>VYXB01010054.1:240368-356334 GCA_013397135.1 Pachyramphus minor | reverse complement strand
TTTTTTCTTGTTCTTATTGTGCTTTGCTCATTGGACAGGTTTTTGGACCATCTCACCTGTCACAGCAAGAAAAACACAAGCATTCATATGGTGTAGGGGCTTGACCTGAGCCGGCATCTACCTGAAACCCTCCTGCCTGTGCTGTGTGGGCAGGGCTGGTGTGTGCAGGAGGAGCAAGGCTCCTGTGGCCTAAATCCAGATTAGGAAGGCTATGGAAAGCAAAAGTGAACACATGCAGTTGGTGGGTCCTCTCTGTCCTGTGCACGGCTTAATATCATCTTAAAATACACCTTTGCAACATCCCCTGCCTTCAGCAGATCCCATGACTACTGCACAGTGCTGGCTGTTGGTTTGGACTGGAGCTTCCCGATGCTTCTATGAATAACACAGCAAATGCATATGGGAACAGCAATGTATAGAATCCCTTCCCTGCCATGTTAAAGCAGTGGGAGCAGAGAAGGTAAAATATTTAGACTCCAGATGTCTTTATTTGCCAAAATAAAAATTCTTGCTGTAAAATATCTATAAAATGTAATTAAAATTGCCATTTATGAGTCTCACTGTTGCTAACATTGCTGGCAAAATTGAATCACTTGGTGCTGCCAAATATAGCATTCCAGGTGTAAAACACTCTCAGATGTTCATGACATTTTGCACGTAAATACTGAGTCATTGAGAATGATCTGGTACTATCCATATGCCTGATACAGAAATACTGCCATGAGTGGGAGATCAGTATACACACACGACAAGATAATGTTTGAGAATGAAAAAATTGTGTTTCTGCATAGTTCTTAATAAAGATACTGTATTTTTCATGTACTGATGTTTCTGGTCTCAAGATGATTTTACAGAGAAGGGTGACCACCACCCTTGATCCCCCTACTTACTGATCCATCTCTGAATATGGAAATTTTTTTCTCATAGTGTTTTTGTTTGTTTGTTTCTTTGTTTCTTTGTTTTTAAACTTAGCCTGTGTGAGAGAATTGCAGACCTGCATTGTAGATGACATATGAATATAAAGAAGATAACAGCCCCATGCCTGCTGTGCAGCTGTCTGTCCAAGAAGACCATTCTCTGCCAGTCACCATTTGAATCTGCCTTTTGGCTGCTGTTGCTGCTCTGCACCAGGCAGCAGTATAGGCTATGTTTTCAGGTATCCTGCCTTCCTGGAAAAATAGATGTGTTTCTGGAAAGCATGTGGGAATGGTGCACCCTGGAGAAAAGCAGTATTTGCTGAAATACAAACCACTGAGTTGAGATGAATCATTTCTGCCTGACAAACACAAGTCTTTCTTCTCACCAGTTACAGGAGGAAAAAACATCCTCTCTTGCCATGAGTTCAGTGTCAGACTTGTGCTGAGCTGTACGTTGTAGGCAGTCAGGCTGCCCTGTGTTTCAGTGGGATCCACATGGGCCTTGGAGCAAGCTCAGGCACCTGCACTGCCTCCTTGGCACCCCTCTGTCTTCCTTTTTTCATGTGATGGTTAATCCTGCCATGCTCTCTCCCACTCTCCTACCTCTAGTTCAAACCAGCAATAGCATTTTGTCTTCAGACTTTGTCTTGCTCAATATAAGGGTGGATGGCCAGGTACATTATACCTGTTTCCCCTTGGTCTTCTTGGATGGAAAAAAATGCTTAACTTCTCTGTCAAGGGAGATGCATGGAATTGTGCTAATGCAACATCACCGACCTGCTTCTTATACAGCTTTCTTTGTTTTCTCCATGCTTTCTCTCACCACAGCACACTTCTTTTTGTTGTCATCTTTGGCATGGTGTTACTTACTCTGCATTTCCATATCACTTCTCTTTCCATCACTTCCTTCTCTTTTTTTTTACCTAGTTTCACTTTCTGTTAATTCCTTTCTTCCTTCCTTCTCCTATCCTTGAGTTTCTCTCATGTCTTACCATGTCAATCCTCCTGTCCGTGCTGTAAAGAAGAGTTGGGCCAAAAGATGACTTCACCAGGAGGCTTTATAGGGAAGCTTTTCAGAGACAGTGGTCCCATCACTGCTATCACTGTTCATAAAATAGTAGTAAGGATGTTAGAGTCTGTATGAAAGATCATTAAACTGGAAACACGATTTTCTCATTTTGGATGAAGCACAGGAGCATCCCCATTTCCTTGTTCAGTTCTGTGTTCCCATCTGTCTAACTCAACAAAATCAAATGATTAGAGACAAGGACTGAAATACATTTATAAAATGAGTAGAATTAGAAGGGATGGATGAGGCAAGGTCACCTTTCCGCACCACAGAAAAGTTAAGTAAATTTTGGCCACCACTAGCAGAAATTTGTGTAACATCTTAGATGCTTCTTAGCTTATAATCCACTGCCTTCTGAGGCAACTGGCCTTGCTGTTAGGGGATTTGTAGTCTGTTTTCCCTTTCCTCTTAGCTAACACCTCTCTGTGCTCGAAACCAGTTGGGTTTTCTTTCCCTCCATGGCCACAGAGAGCAATGAATCAGAATTCTCTTGATATGAGTGTTTTAGGCACTTGAATGTGATTAACACAGAATGACAGAACAAATTATTTCATTCTTTCCTCATCATCCATATTTTTCAGCATCTGAATCATTCCTGTTGCTCTGGGCTCCCTTCAAATTGTCCAGCTCTTTACTACGGAGCAGTGCTGAGCACAGGAGCTCTTGCTGGAGTCTCCACCCTGTCAGGTTCAGTGAATAATTCCCCCAGGGGCCTTAAGTAAATGATGCTGTATAAAAAGTCCCTGAGTACCATGTACCTTGTTTGCAGCAGTGTCACAGGGTTTGACTACAGAATACAGTCACTGTAAAATCTGTTTCTGTGTATGATGCTCTGGCTTATCCACAACCATTCCCTGCGGGGACTCTCCAGGATGCCATTAACAGCAAGTGTCTTATTTCACTTCAAAGGTGAAACTGTGAACAAAGATGAAATTCAGCTCACATGAAGTCCTACCTTTTTGTGCCCACAAACAGGTGTCTGCCTGTCAGCAGGGTGCCTTAATTTAGCCACTTCAGGCATGTGGCGAGGTTTGAGGTCCAAAGGAAAGCCATCTAGTACTAATGGAGCTGCCCAGGGAATATCGTCTCACCCAGTCCCAGCAGGCTTGGGGTTTTATTAGGTTCTGTATCCTGTGTCCCAGCCCAACCTGGAAATCTGCTAAGCAATCTCAGGCATATTAATCACCTTACTGTGTACAACTGAGCTGGGTGCTGGTGTCTGCTATAGGGTGAGCTGAATCTCTTGCCAGGAGTGACAGACTGTTGACTGAGGAGCCATGGAGGCCTGTGGAGCTGTTTCTGCCAGTATTGCTTGTTTCTGCAAGTTAAGTCTCTAAGTTTACATTTAATTTAGCTGATGGAGACACAGCACATGCTCCCCCTGAAGTCTGCTTCCATTTTAGATATCCTTGATTGTCCTGCTTGGACAAACTACAATCTGTAATGTAGAGGTCACAGGGGCATCACCTAAGTGGTACAAATGGGCACAACTCCGTGGGCAATGAGTAGTTCCCCCATTTGCTCTGATCTGTCACTGTGATAATTGGTTCTCCACAGGGTACCTAGGGCTCAATTCCATTTGTCCATACATGAGTGATAAGTATGGTTTTAGTTGCCTCTGGACATTTTTCTATCCAGGAATATGTGCATGATTTTTGTCTGTGCACAAGGAAATGTTCTCCTTCCAAGAAATGCATCTGTTTCAGAGGGTTGTTTATGATACTGAGGCTATATCATTCCCTTGGCACCACTGACTGGATAAACAGGTACATCTCAAAGAAGCAGCACTGGTGCTTTAATCACCATTACATTAGCTCAGAACTGCAATAAACTGGCAAATTAGGCTACAAATTTTAAAAGAAAAAAATCATTAAAATTAAAACTAAATTAAAAATTTACAGTTTACCCAGAGGAGGTTGCTGAAAGTCATGTAGCCACATTTCTACAACAAAGAAGTTATAACTTTCCCAGTGATGGCAGAGCATGGTTGTGGGAAATGTCAATGATTTGTGCTTTCCCTTACTAACTAGATACGTTATCCTGCCTTTGGCTGGGTGGAAGCAGTTTGTTTTTGACAAATCAATGTTCAGTGTTTCTTATAATTTTCCTTTGTGTGTCAACTGTCTCATTATTTGGTCCATTTTCTTTGCAAGCATCAAAGTTAGGCTGACTCATCTGGAATTCACCTTTCTTTTCATGACAGCACTGTTTTGCCTTTTTTTCTCTTCTTTTCCTCCACGAGATCTTAAAGATAATCTCTTATCATGCAGTGATTGCTTTTGGTAGTTACTGATGTATGCTGCAGCATATTTCATCAGTCCCCACTGGCTTGCAGGAACTTAACTTACCAAAATATTATTTAACTTTTGCTGACCTGCTCTTCTTGCTATGCACTATTAATTTAAATTAAGGTTTTTGTTTGTTGTTGTTGTTTTTCTCCCCTTTTCTCCAGCCTGGCTGAAGCAAAAAGGCACTGTACCAAGCAAAACAGATAAAGCCATCACATAGATTAAGCAGTTCAGGTGCATAGCTTAGGAGTTACATAGCAACAGCTGGTCATGAATTACAGGGAGAAATTGTCCCGAGTCTAGATGGCTCGATTCAGCTAGAAAGTGGTGCTCTTCTGAATGTAAAAATGACATAAAAATCAAAAGGGGCCTAAATTTTAACAGTGCTTGAAAGGAAGGCAGGAATTTGGGTAAGTGAGGCTAATATAAGTTAGTGAGAGGCTGACAGTTTGCCTGTCTTGTATAAAGGCAGGATACAAAGATGTGGTGATGGAGTGAGATTTCTAACTCTAAAGGATGAAAGCATGCAAATTTATGAACTTAATACCCATGCATTTAGCCTAAGTGTTGTTGTCAGACTTTGTGCTGAAAGCTTTGTACCTTAAAGGAACAAGTAAATAATGTTTTGTGCTGAAAGCAGTTGCTTTTGTCACTGCAGATCTTTGCAGCCATAGGCATTTAAAAGGCAATTTTGAGGGGTCTGTTTTTTTAATGAACTTTTGCAAGCAGAAGACAAAGTGAGAACTTGCACGATCTGAGGAAGATTTTGGGCTGCAGAAGGATACCCAGAAAAATAATGTCATTGTTGTTTCAGAAGAATGGAGGGGAAGGGGTCAAACCTGTGTCCACTTACCATGACATAGAAATCCAAGGACAGATCAACTAAGAGTTTAGACTGATAAAATTGCACGTGTGTAAGGTGGGTTTGTACATTATGGACACTCTTTGTGCAAGAAAGACAGACAGAAACAGTGACCTTGTATTGCTCTCTTTCTATAATCTTACATCGTTATAATCTGAAGTCATAGAATCCCAAAATGGTTTGGGTTGGAAGAGACCTTAAAAATCATCTAGTTCCAAAAATCCACAGTTGTGTTTTGCTTCAGTGTGGATCACCCTCTTAGACACCAGATTGAATACCTTATTAAGATATTTGAAGACTGAATAATTTGTTTCAGAGAGATGCCAGGGTAACATTGAGGAAAGTTGTGTTGAAGCTGGGATATCTGTAACTTTGATAATGTGTTTATTTACAATGTGGACTTCTCAGGGCAGAGGTTATCTACACAAAAGGACAGCAGTTATGGCCCTGGAAAATAATAAACTTAATTTTTATCATAAATATTTCTTTTAGATATTTTCATAATCAAGTAATACACAGCAGGTTTCAGAAAGACATTTTGCCTGGTTTTGAGCCTGGCTCATTATATAAATTTGTTATCCCTGTGCTGTGAGTCCTCAGTGCAAAAGCCTGTTATCTTAAGTCATACAGAGATTATGAACTCTTCAATGCAAGGGAGTCTTTTATTAGACGCATATAAACCAGCAAAAATTCTACTGGGGCCAAGAATTTCCACTACTTACTTATTGATGTAAACAGCTGCAATAATAATGATGAATTGATTAAGGACTGTACAATAGAAAGTAACTCAGGTTGAATTTAAAACCAAAAAAATGAATCTGATTATCAGCACAAACTCCTTACAAAGCCATTGATCAGGATGTGTCGCAGTCCCTCAGGAAAAGTGGTGAACCAGCTGTCATTTGTGTCCTTTGTGGTCAGTGTGTATAATATTCTGTGTGGAGCAATCAATCCTGTATTAGTCCAATGGGAATGGACAGTGATTTTCATCTGTAATTTCAATTTCAAAGATGGATAGAGTGTATTTCTTTGTACAGAAAGTGCAGGATTTTTTGAAGGGAGTTCTATACATCTCCTGAGACAGCAGAGATTTCACTGGAATTAAAAGGGCAGAGGTCAGGGGCAGGAGGGAAAAAATAATGGAGGCACCAAGAGCTCTTTCTATTCAACTACAGCTGGATCAATTGTTGGTCTACTGTTGCCTGATAACAGATTTGAGATCAGAGATCACACCTTGGACATTTTGTCTAAACAATGTGAAAAACAACAGGTAATGAGGAATGAATGCAGAGGCTTAAGCTGAAGGAAAATGGAAGACACGAAAAAAGAAGTTGTCTGGCCAAGAATGTAAATTGAGTTAGAAAAGACAGGCAAAAACCAGTTTAAGCTACAGTCAGGCAAAGAATAAAAGAGGTGACGAACACCATCATGTCAAGGTAAAGCTCTAGAAGCACAAAGTAACGCTGAAACTCTGCAACTGTTAGCAAGAGAGTATCTGTAATATGGATTTCTATGGTCTTTTGACATGAAGCTGTACCCATGTCAATCCAATCATTTTAGTGGAGTAAAAGAATATTCATGAAGAAGGTGGATGTCTGGTTATGAGGAGAAAAGTACAGTTAATAAGAATAAATGCACTTCTCACTTGCAGAACTCAGAGAAGTTTGTTTGTGCCCGATGATGAGCAGCTACAGTTTGATATCTGATCAAAAATCAGATGTAGATGTACCTCATAGACATCCAGCTAGTCCAATCCTCCACATAAGATAAGGGAAACAGCTCCAGCAGATAACTGCCATTACAGGAGATGCATTTAAGATAGTATTAAGAAAGAGCAAAGTATCTGGAGGTCAAACATGGGGCATGTTATAAACCTTCAAGGACCACTCAGTGACTTAACTGTTGCTTACAAACTCAGCAATAATGACTGTGTCAGCTCATACAGTCCCAGAGTCCTTCCATATGTGTGGGAAATTTGAAAGAGGATTTGTGTCTGCGAGTGCTGTCAGTGTGAATGAACATTGTTAAAACACTCAAATGCAAAGGATGAGGGTTCAGTTTCAGTCCAATGTGCCCTTGAAGCCACCAAGCAGCACTTAGACAGTTAAATTGCAGGAAACAGGAGAAAGCTGGAACAAGTGAGCATCTGCTTGTGCTTGTTAGCTAGTTTAGTTAACAAGAATAGATGCTTTTCTTCCTCTAATTATTTAGCTTGAGTGTAATATCTTAATATTAGCATTAAGGTTCATTAGTACCAGGTAACAGTTTCAAAAGACAACACAGTAACATGGTAAACAGAAAAAGGCCCAATTTTTACAGCCTTTTGCTTTCTCAAAACACAGAATGTGATGTGGTCCAGTGAGCACACTGAAGAAGAAACTGTCATATCTAAAATGAGAGATCACTACACTGGTTACAGTAGCACTGCAGCAGTATGAAAGCCTGGGGACATCAGCCCATCTCCTGAGCATATCATAAAAAGTGTACCAGCCACTAGAGAGTCCTCCAGGCATCATGACTGTGGATGACAGCGTTCTTTTAGGGTAAGGAGGAGGTTATCCAGAGCTATGTTACCAAACTGCGATACTAGATTGGAAGAAGTCACAGCGCATCAGAGAAAGACCAGAGTGACCTCTGTGGTGTGGTAGGGTCTCAGCCAGTCCTCATGCGGAGGGGAAGAGTAAGGCCATGCTCCACACCAAAGCATGAGCAAAGATATCCAGGGATTCATAAGGCCATTGACTCCTTCTACTTTCTGCAGCTGTCCACAGAGGAACATATTACAAAACTAAATATTAGTGCTGTCATCTCTGGAAAGCATGCAAAGAACAATTGCATGGAAGGGTTTCTGTGGCCAAGCTGCTCAAATGATCATGTTAACCAGCCTGACCAGTGACTTGGAGCTCTGAGCTGCATTGTGAGTCAGTGCAGTGAGGGGAACACAGCCCTGAGCAATCTGCTCTAGCTGACCCTGCCTGTAGCAGGGATGTTGGATGAGATGATATCTAAAGGTCCTGTCCAGCATCAGTGATTCTGTAATTTTGGGTACTTTCATCACAAAATGCCAGGGAACCTTCCAAATCACCAGGTTGGGTTGATGTATTTATTTGTTTGCCTGGTTTTATCTTGACTTTTCTTTGATATGAACAGAAGACGAATACAAAGAACTTAATAAGTTCACGAAACCAAAGTTAATTTTTCTGCATAGCTCTTATTCATATGCAGTTAGTGAGTCAAAGTATGTGATGTTTAATTAACCTTTCAGTTCAGTGAGAAGTTGCTTGGTCAAAGACTGGGAGCTGTTCTGTGTAACAGTTCCAAATTTGTGAATAGAATTGAAAGAAACTGATGAAAAATCAGTGTCTGCTTCATGGCAGCCTGCACCCACACAAAGACTGGAGTACTATAGTGAGACAGAAACAGAGAGAAGGAAGAGTTACTTAAGAAGATTATGAGGTTAAATATTCTTTTATTAGGTTTGCAGTACAAGGAAAGGTATAATTTACAAGGGCATGTAGTGACAGGACAAGGGGGAATGGTTTTAAACTGAAAGAAGGTAGGTTAAATTAGAAATAAGGAAGAAATTCTTCACTGTGAGCATGGTGAGGCACTGGAACAGATTGCCTAGAGAAGCTGTGAATGTGCCAGTCCTGGAAGTTCTCAAGGCTGGATGGGGCTTGGAGCAACCTGGTCTAGTGAAAGGTGTCCCTGCTTATGGCAGGGGGGTTGAAACGAGATGATCTTTAAGGTCACTTCCAACTCAAATCATTGCATGATTCTATGATTTACTGACACACAGTAATGCAGGAAAACCCACAGATTTGTATTGCAGTGCAGAGTGGGTCGTTACAGAGGAAGCTGAGATCAATCCTTAAAGTACTAGAAAGCACGGAAGTGTAACATAAAATTCTGGCAAACCAACCTCATGATTAGTCCGTGATGCTGGAGATGGTCTTTAACAGTGATTAAAGATCACAGAGAGACACTTGGAAAGCAGAACACTTGGATCATGCTGACTCTGTGACTAAGAGCTAAGTAGCAAGAGAGCAGCCAAGGAGCAGCCACCTGACATACTAAACCAGCGATGCCTTGGTGCAACAGCTGAACTGATGGGAGTTGTCAGGGCTTATCAGATGGTTGGAACCTACAAGTAGCAACATCCCAGGAAATGTCTTCTTCTAGAGCCAACTGAGAGGGCTCTTGACATTTGTATAGCAGGGAGACTTTGCAGTCCAGTAACTATGATTTCTGATGATACAAGTTAAAGGACATGTTAACCTGACAATCAAGACTTAGTCAGTCCAGATCAATGACTAGTCTTGGCTTGCCCAGGCCGAGTTGATTTTAACTTTGGGGTTTTTTTTAAAAAAAACAATTGTCTTGCAGTCAGGTAACTGTGGCTTATGTGTGTTTTAGATCAGCTTCAGTTCATAGTGATAACAAAGAGTTGCAGTGCAGATTGAACAGTCTCTAAGTTCAAAATAAAATGGGGTGTGAAAGATTACAGATATGGGGTGATACCAGAGATCCCAAGTTGTAAACACAAATCTTCAAGATCAATCAGTGGGTACAGCAGAAGTGCAGTCCTATGTTGCTCAGGTAAAATTAGTTTTGGAGATAACAAGAAGAACAGAAAAAATGAATAATAAGCATAATTAGAAGAAACAATGAGTTAAAAATGTATAAAAATAAACCCTAGCAGTCCCAAAACTGAAAATAGCAAAGTATCAACATGAATATCACACAAGTCTCGGAAGAGAGGGTGAAAAAAGTCCCACTACAAATGTTGTACTACTTGTGACAGACATCTCAGGATGCTAGCAGCATGTCACAATCCACCTGCTACTCTTCCCAAGTAAGGCTGAAATGGTCAGTGATAGCAGCCAGACAGGCACTGGAAGAATAAGCAGAGATATAAAAACTTGGGGGTTTTTGTTATAGAATATGAAAATTTTGACTGGGCTAACAACGGTTTCATCCAGATCCATGTCTTTGTGAGGGATGCTCCCTTCTTGCCCATAACAAGATTTTGAGTGTGACATCTTAGAAGTCCATCATCAATCTGTAATAAGCACCAATTAGAATTCTGGTCCTTTTATTCCGGTTCCTTGGGTTTCATGCTTGAGACTTGTGAGCTAAGTAGTGATATGGGGAGAGACTGTATGGAAGATTAAATCTGATCTGTCTGTGTTGGGGAATGAGTATATATTACATGCAATCTTAGCCATCAAAAATTTACCTGTGGAGACATTCTATTGATATTTCTGTCTACCTTCTTGTTTAGTTTATTATCTATCATAAAAGTGTGAACATTAGCAAAGGACAGTGCACTTGACTCTGCTTTTCTTCACACCTGCTTTCAGGCTTCCCAGCTTCTGGCTGCAGCAACATTTAGGCAGGAGCAAAAATTAAAAAAGGGAACATTGTAAGTTCTCCTTCCTTCCTCAAGCAGTTAGTGAATTTAAGCCCACATAAGCAATTGTCCTGGACTTGAAAAGAAAATTGTTGTAATAGATCATAGTTGTTAACATTACATTATATAGGTGCAAGAGGTCACCTAGAGTTCTTTTCTACAGACAGTAACCAACTTGTAATTTAGCGTGATGTGTGCAACAGATGCAGCTGAAATTATTTCTCATTTTCGTGAGAACAGAGGATTCTGATCGAATTTGTCACTTGTGTCTACAGTGGTGCAAATGGAAGGCAGAAAACAGAACAGGTCTGCTCTGATGAGCCCCTGTTTACATAAGGATGTTGTTCAAATGCAGTGAGATCTGAAGGTGCCTCTGAAATTATGCATGGTTTTTATTGTATGAAAGCAGCCCGTAAGCTGATTACCCCCATCTCCATTGTATTTCAGTCTTCAGTGCAATTTGTCTTTTGCTATTCCTTTATTCCTCACGTATGCGTCAGAACAAGATTGTGTAGAGTGTTTCTTTTGAAAAACAAATCCTCTTTTTTCCTTTTTAACTTCTCTTGCAAAAGCCTTTTTTCTCCCCACATAACCTTTCCAGAGCCATACCTACTTGTTCCTGAGGCAAGTTCTGAATATTTTGTTTTCAAAGGCAGGTGAAAAACCGGGATGGAGCATTGGCATGAGAGGCTGAAACATGACTGGGCTCTGTGTCAAACAAATGTGTGCAAGAGAGTGAGTGTGTGGTTATCTCACAAGGGAGTTGGTCTCCTGCTGACATTTTTGGAATAGCTGGGGGGAGTCAGGAGGAGTCACATAACCAAAGAATCACAGAATGGTTTGGGTTGGAAGGGACCTTAAAGGTCATCTCATTCTGCCATGGGCAGGGACACCTTACACTAGACCAGGTTTTTCAGAGCCTGATCCAACCTGGCCTTGAGCACTTCCAGGACTGGGGTGTCCACAGTTTCCCTGGGCAATCTGTTCCAGTGCCTCACCGGCCTCACAGTAAATAATTTCTAACTCATGTCTTGTGCAGGGCCCAAGCCAGCACATATTTAATTTAAATCTTTCCTCTTTTAGTTTAAAGTCATTCCCCCTTGTCCTATCACCATCTGCCCATGTAAAAATGTAAATCCTTCAGGAACCCTACACAATGACCCAGAGATGTTAATTGCTGTTTCCAGAATACTTTTCAGACCTTTTAAAGTCTGTGTGTTAAAAAAGATTTACATTATTATACACATCTTTATGTGCATTATATACACATGAATGTGTTAACAAACACATTCATATTAATATTGACAAACTGGGGGTCTTGAAATGCCTTGATGACGTATAGGTATGTCTCAATAAGTTTAATTTGATGCCCAAGCCACACAGCTTTGATTTAGAAGGATTTTAAATGTTAATACATAATGTTGAGTTGCTTATTTCACTCCCTGAGCTGCTCTCATTAGAAAGAACAATTGATTAAAATAACTGCTTACGCATTTCCATCCTTCTTTTTGCTATTGGAAACTCCCTGCCTCAGCAATTCCCTGCCAAACTGTAAGCACATATCTCTTGTCTGTTCACTTCAGTGCAACTCTGTGTACTCCAGACAAACAACAGCAAAACACATCAGGGATGAAAAAGGACATAATTTTAAGTGAAAAAATAAATCAATAGCCCATTTTCACAGGGGTTGAAGGACTTGTTCTGTGGACTGTGTTATTTGTGGAAAGGATTCTGGCACATACAAAGTCCTGTAGCTGAGACCTAACTCTTTTAAACAGGCAGTTCCCACAGTGTTGTGCCTAGCTCAAATCATCATGTTAACAACAAAATGCAATATTTTATTTCTGGAAAGGTCACAAATAGTATATTTGTTGAATTTTTAAAGTGACATTGGCACTTTGCAGCCATTAACCATCACTGTGTTGAAGGATCTGTCCTGACCAGAAAAGTTCAGACCTGCTTTACAGAATGGGGAGTCATTCTGGTCTTTCTGGAAGTACAAAGCCCTGGGAGCCTTCAGGAATATCAGCTCCTCGTTGGAGATAGGCTGGCTCAAGATTGTGTTTCCCAAAGTATTGTGAGACATCCAGCTCAATCAGGCTAAAAAAAACCCCCACAACAACAAACCCAAAGAAAACCAGTTTGGTGACAAGAAGGAAGCAGAGTCCAAAGGGTTGGAAATACAGAGTCCATAACAGCCAGGAGCTGGAAGGCAGCATCAGCTGGGCTGCCCAAATGGCTGAAATTAACCTCCTGCTGAGACTGAAATGGATCATCTCTGCTCTGCTGCCTCCACATCCTCCCCCAGAGCTCACATTATCTATTTGGGTTGTAAATATTTGAGAAGTTGTTGTTTAATGGTATTTAGACTGTGCCTAGCACAATGGGGCCCAGGAGATTTCAGGATGTCCTGATGGCCAACTGGACCACAGGAAAATTGAGGGTTTCATGCACTGATCCTGCAACAACCAACAGCTGCACATTCAGGTCCTGGAACCACTCTTGTTCTTCATGCTGTGGTGTGTGAACTGACTGAAGCTGGCCTTTAGGAATCAATATTGCTGTGAATTTTTCATTCCTGTTTTATCCTACACAATGTCCAAGAACTACAGCATCATTAGTCTGGATTTTCCCATATTGATATGCAGACAGAAAGAATGTACAGCAAGCAAACATAAAGCAAGTTCCTATGCACAGGTATAATTTGAGCAATATTAAGGGTCCTGCTTGCTATGTCCCACATTGTTTGGAGGGATGTGGTTTATTGTGGTTCTTGCTGATAATCAATGCTCATCTGCTGCTCCTCAGAGACACGTGCAGCTCCCCTGGCTTCCATACCTCTGGCAGAGTAATCTTCCTACCCACTGATGGATGGGAAATGTGGATACCATAGCAGGAGTGATGATATATCCTTTATTTGTTTACAGAGAAGATGACTGACCTTTCAGAATAAATAACGCATAGGGAAAACATTAGATATTCATTTACCTCCTTGTAAAACACTCCTCTAAAAAAACCAATAAAGTCTCTTCCGATTAAAATCATGGACTCTTCAAATCATAAGAGAGAGGGCACTGGTCTCCCCAGTGACACTAATGACAACAGCCACCGTCCTTGGCTGTTGTCACTAGTTGTTGTACATTCTCTCCATGTACAATCCCAATGTGATCAGCAATCCAGGCTTGGCAGTTTGCACTTTGAATAACTGGCTTCAGTATGAAAAAAAGTGTACCCAAGCACGTTGGATTTATTTGTGTAGATTCAGCCTGATTAAATTCCAAGACATTTCTGAAGTCCTCATGTTTCCTTGCTGCATGCCTGGTACTAAATTTATCTGTTTAAGTTGGTGTTGATAAAAGCCCGACTTCCGTAGCTGTTCAAGACAGAAGCAAAAAATAACTAGGCTCAGGAACCACTCTTAGGCTAGACCCACTGGTGGACAGAAATTGTGAACAGGTTTTCTTGCCACAACAGAATGGTTTTGAAAAGCATAGGAGACAACACTGTTGCAAACATGACATCAGTACATCTGATGAGAGGCTGCAAATAAGCACTGACGTTGCTGAACATCTGTCAGTGGAGGCATTGGCCAAATGGGAAACATCTGCATCTTCTCCAAACAAGGATCTGTGGAAAGAATAAAAAAATTCTGGAGATCTGGTTTTTCTTCTAAAAAGACTCAAGGGTGTGAGGAAGCATAAATCAAAGCATCTGTGTACTGTCAGAAGATCCATGTAATTCTGATGACCTTGCCATGGGTCTATATTATGGGAAAACAAAACCTGGAGGTGGCAGGACACATGTACAATAAGACTGGGGAATGAGAGGCTGGAAAGTGGAGATGGGAAAGCGACCTGGGGTTCCTGGTCAATGGCAAGTTGAATATGAGTCAGCAGTGCCCTGGCAGCCAGGAGGGCCAACTGTGTCCTGGGGGTCATCAGGTAAAACATTNATCAGGCAAAACATTGCCAGATGGGGTAGGGAGGAGATTGTCCCGCTCTACTCTGCACAGGGGCGGCCTCACCTGGAATATTGTGGTAGTTTTGGGCACCACAACATAAGAAAGACATTAAGCCACTGGAGAGAGTCCAAAGGAGGGCAATGAAGATGGTGAAGGGCCTGGAGGGGAAGCTCTATGAGGAGCGGTTGAGGGCACTTGGTCTGTTCAGCCTGGAGGAGTCTGAGGGGAGACCTCACTGCAGTTACAACTTCCTCGAGTAGGTAACATCAAAAGTTTTATATGGTTTGAAACACTTCTTGCTACATATACTTCCCTGAAGGCTACCAGACTTCCTTGGACTGAGACACCCCATCATGCACTGGAATTTGGGTAGATCATAAATGACTGGGTTCTCAGAAACTGAATATACCCGGAAACTACATCACTGGTTTCACTGAAAGTCAGGCAATTCCTACTCAGGTGTTGAAACATAAAAGTGGGGGCATTGTTTTAGGAATCTAGACTTTAATTGCAGGGCAGGCCTGACTGAGAATTTTGGGGCCAGTGGAAAGAGGGCAAAGACATAGTGAAGGACAAGCAGGGCACAGAAGAGGAGCGAGAAGACTGAAAAGGTGCATGATGGGTGAAAGGAAGGTGGAGGATGGGGATTCTTTAAAGATGGTACTTAAAGTGAGAATACTCTTCTCTTTAAAGAAAGAAGCAGAACACATTCACATGTGCTTTTTTTGGCATTTGGAATCTGTTCAGTCCCTAAGTGCCTGCAGTAATGCTGACCCTAATCTCCCACTTATCTCCCTGTAAGATTTGTAAGCCTTTCAGTCCTCCTGAGCAAGCAAGGCACCTGGTCTCTGCATGCCCCACCATAGCAGCTTGAGTACTGCCAAGTAAATACATCTCATCAGGACGAGGAGACGCTTTGGGAATGATAAAACAACGAGCAAAGCAAGAACTGCCCGGGCGGCTGGTAAGTGTGGAAGTGATGAGCTTCTTATTGACTGCACACGAGTCTTGCTGAGAGAGATGGCTGGAAAATTTTACCTTTAAAAACATTACTCTGAGAAAGCTGAGAAGAGAGCAGGAGCAAGTGCTGGTAAGAGGAATCAGTGCAGAGCATGGGCGGAATGAGGTTATTAATAAGTAATAAGACTCAAGTTGGGAGCTAATAAAATAAAAAAGACATTTTCTAGTTGGTGCATCTCACAGCCACTTGATTGCCGTAGCAATGGCAATGGAGACATTAGAAACAATGAACTGTACTGCAAAAATGGGATGAAAATCCCTCCTCATGGAAGCATCTAGTTAAAAGAATGGCTAAAACCAAGCAGTTTTCTAGAACAGATATATTTCAGGATATTTAACAGAGGTTGTGAAGAGGAACCTGTGATCTTTGGAGCATGTAAAAATTGAAAATAGTACTGGCAAAAAGATGCCAGATAAGTTTGCAATCTCAATCCTTCTGATTATTCCTAGCAGTGTGACAATTTCACACAGCTGGAAACTGAATGTTTAAGTTCCTTCATCTGCAGGGACTGTCTCCCATTATGCAATATGATTGTTCAGCCTTTGTCACCTTTAGAGGAAGAGGCCTGTAGCTGTGAGAGAAAGGAAAGTATTTCTCCCACACTTCACTGAATCCCAACGAAGGTGAAGGAGGGTAGATTTAGACTGGATATCAGGAGGAACAGATATTAAGGAGGAATTCTTTGCTATAATGATGGTGAGATACAGGAAAAGGTTGCCCAGAGAGGTTGTGGACTCCCCATCCCTGGAAGTGTTCAAGGCCAGGTTGGTTGGGATTCTGAGCAACCTGGTCCTGTGGAAGGTGTCCCTGCCCATGACAGGGGAATGGGAATGAGATGATCTTTAAATCATCTTTCAATCCAAACCATTCTATGATTCTGTGAACATCTAGTCTTCCTATTCAGTCCCTAACATGGGTGAAAAACCCCAGAGAGCTCTACTAAACTTCATCAATCCAAAAGATGATAGAAGTGCAACTTTACTGTATCCTTTCCTACTACATTTCTTAGGATTTTTCTGTAAGTAAAGCATGCTTATAGTTTTCCATGATGTATTTGTCTTGAAATCCCTAGTGTCTTCTGATAGATTAGAAAATTGCTACTACTACAGTAGACTAGTTTATCCTGTCACGTAACTCTAAAGCCAAGCTACTAATACCAACCACCAGCAGCTTTTCAGAATCAGGGAAAGGTTTCAGGAAAATTTTGAGCCTGATTTGACTTGTTTCTTTAAGGAGATCTCCAAGATCCATGAATTGAACAAGGAAACTAATGGGAAGCAGATGAGAACAGTTGTCTTACTTCTACAATATGAAAATGCCGATAAGAGGGAAAATCTCACAAGAAGGTTATCACACACAGGTAGTTTGTAAACTTGGGGTCCTACTCTGTGGTTTTCCAATAATGAAAGCATTTCAGATGGTTGTTGGAGACATGGGGAAAGAGCTGGCATTTCTGTTCTAGTTTTAGTGGTGTTAGTCATGCTGCTTTCAACGTGGGAACCGCATCAAGAGGTTTGATTTCTCCTTATGCTCCTGATCCTGAGCACTTGGAGATTAAGAGCTGATATCTGCTAATTCCTTCCATTTCTTTTTGTAATCTGCCATGAGTGAATGGACCAAATGTCCTGCAGGGCACCAAGAGGGCTTGATTTTTACTTATTTAAAACAAGTGAAAAGTGTGGCTTAAGTCCACCATTGGTCTGATACAGCAAGAGGAACTAAAAGCTCTGTGTTTTATACAGAGTTTAGACACATCTCCAGGGCACAAGGTGCTGTTCATTGCTCTGAAATGACTAAAGATTGTCTTGAATTGTGCTACCAACCCTCTCTGATTCCCATTAGTTCCTTCGCCTTTGCTCCAACCTCTCCTGGGAAGGAGATGCTTAAAAACAATCCTGACCAGGGGCCTTACTGAGGATAATAAGATACACATTGTACCAACTATTTAATTAAGGCAGCAATGCACATACTGTCCAGCTGCCAAATGAGATGTATAGACAATATTTTGGGTAGGGCAGGATGGGAAATGAGTAATAGTTCAGACCATTCAAAGTAGAAGTAGACCATTTAAGGAGGCAGACTGTCATCAAGGTAGTTCATGACAGTAGCCATGGAAGAAATCCTCCCTCTTCCTCTGGTATACAGCTTCACAGGTGAGGATCTCAGCCAGGCATACAGTGTAGGGCCATGAAGGAGACAGAGAGCAGAAGGAAGACTCTTCCTTCTGTTATTTGGTCACAGGACAGTGTTAGGAAACAATTTTTGTTTCAGTGAGGCATTCTTTTTATAAGTATGATGACCCTTCCTGTCTCACTCTAGGCTTCTCCATGCCTCTATTCTTCTTCTACCAGAAACACAATAATCAGGAAGGACAGCCAGCACAAAAGTGTGGACCCCTTCCCCTAAAGATGTTCCTATAGGTGGGGAATGAGCAGCCACTGCTCTTCCACAGCCAATGACCTGCAGTGCCTGTTCACATGGGGCTATGAATAACCTGGTCTAGTGAAAGGTGTCCCTGTCCATGTCAGAGGGGTTGGAATTAGATTTAAGGTCCCTTCCAAACCAAACCATTCTGTGATTCTATGATTGTGTGATTCTATGTATTTGTGCTTTTATCTGCCTTTCTGAGTTGCTCACTGAATGTGTTAATAGCAGCTAAAACCATCTCGAGGAGCTGATATTTGGTTATTATTCAAGACTATGAGAAAGAAAAGAAAATATATCTGAAGATGCTTAGAGAGCTCCTCTTCTGTCCTTTGACCCTCTGAGAAATTGCTAAGTACTAATAGCTTTAACTTCCTTTCCTATTTTGCTCTGATAGGATTTGCCTTTCAAACCTGATTTGCCTTTCAAACTCTGACTAGATAAGACAGTAGGCTGCTGAATTGGAATAAGTAATACAGGCACACAGAAGATGTAAGCATGTGTCAAGACACGCCAGCTTGATAGCCAAGGTAGCCCACTGTACCTCTCATCAGAGAAAACAAACCCAAAAAGCTTTCCAAGTCTGATAGAGAGAAATTGCCTCCTTCACAAGTAAATTGCAGGGATCAGGAATGGAAGTTGTGGTGAGACAAAGCAAGGGGACCACAGTTCTGAGGAGATGGACTCAAGTTCTATCATCTAAGAGCAATCTAAGGTGCTAAACAGTGCTAAAAGCAAGCATCTGAGTCTTTGGGAGATAGTGCTGGTTTTGGAGACTTCTTGATGCTGAAAATAAAACTGTTGGTATAGACAGAGATATTTTTAACAGACCTGAAAGGTTCCTCCTACTGAAACTCCTGAGCACACGGTTCTATTAATGAGGAAAACTCTGTGTTTTTTCCAAAAAATCAGGAGCAGGCAAAACTACTAACACTTGAATTTGAGGCCTTGCATGGAGTTTAGGAAGGGTATGGGCTTCACATTCACCTTTCTCTTCTTGAAAGAATACCTGAATAGACTGCAGGAATATAGTGATGGTGACAAAGGTGGAGGTGTTTACACTGAATGCTCAGCTAAGGGATGTGTGTTATGCCCAAGAGGAGTATGGGTGGGAGGCTTAATTTTATCTTAGCCACACATAAAATAGGGTGAAGACTACATACAACTTGTGGAATTGTCCTGGTGAATTTGTAATAATCCCCATCTTGATTCTGCCTCTGTTGAAATCAAGGACAGTATCATCACTGATTGTAAAAGGTGCAGGATCAAGGGTTTTTAGGACTTGGACTGATTTTCCAGGGTGCAGCTCTGACTTACAGCATACACATCTGACTTCTGAAGATACTGAAGATTTTCTGTCTGATTTACTTCTAACACTCACTGAAATGAACAGAAAGATTCCTGAATTTCTGAGTACAGGGGCAGAACTAAACCAATTTTTTAGGAGGATCTTCAAATATATGGATAATATAATTTACTTGTTTGTTTCTCCTGTATAAAAGAAGGCTGTGCTATCTTAGTTCTAGCTTTGGATGGTACTTTCCAGAAGAGTTGAAATTGTCTCCATGACCAGCTGCTCATGTAGCAAAAGAGATCTCTGAGAATTTGAGGGACAGCAGCTTACCTGGAGAAGCACACAGCTGCCTTAGTCCTGGCATTGTGTTGGAAAGTTGTTGCTTTTCCAGGTTTTGTTTCTTCTTTGCAGTGAGAAGTGTTTAACTACCAGGAGAAAAGCTGTTTTCCTTTCCTTCCTAACTCCTGGGTGCAAAACAATTTTAACAAGTAGGAGAAAAATTAATAAAATAGTGGGAGCTGAGTAAAGTCCTAAAAGTTCCTCAGGAGCTGGCAGGACTGAATTCAGAAAGGCCACGATGAATTAATGGATTCCCCCTCCCACCTGAACACTTGGACTGATGGGGCCATCTGCAAATAAGGGTGGACTGTTCATTGGCAGAGTCACTGGAATGTCACTAACAAACACATAAAAATTCAGATGCTTCTGGACTTGGCAGAATAGGTGCTTCTTATTCTGATAACATGGTTCCCTGTAAGCCAAGAGACAGAGGGTGAAGCCAGTGCTGTAGTTGCAATGAGCTTTTGCCTGGTTTAAAATTGGTTGTCTTTTGTCCAAGGGTAGAATAGACAGAGTGAAGCGAAGGGTTCATTTATGTTTTGAGACTAAGTAAAGTCAGCTACTAAATGTCGAATCCAAAAAGCAACTCTTGATTGATGGACCAGAAAATGCTCAAAAGCACAAGTCACAGGTGCCAAGATCTCACACCTCATGGTTCAGAAGAAACAAAAACTGCTGCTCTACGGCATTCAATGGTACATTAAGTGTCTCCAGAATAGCACCACTGATCCATGTGGCCAGGAACAGCAAGTTCTGCAGGAGATATTCTAAGATTTTTGGTCCTAAAACAGGATGTATTGCAATTATTGCAACAAAAGGTCTTTGGTCAAGGAAAGAACAGAAGAAATGTGAAGGATCCATTGAGTCTTCAATGACCTTTTAGTAATAAGCTGGGTAGCATAATACAGCTTAGATCCCAGGATTTCTAAAGATGGGGAACAATTACTTGATGAAATTTGATTACATAAGAGATGAATTGCTTTTTTTCAGACTGAGCAGCATCAAAGAAAAATATCTCTGCACCCATAAAGCTGCATGGGTAAAAAAACCCCAAACCAAACAACATTAAAGACAGCCTTCCTCACCACTTTCTTCATGCTGGAATCAGAAAGTGATACACAATCCTGAAACCTGATCCAAGGGGCTCTCAAAAGCCCCTGCATTTCCCAAAAATGTTGGCTGAATGTTGTGCCTGAAACAAGATCAGAAAGGCAGTAAGCCCCCACGAACTCTGTACTCCATAGGGACAAAGTTTCGAGAGGGTTTTTGTCTCCTCGTAGCACACAATTGGCCAACAACAGGAGCATCTGGTTGGAGCCCTGAGTGTAATGCAGTTATTAGGCTAAGTTTAGTTATTGCATCTGTACCCCCACCAGGGAACTTACCTGGTTGTATTATGGATTCTGTGCTGCAGGTCACGCAAAATTGCCCAGCTGTCTTGTAGCTACACAGAGATGCCCCAAGGGGGAAATGGGTTTGGAATTTAATTCTCAGTAGTTCATGGATAAACTATCTCCAGTTTTCTTCAGCTGGGACGAATTGATTGGGGAAGGTTTTACGGTGTAACTTGTCTGCCAAAGCTTCCCCAGTATGCTCGAACTATTCCGTAACAACTCCTCTATACAGAGACATGGAGAAAGACTTATCTCTGTGTTTGGATTATCTTATCCAAATAAGGGAAATAGCCTGTAATTGGGGTTCTGGTTGATTCCATTTGAATCCTTAGAAAGGTGCTTTACTCCACACATCCAAAGTCTAACCTCTTTTATGGTAAATGTAAAGTGAAATAGTGGTGAGAGCAGTGAGACACAACAAAGTAATTAAATCTTCTGTATCTCAATTCAACATATTTTTGAGAGTTTTAAATGATGCACAGCAGGTAATCTCATTCTTAAGTCAAAGGAAAATACATTCATTCACCCTAAGTCACAGTGTCTGGGAAGACTGAGATCTACCTCCTTAGGTTTTTTGAAGGGATTTTCTCTTCCCAGAGAATTTTTCTATTGGTTGTGGATAATTTTTTCAAGTTTTTTTCAGTGAACAGTGGTTCAGATTTTGGCAATGTCACTGTGTAATCATGCTTTATTTTGCTGAGTAGACTTGAATGGGCTTTGCTCCTATGGTAACAAATTTTTAGCTGCAATTGTTCTTAGCTTTTTGAAGGTGCCATTAACCATTGTTCCCAGTGGCCTGGTTCTCTGTGTGACTTGGGCTTTCCAAGACTGGATCTCAAAAGTGTCAAGGTTACACTGGGCAAAGGGAAAGAGAATGAGTGAATGGGAAAATGAGATGAATTCTTTTTTTATCTATTCCCTAATCTTTGGACTAGGCAGAGGCTGAAGCAACCCCAGCAGTAAAAGGCTGCTGCAAATTCTGCCAGCCTCAATGGTTCCTTGTGGGGGACAGTGACAGCAGGATCCTTTCTGCCCCATCCTGGTTCCTCTCCCTGTGGCAACATGCCCTGTGCTCAAAAGTGAGCAAAGCTCTCCCTGTACCAGCTGCCACAGCGATCTCCGGCTGCTTCTTGCAGACATTATTTCTGTGGCTATGTCAGCAAACCAGGTGGAGTTGCAGCTGAGATTTTGGCAATATCTGCAACTCTGAGGCTGTGTTTAAGGTCACATTTCTGTAGCTGTGCTTGCCTTCATTTAATCTTGTTTGCTCTGACGTCAATGCAAATGCAGCAGCAAGCCCAGGCTGTTAGATGCTCTCTATTATTATGCTTTTTTATCTCTTCAATCATGGCTGTTTTTTTAAGATTGAGTTAAATTTACTATGGAGAGGGGCGGGTTGTTTTAACAGTGCAGTAGCTATTGTGTTAGTGTATTCTATTCAAATATAGAGTATCTGCACTTAATAATTCTGTTAAATTGTTTCTTGTTGTAACAGCCAAAAAACTGAGTTCACTGTGAGCTCACTGTGTGAGTTCACTGTGCCTGTATCCTGCTGTGATTCAGCCCTGAGTGCTTATGTATTAGTCCTGCCTATTTCATACATAAACAATTTATTACCTTCAAATGAATTAAATTTTCATGACACAGATTAATGTATTCTGCCCACCATCTGGAACGTCCTACCGTGGTCTCCAAATGGCGCAGGGATCCACATGTCATTGAAATGTAGCCCTTCCCAGAGCAGAGCACAGGAACCAAATAACACTGGGCAGAGTGAAATGCACCAAACAGTGTCCTGCTGAAACCAGAGGTAAATTTAGGTTGAAAGAGGTTACAGTGATTGCCTCAAGCAGTGCAGCAGATTGAATAGACTCCCACTTCTTAAAAAATATCTAGAGGACATCCCTTGACTGTAAGGCTCAGAGATGTTCAGTGACTTGTGGCTGTGGACTAAGTCTGTAGAAAAAGTAGAACAGTTCCTACATCACCTGCCTGCCCACTGTAATCTCTGCAAAGCAACCTCTGTTTGAAGAGCGAAAGGCAGAAGGACCAGATAAAAGGCTTGAGGATAAAAAAAGTGACATCAAAATCCTTCAACATCCATGTCATTAAGGGATCAGAGGATGGACTTTCGTTGATTCTTCTGGCCTTAAAAGCTACAGCATTTTCAGCAAGGAAATGGTGAATTTTTTGGGAATTGGAAACTGTGGCCCTTCAGGTAATGCTTAATCATTTTTTATGAGGAAGCTCTGTTTGTAAGACCCCTGCTGTCAAAGCATGGGTGGATTAGCAGGACTAGCAGGTAATTCTGCTTTAACATCAATACTAGTATAACACTGCATGCTGCCCACAGCTTAATAGGAACTTTTAAAAAATGTATTTGAGGAGTGACAATATGAAGTGAGTAATAGCCATAGACTGTGGAGAAGGAAATGATCACAAAGGGTAGAACAAATGTTCAAGGCCCATCCCAGATATTAAAGAGCTGGAGCCTGCTTTGCAGTCTCCAGACCACTGCTGGCTCCCTTTCCCTCCTTTACCTGGAGCTGGCTCCTGTCCACTGTGCACAGCCTTCAAATAGCTCCCAAATGCCTCCCCAAAGCCTTTCCTGAAATAGGAAATGCACATTCTCATGAGGATTAACCTGAAGCAACCCCTTGGGAACATGCACACCGCTCCCCACCCCCAAAAAAAAAAAAAAAATGAGGCAAACCTGGGCTACAAATAACCTCAACTCCTTTTTTTGGATCTGTGGAGATGAAAAATGTATTGCAGCAAGGGGTAAGAAAGTGAGAGAGGGGCTTTTAGACTTGTAGCTGGACATTCTAGAAAATTTTTGCACTGAAACCAACTGTATTAAATTGTCCCTGTCAAAGGTTATGTCCAAAGGTGCCCTTAACTGCCAGAGCGTGTAGTCATACAATTTTTTCACCTTAGACCTAATTGGTCTAAGAAAACAAAAAGGAACAGGAGAAATCACCCCCCAGTGCTGTGGAGAGATGGGATATGTGGGCTTGAGGGTATCTGAAAAAGTGAATTTTCTAGCCTATGTATTTTAAGAAAAGATAATGGCACTGCTGACACCTCCTTTTCAGGAGACAGGGATGCTCATTCTTCTGTTCTGAGTGAAATATTGCAGGGGAGAGCTGAGAAAAGGTGCTTGTCTCCCTGGATATTTCCGAGTGCGATGGATGAGTGGCACCCAGAAAACAGGCAGATTGAATGATTGCAGAGTTGCTCTCTCTGACTCCAAGGTGCTGACCTCTGTTTTCAGTGAGATACTACAGGGTACCACATTAATTCCTAGGCATGAACTTCCACTGTAGCAGATAATTCCATCACTCTGGATTTTACAATGCCAAGCTCTAAATTAAGGAAAAAAAACAAAACAGCTAGGGAAGACCTCAATCTCTTTTTCTCTGCAAGTTTTGCTTGTGCTGCTGTCTTTGTTGGCATGGTACATAGGCAGGAGCTGGTAGTTAGCGGGAAATACTGAATTTTTCACTTCTGTTTCCCTGCCCTCACAACAGTGAGATTTAGGCTGATGCTGTAATGTCAGACACACAGTCCCAGCCACAGTCAGTGGTGGTCCAGCTGCATGTGCAGACCTTTACTTCTCTTGCAGTTTTGTTGATCTACAGGTTCTCAGGACTCTGGAAAATCAATTTGCTTATTCTGACGTCTTATTCTGATGTTATTCTGAGTCTCATCTAAGAGGTGAGACTAAGGTTTCTGAAACTGAAGCCTGAATCTTGAGTTACAATCTAGATCCTCAAATAAGTTGGCTGAATTTTAGGAGTCAAAGCCAGTCCTACTGATGAAAACGAGGTCATTTATTTATATCTTAAAACCGGATTTAGAAGTCTAATATTAGTTGCTCATTTTTTATAAATCTTTGTCTTGGTCTAAATAAGGAACGATGTTCCCATTTAGATGTGGAAGTTTGAAAAGTTAATTTACATGAGTTATTTGTCATCACAGAGTGCCAGTCAGCAGTCCAGGCCTGGAGTTCTGCACCTTCCCTTCTTTTCTGCAGTATTACAAATCCCAGTAAGAAGCTTCCCAAGATTTAGGTTGCTCAGTAAAGATTGGGAGGCTTATGGGAAATCTGGAGCCTCCATGATTTGGAAAATGAGTATGCTTGCAAGGAATGGTCTGCTGTAGGTTTCCTAGAACTGAAACTGGTCTCCTCATGTATTCAGGGAAGAGCTATTAAAGTAATAATAACATTAGGAATAAGAGTGTGTCAAATTGTATAAAATTAACGATTGCAAATACTAGGCTGTGCCCACAAAATAAAACCCATAATGTAAGAACAACTCCTCTACTAAGGAAAACTTGTATTAAGTATTTTTAAAATCCTAAAAAATGTAACAAAATTGGTAGAATGGCATCAAGGAAAATGTTAAATATGTGCTTAATGTTATTTGGCATTATTTTCAAGTGATTATAGATTTTTTCATGCTTTGATTATTCAACAAGTACCACTTTTTACAGAGCACACATTTTCTGAAAATTAAGTTATCTGAAATTAAACCTCTCTTGGGAACTAACATAACTTTATTTCATTTGTTGCTGAGTAGCTTATACTCTCTAGTATACTTACATCCAAAATGCCCTATGGGTTAGGAGAGGGAATCAATACAAATTTACAGGTGAGAAACAGTCACAGACGGACAAAACCTCTTTCCTGCCATCATTGAACAGCTTGTAGTAGAAAACGGATTTGAAATGAGTTCTCTGATGCTGGGCTGGTTTTCAGACCACCCAACTGTCTTTCCTTTGTTCTGTTTTGAAACTCTTCCGTGTTTTTTCACTGCTTTTTTTTTTTAGGTTACCAAGCAGTGCAATGGAAAGGTAGTTGTGGCAGAATGGGACATGGTCTCTGGATCCTGCTGTGAGGACACAGTATCCCTGATATATCCCTGGCAGAGTAGGGATTTGTGTATGAAGTCCCTGTTCTCAGTCCACTTTGGTACCTCGTTGTTTTGGGTTCCAAGATAGCCAAGCATGATGTTAGCACTGTCTTCAGCACTGATGATTAGGAACATGGTTGTTTTCTCTTCCCCAGACCAATGGACTCTCTGACCTCCTGAGACCCACTGGCTCACAGACAATATAATTTTGTTGAGTTCTTCTGTATAGCAAATCATGATGTAAGTCCCTGATACTGCAGGTGGGATTGTTATGCCATTTGACAAACTGCAACGCTGCATATTTAAGGCTTTTCTGGGAATTATTCAGATGCTGGCTCAGTTTGCTGTATTATCCATCCATGGTGACCTGAGCTATTTAATGTATATGCACAATCTGCAGTGGAAGCAAAGCCATTCATCTCTAGAAGTTTAAACTGAATTGTTTCTCTCCCCTGATGACTGACAGCTCACGTAATGGACCTCCACATCAAAGAGGGTTTTTCAGTGCCAGAGCTTCAGGCATCACATGGAGAATTAAGGTACACTGAAGGCTTGGTGTTTATTTTGGAACTGAACTAAAAAAAAATCCACTCTGGGAGAAGCTTTCAACCAGATAAGCTGCAGGATTTGATCCGTGAACTTCCTTTCTTAGGTATTTCTGCCCTCCCCTTTGAACAGCAGCAATCAGTTGATACACGTGATGATGGGAAGGAAAAGCATCCGAGTTGTGTAACATCTGCTTATCACTACAGATTATCCTGTAGCAATGAGATTAAAGCTTTTTGTTATGTAGAAAGAGTTTGGGATTTAGAGTGGTGGTTTTGTGTGTGTGTGTGTGTGTGTGTGCACTTGCTTTTTTTTTTTTAAGCTCTTATGAAGTGTACTATAAATGTGGTTTCATTGAGCAAGAAGAGGAAACCTCCTAAGGGTGACTAAGAAAACAGTGATTTTTAAAGGAAGCAGCGATTACGGAATCATAGAATTGGATTGGAAGGGACTTTCAAGATCATCTAATTCCAAATCCCCTGCAATGGGTAAGGACACTTTCCACTACTCCAGGTTGCTCAAAACCCCATCCAACCTGGCCTTGAACCCTTCAGGATTTTTGAAGGATTCCCTTTAACCATTATGTATCCATAATCATGTATGCTACAAAACAGATATTACTGGCTACCACATTCACAACAGGATTGAAATGGTGGAACATTTTGCCGACATACAGGGAAATGACATGTAAAACACATGGTTTGGCTCTCAAGACCTATAGAGCTTTGTGACAGCACAACCTGCTGTCTGCTACTGACAGATTGACTTTCTGGCTGAAGTTCAGCTGCTTGTCAGAATATCTAATCACATGCTACGTGCTTGGCTCATTTTGGTTCCCCATTTCTGCCAGGTACATACCAACAGAAAACCACAGGGCACCTGAGGTTGCTTTGTATCTATCTGGTTTCGTTAGTTGTAGAACAACAAAAGTGAGGACCAACACCAGAAAGGAACTTCAGCTCAATCCCTTCTCTTGACCCAGGCATCGAGCTGATGAAAAAAGTTTCCATAAGACTGTAATGGGTGAGAACCTGTCAGCAAAACAAGGACTTTACTTCAAATCTCAGTTTCTGCCTATAATCAATTGTTTATTGCCCTGCAATGAGCAGATTCCTGCAATCAAATTGAATTAAAAATAGTAGAAGCATCTCTCTCTCAGGACCATCCAGTCTGGGTACTAAGATGTCTTTAGAGGGACATCAGATTCCTCTTTATGGGGAAAACAGGTTTCCTAGATCTGAGGCCACTCCATGCTAATTTGCCACAGGGCATACAATAAATTTCATTAAATAGGGATAATGTATTATGACCCTTCTGTTTCTGCTGTTCCATTACTGTGCAGTTTATATCAGAAGGATCAGCAAGCTGAGACTGGGAAGGAAAGTATTTAAGTTACATGAAGGTTGTGGTTTCTAAATAAAGGCTGGTAGTTCCTTTGATAATACCACTATCATAATACTTTGATCCTGAGATCTTGAAGCAGCCATTCTCTGTATGGGTCTCTCATTGACTGCAAAGGGAATTTTGGGCACAGAGCAATTACCCACACAAGATTGGGCCAATTACTTAATTAAATTTTAAGTAGCAGTATATACATAGCAGGTGGACATTTTGGGAAGGTACAGATTAATGTGTACATGGTAACAGAGGATGCAGCTTATCTTGCACATTAGCCTTGGATGGTTTTTAAGTGTATTACCATTAGGACTCCAATCGGATTTAGGTGGTGTGTAAGATTTCTCCAAGCCTTCTTAACTTGTCTCGATTTTCCTCAGATGAATGCAAAAGAGAATGATCCAATCACTTACTCACTCTTGTCTGAAACAAGTGTGAGACCAAAAAAAGGTCATGGCTAAAAAGATGCAGTGTCTAGGCAGGTTGGTCTATAGGCTTGGCTAAGTGGCTGGGTTTTAAATGGATACTCAATTTTTAAAGGCAAATAAAAGGCTTTTCAACCAAAATATTTTAAAAATATTTAGGACAAGGTTTATTTATTTCACTCTACATTTACAGAGCCATAGGTAGCCTTCTTTTTCCTGGGACACAGAAAGGGCAAGAGGAGTATCATTTTTACTTACAATGACACTAAGCTTGGGTATTAAAAAAAAAAATATCCCACCTGTAACAGTGAACAGGAATCACCAAGGCAGAGTTAATTAGATGAAATGAAAGGAGATCATGTTCTCTGTTAGTCAGAGGAAAATCAAGTTAATACAATAATTTAATAAAATATCTTTGTGATAATAAGGCCTAGAAGTCCAAGATACAGCCAAGAATATTGTTCTTATCTGTCTCATAAAATGCATAGTCTGTACAAAAACCAGAGTAGGAATGGAAAAGGGACCTTAAGGAAGAGGAATTCCTTGTTTGGGCAGAGGCAGAGTCAGAGCCCATCTCCTGATGCTGCCTGTGAGTATGTCATTGTTTACTCAGGATTAGAAAGTTTAACAGCAAAGGTATGTTTACAATAAGATTCTTATATTACTGTTGATAAGGAGGAACTTTCCACAACTATGACATGAAGTTTCTCTCAACAAGGACAATTAAAGAACTCCAGGTGTGCTAAGTCTGACATCTAATAGTTTCCTTATTTAGCCCCTCAGAAGCACTGTTTTTGAAACTGAACAATGTTTACAGTATTCTGAACAACATTTAGGCCCATTTCAGGGTATTTACTACTGATACAAGAAAAATCATTGTTGGTTTGATCATCTATTTTGTATGGAAAAGCACCTTGTGAAACTAGGCAGGATTTTGCCCCATCCTATGAAGCACATGTCAGTATACACACAGCAGTGAGCTGGATGATCACCCTCACCAGAAATGCCCATTACAGAATGTCAGATGAAAAGAGAAGAACCGACACCTGAGCCACAGCTAGCAGCTCCCCCAAGCTAAAACACTCGAAGCTGGGACAGAGAAGGAGAAAGAATGGTGATGTTGTTTGAGTTCCACTGGTAGCCAACAGGGAGGAGACAAGCCCCACCTCCTCAGCTGTCAGGGTAATTTGTTCTCCAGATATGGAGACTAAATTTGCCCTTTATTTTAGGTTACCCTGGGGTAAGCCAAAATGAGGAGCACAGAGGTTAGGATTTAAGGTTGTGAGGAGTATGCTTCAACGTTTCACTCTTGTCAGACTTCCAAACATTCCTTAAAAACCTGACAGTGATGAGTAATACAACGTAGGATAGTGATTTCCATGTCTGTTTGTTTTCTTTCAGGGTACCCCAATGGCTGAAGAAAAGTCCAAGTATAACTGCACTGTCAGTGAAGTCACCATTGTGAGCCTAAAGCCTGAGAAAAATCCATCTATCATTTTGGGAGGGAAGGCAGGAAGCGAATTTAGAAACCATGGTTTCCAACCTCCTTCTCCAAGGATTTCAGAGAAGAGGTTATCCCAGGGAGAGAAAAAATTGTGGCCAGAAAAGGTGACGAAGGAGGGAGTTTTGTCTCCTAACCTGCACTGTGCAAATGAGTTGTGTAGCACAGAGAACATTACCCTGAAGAGGCCGGTGAAGTTGGCCCCTCTGGAGATCCCTGTGGAAGTAAAAGAAGCCCAGCTCCAAAAGATTATGAGCATCCAGAGAGAAGCCCAAATGGCTGCTCAGAAGTTGACAGTTATCAGCTCCATCAGCAATGAACCTCATGTGAAACGGGTAAAGAATCTTGCTCAAGGGGAACTGGGGAACCTTCAAAAGGTCAAGCTGAATGAGAAGTCTGCTCTGGAGAATAAAGATGACCCCCTACCTCCTAAAAGCAGCAAACCTCTAGGAGAAATCCAAATTATTTTGCCTTCAGAGACAACCTTGAAGTTGACTAAACAACCAGGTGTTGAGGGGGCTCCCAAGACACTCCGTAAGCCATTAATCCCCACTCTCCAGATAACTGACATGCACGCGGAGTCCAACAGCCCTGACAGCATCCCTGATCCTTCCCAAAATGTTCCTCGGCGCCGATTCAGAGTACGACACACAAAAGAGCAGCAGGAAGACCATGGGAAAGCCAAACCCTTAAAGGCCACGGATCCAAGTTCGGGAGAAGGCATAAAGAAAACTGCAGGTCAGCGAACACAGAAAACCCTCAGTGATGCCAGCAAGCTCATTGAAAATGTGGCCAAAAAGCAGAAGGAACGAGGAGCAAAACAAGGGGAAATTGATGAAGCCTGTCTTGTGAGGAGACAGTCTATTCGAAGGATGGCCTTGGGAGACATCATTCAGGTGGATGATGAGTGAGTATCACAACACAGATACCCAGTGAAACGTTTTAGAGTGACTGTTTGGATAGAAGTCTTCAGAAGAGTGCCTGGAGACATTAGTACACCACAAAGTAAAAATAGGTTAATAGTGCTGAAGGACTCTGTGCTTTCTGAGATGCTCAAACAAGTGGGTCATGGAGAAAATACCCTCCTATTCTGCTCAACACTAGATAGGTCCCAGATATCCTGAGCCTAGCATGGAGCACAACTTTTCAAGACACGGGTGGACTATGTGGGAAATATCTGGGTGTGGACTGGGTGGAGAGACCAGGAGAAACACAGAAACCTGGAAAATACTGTGTCTGGGGCTTTTTGCTCCTGAGAATACAACCCTTCCAATTCCAACTGTGGCAAGTTTGTTTCAGAAAGATAAGACAAAAATGTTCTTCATATCTGTAGTTTGCAGAACAAAAAGTAATTAGCTCAAGTTTAGCAAGAAACATGCAAGTCAGAAAAGGAGAAAAACTTCTAAGGACAACAAATACTGAAGAATGTTGTTTACGGAGATGGGAATCTGTCTTTGAAATTTTAAATAATGCATTAGACAAACACCTGCGAAGGATGATTTCAGATGAGTTAATCCTTCATTCACACACAAGGACCGGATGATCTGTAATGTCCTTCAGTCTCTATTTTCTTACATTGTATGGTCTATCTTTTCAGTTGTCCATTTGTAGGGTTACTGAACAAACCATGTAGTGTAAAAATGTACAATAAATGCAACTTTTTGCCTCATACTGTTACTTCCTCATTCTTACAGCTAATGTCAAGACATTCACTGAATCCTTCAGAAGGCAGCATCTGGTAGACAACTGCTTCTTCTTCATTTCCTCAGACTTACTCCTGTTTGTTCTTTCCCAATTTTTGGTAAAGGGAGGAAGAGTTAACCCATATATGTTCATTTTCTGGTCTCAAACAGCTCTGTGTTGCACTTTTTACCTTTTCACCTTTGGTCACCTCTTAAGATCTTAGTCATCCTTTGAAAGTTGAATATTAGGTTTATGTGTAATATGAAATAAACCAAGCATATACAGCCTTTATTTAGTTCCACAATCTTTTTTAGGGAGCAAAATGAATTTTGTGGGGTTCCAAACAGCTATTATGACAATTTGCCAGAGATGTTAGCACAGTCCAAATATTATTAATAAGGTTAACATGCAATAAAATTTTCTTTATAAATTGCTTTTACAGAAAGAATTGGGATGTTCATTTTTTCTGGTAGCTCACTTCTTTGGTTGCTTGATTTGTCTTTTATTAAAGATGGTATTTTCTGTTTATCAAATTATCTTAGAAGCAGGACATAAAATAAACAATGGTGAGACTTGTCATATAGCTACAAAAGCTGGTAAAAATACATGGATGTTCGGAAAAACAGAAGGTGGGGGAAACCAGCAGAACTCGGCCTTTAAACATGTTCAGGTTGGTGGGAGATGAGAAAAGAATGAAGATCTTTTCCTATAGAAAAATGTAAGGCTTCTTTTGCCTCTTATTCTTTCTGCTGTGTCCATGACAAAGCCAACTAATTGAAAATTATTGGTGTATATTTCTGGATTTCAGAAAATGTGAAACCTTTTTTGGATTATACGTTCCCTGATTGTTCTCTTAGCAAGAGAAAAGCCATAATCCAGAGACTCTTTTGGAATTCATTCTTGAATATTTCTTGCTGAGTAGAAAACAGACATTGCCAGGATTAAAACTCTGTCCAGGTTTGTCACAGCAGCAGTAGCTGTGCTTATATAAACCAGTCACTCTGTGACTTGCACCCAACTTTATCTATTTTCTATATGGTGAGAATACCTGTGGAACAAGGACTCAAAGCTATGCAGGCAAGACAATTCCAGGTGAATAACGATTTTTGTAATAATTTAACATATAATATAGAATTAAAATGAGATGCTAAGCCAGGAACAAAAAAAATATGAGAGGTATGTCCTCCTTTTGATTTCTGGGCGGTGAGAAGAAATAATAATTTAACTAATAAACTCAACTGCATCTCTGACTCACTGCACCTACCTAATTGTGACATGAAATTGCAAATCCAATATGTTTTGGTGGCATCTCACAAGATCCCAGCCAGACAGTATTCCAGACAGTATTAATGGGATATCCAAAGAAAGTACAGTTTTCAGTAGAAGAGTGGTGGCAGGAGAGAACAGGTGAATTAAGTTTGGCCTGGCTCACCTGAGAAGATGTTGCCCTTTTTAAGCCACGATGTAAGAAGGCCCCTCAAATGGGTGTTTGAACCCCCCCTGGTTGAGACTCCTGCATTGCAAATACAGTGACAACTCAACCAGGATGAACAGCCAGCAATTGTCTGGAACTGTAGGAAGGCTACTACATGTATCAGAGTGACTTGCTGTTTCCCCACTCTTTTACTTAGCTCTTGTTCAGCAATTAAATGCATTAAATGCATTAAAACAAGCTTCCATGATTAAGTGTTTCTTCAAAAATGTAAAACAATGAGATTGAAAAGGACTTAAAGTTCTCAACTTTCTCCTGTGGCTGCAATGGCAAATTTTTGTTGGATGCACAGGTAGGAGACTTTTGGGATTAGGGGAAGGAACTAAAAACTTTTCCATCTTTAGCATCATCAAAGTCATTGCTGAAATGGTGTCTCCAGGATCCAGTGTCCAACTTTTCAGGGACTATCATGCTTTGTGTCTCATGCTTCAAAAAACATCTTCACCTTTTGGAATAGTGTTACAAGTCTAATCTGAATTCTGGGAAACTTACTTTCTATGAGACAGAGAAGAAGTTTGATCTGTACCTTGTACAAGGTACTTTAGGTAGAAGGAAGAAGAAGAAAAGATATAAATGATTTAGTGGAAGCTGAATCTTGAGAAATTCATACAGCAATTGAGTGCAGCCTTTTAACTCGGGCTGCTGTCCTGTATAAATACATTCTGGGTTAGACCTTCCCACTATGCCCTTATGCTGGCACTGCTTCTCAAACTGCAGCACCATGATCTGGAACAGTGAATTTAACTTAGAAAATTCCCCCAAAAGATGAGTATTCAACTGGGATCTGTACCAGAGTGAGTGATTTCAGCAGTGCTTGTGTCAGCATGAAGGAGGCAAGGGCAGGGAAGCACACATTCATTCTGGTCACTGACTGTGCTTTCTGTCATGCTAAATTGTATCTAAATTATACTCTAAAGGCAATAAACTACTTTATTGAAGTGTCAAGGATCACAGTGGGCTCTGTGACATGATACAAATACTTGAAAAATCTGAGCCATGCTTAGACTTCTGTAGACTGAAGAATAATGGTGTCTTTGGTTTAGAAATGCCTAGACAGTGCTGGCTGGAAGAACAGTTTAGGGACTGTCATGCTCCACTCTCTCTCCTGAACCTGTTAATACTGCTGCTTGACTATTGTTTTGAAATCTATTCCATCTGAAATGTGGTGAAAGTCATGTTTTCTGTAACATCAAATTGTATCAATGTGGGAGCATCAAGGGAAGTCTCCTACTTATCCAAACTTGCCTTTTGCTAATAAAGAAAAAATTAGGTGTGATTCAATGTTATCTAATGCTTACCATTGTGTAAAGTGAGTCATGAAAAAAGCAGTCTTGTGCACACATAAAATAACATTTGGAAGGCAAATGGAATTTCAGAAGGATGCCACTGAAAAGGCAAGATTAGGGCGAAAGATGGATTTTTTTTTTTTTGCCAGTTAACTCTGTCCATGTCAAGGTGGGTATTGTGGAAGGAGAACCATGTTCTCCTCTAATTTACGTTCTGAATGCACAGCAACACTCCCTGGAGAAAACTCAGTTGCTCTGTCTTCAATCTGACATCAGAAAATGACTCAGGAATGTGTTTGAACTGTGGATGATGCAACCAGCAGAGCTGACCCGTATAAAGGTTCTCAAATACTGAATACAAAATGAAAAAATCCAGCAACTTAATAATGAGAGGGATACATTCTTATGCAAATAAAGCAATAAATAGTGCTTTAAGGATTCATATCCATGTATCTGTTCAGTGGGTGGTTCCAAGAGAAAACCTCTCTGATTTCGTAATCCACTTTTCTGTTCTTATTTCCAATGTTTTTGCAACTCAGGAACCCAGCAGGTAATTTCTTTTGTGTAATGTAAAAATAATTTTCATCCTTTTACCCTGGCTGTGGGAAAACAGGACACAAAGGTGGCATCCACCCCAAAACCTTTCTAGCCCCAGTGTAAAGTAAAGAGATAGTGGGCAGGCACAACACAGACCAAGTGGCAGAGTGAGATCCTTTCCAAATCAGAGTCATGAGCAAAAGTTACAGACTAATGTCACAATTACCTAATTTAGGAATGGTACATGTTTCATAAACAGCACCTTCCACCCCCAGAGAGTCTTACAGGCATCACAGAACAGAAGGATAACACTTCCTGGGACGAGGAGAAAAGGGTAAATTCTTGATTGATTCATAGACCTCTAGAGTCAAACATGATGCCTCACTGGAAGTGTGAAGAGGACAACCCAGAGATAACTGGATGTTTTGAAAAAAGTGAAACAGATAGGAACACTATGAAATAGCCAAATATCTTGATTGCCCCCTACGATGTGCAGAAATGTCCCTGGAGGCACTGCCTGGGTATGTGCTTGCAGTTCTTTCTCCTTTCATCCTGCAACAGGATAAGTCAGTCTTGCACTATGAAATAGCCACAGAGAAGAGATCCAATTTTTAGAGGTGATAAACTGAAACAGAAGACTTTTTTTTAAATATTTATTATTGCTTATTATTAGATTCTTTTTTCAATTGCCTTTACATTTACAGAGATTGCCATATGGATTTTGCAGAAAATTACAGAAAACAACAACAGATGAGAGGAAGGGAAAGATAAGAAACAGGAACACAGAACCAAGAAGATCTCCAGAGACAGTTCTCATTCTGACTTCCATTTGTGCTTGCTGTAAACTTTCTCCTGCCTCTTTAAACTGTGAAAACTGGAAGTTTTAAAAATCTGAAAGTCTCCATCTAGCAGTTTGTGCAAGTCTGGAGGAGCCTGAGTCAGGCTCACCAATAATGAATCAAAGACTGCACAAGACTCTGTCCATGCATTTCTCTGGGGTGCATTAGAAGGAGCAGGATCCCACCACTGAATCTATGATCCCACTAGTACTGCCTGACTTCGAGTTTGAGCAGCTGCAGGCTTCTTTCCAGAACAGCTCAGCAATTAGCAGCAGTAGGGAAAATCCTGTTATACTAAACTGAGATTTCTAGTTATCAGTGTGGGGCTGGAAGAGCATAAACACAAACACACTGGCTCTGATTACTCCTGCTCCTGTAACCTGGGCACGATAAACCCTTGAAAAGCAGCCTTAAAACTTCAGGAATGAGCTGGCACTGTGCTTGTCTTTGAGATCAATGTGCTCTCAGGCTGTTTGTGCCAACAGGTTGCCTTAGTTTTCAGTGTGTGAGAGACACAATTTTAAACATGATCATTTCCTCTGAATATTCACCGAGGCCCTGGGGGTGAAATGCTTTCAGGCAGTGGCAGCAGGAATGTCAATAAAAGGAGCAGTGCTGGCAAATCATTAGCAGGGAGTACTTCTAACTTTGTTCCTTGAGTACATCATCTTCTACCCTGGGCAGCTTGCTGATGCTTCTCTCTCCAGGAATTTATTGTAGCAGTGGAAGCTGAAATTGGTTCAGTTAAAATAAAGGATATGTGGAGCCTCCAGGTAAACCCAGAGGCAAACCCAAACCACGAGCTGTTAGAGGTACAACACACATGGTGTGTTTTCCTTCCTCATACTTCTTTTCCTGCTAATTCTTAATGGAAATAGGGACAGAAGCTATGAAAGGCCTTGTAAGTGTTTCTGGCCCAGTATGGAACAGAGAACATCAAGCAAACATCGGTCAGGTTTTCAAGCAAGAAAGGTTGAGATGAGCAAAGAGCGCAAGAGAACTTGATGTGACCAAGACTTTTTATTTGACTTTATAGTCAATGGGAATCAATCAGCAGGACTTCAGTGAATTTCTGAGGTAACCTTTTTTCTTAGGCCTCCTGCAGTTACATTTATCCAGCTCCTGACAGATACTTGGACAGGGATTTATTCTAATAGTACTACACTGTATGTTAGAGGTGAGGCAAATACACAGTGAGACCTATCGTGGCTCAGACTGGAGGCAATAAAAACGCCTCAAAAGCAAAACCCAGAATGTCCCAGGTGAAATTCACTCAGGTTTTGTAAACTACATCCTCTCTACAATCCCAGCTTTGGGTGACTTGGCTGATTTATTTGGCTAGTGGTTGTTTTATCCGGGCTGCACATTTTAAGATATAGGTGAAGACTTAGCATGAGGGTGGGAGAAGGGGGGAAATTATTGAAAAGCTGTTACTTGATGACTTTGTGGAGAAAGAAGTGTGGTGCTCCTGTTGCTAATTTGCTGTAAAATGAAAGTTTAGGAGGAGCTTTTCCCCTTATGTTTGTGTTTCTATTTTGTCCATTGAGGTAAGGAAAGAAAATCACTTTCCAGTTATTGTCATGGGAAAAACAGACTTGTAACTAGAAAAAAAAAAAAAAACAACAATTAAAATAGATTCTGACAGTGACACAAAGACACAAATGTTGAAACAACACCTTCTCTCTACCCGAGTGTCTTTCCCAGTCCCTCTGTTCCCCCCTTCACTCCTGACTCCTCACTTCCACAGGGCACAGGGGTGGGGATGGGGCTGCAAGTTGGTCTCTCCCAGCAGCTCTGGGATAGATTCCCCTGCTCCCTGCCCCAGGCTGGGCTCTTTCCTGGGCTACAGCCCCTCAGGGACAGCTGCTCCCCCCAGGGCTCTCCATGGCAGCAACTTTTGGGCTTGTACACCTAGTACACCCCAGAATTGTGTCAAAATGCCCACATGGATGACAGGGAGCACAGTGTGGATTTACTGTCTTTTAAAAGGGCACTTTTTAGCTGTGACACTATTTTTCCATCTGTGAAAAGCCCCATTAGCCACTTCAATGCCACTGGATGCACAGAGAGAAGCCTTGACACTCTTCCACAGACAGGAATTCCAGTGATAGTCCCTGGTCTAGTCATAGAGTCACAGGATCACAGAATCATTTAGATTTGATAAAACCTCTGTGATCATCCAACCAAACATTATCCTAGAGCTGCCAAATCCACCACTACACCATGTCCCCAAATGCCACATCTACCCTGCCAGCAGAGCAACCTCTACATCCAGAGGCAGAAGGACATAAAGCTACTTTTTGTACCCTCTTAGTCCCAGACAACAAAGACTGTAGTACAGAGCAGCAATGAACAGAGATGTGGAAGATTTTTTTTATTTTTCCACTTGAAAGTGAGCATGCTTTTTCATGTCTACAATTCAATTAATGCTTTTCCATCACCAGGTTTCCTCTCCTCATTTTCTCATTTAAGGGATCTGTCAGTGGAAGGTAATGAAAATGTAAGCAAGCCAGCGCTGTGTGGGAGGGAAGTAAACTTTGGTGTTAAGTTAAAAATCACAGTTTGAGGTCTGGGTGCACTTCCAGAGGTAATTCACTTGGTAAATCAACCAGTTTGGCCTATCATCAAGCTGTCATTTCTGAGCAGTGCTGCACCAGGTTACTGCCAGAGACCATTAAGCAAGCCATTATTATTTCAGCCCCATTAGCTAACGGGATACACCTCTCTGCCCAAGGAAAGATGTTAATCAGCTTTGCCTTCAAGCAGTATATTCAGCCTTTTGCTTCTGAGGTACGACTTCCTACACCCTTACTGAAAACAAACTTGAACTGTGGGGCAAAGACCAGAGTGGTCAGGTGGGGGATAACCTGATCACTTCTCCATCTGATTGTGGTGGCAAGCAAGTAGCAAAGACAGGCTCGAGATCAGGAGCTATGGATTCCATTAGGAAAAGGATAAAAATACAGTCCCAGTGTTATAAGCTGAACATGTTGACCAGTTGGTTCCACCTGCTTCCTTCCTCCTCCTTCAGATACTTTTTGAATATATGCTGTGAAGTCACTTGGGTGATTTTTGACTTGAATAATTTCTCTGCTGCCCTTAGTTGCACACACACACTCACACACACACACACACTCACTCTCTCTACAGGCTCCAGAGGTGTCCAGGCACACACACCAATGCAGAAACAGGTTACTTTTATTCTTTTGTCAACATCCTCACCCGCAAACATGCCCAGCACTCTTAGGAATATGAACAAAGATGGCTCAGTCCTCTTGTCCTGTCTAGCTGGTCAGGATTGGAGGCTGCTATTGAAGTAGAGAGCCATTTGATGAACATTTAACACCTATCTAATGGTCTATTTTTAAAGGTTCTCTGCATATTTTGCATGCTTTCTTTTTCAAGCTGCTTATTTTTCAAAAACTTTGAAGAAAAATAGGATTTTTTGTCCTTATAAACATCAGCAAGTGGCTACGTCCTGCAGCCCTAGAAAGGGTTATTGCAGCAGAACTCCAGCAGATGGCTGGCTTCTGTCAGGAATAAAATTCTCTCAAGGAAAACACATCATGCATCAGCACATTTGCAGAAAAGAGCAGAGATTTATTTCCTTCGGCTATTGATTAATACAGCAGCTCTCTTTCCACTTCGGATTCGTTAACGAAAACAACCCTGTGCAGTTCAAGGAAGACAAATATGACAAAGCAAAGCAAATTGCTGACATGAAAAGATTCACAACCCCCTAAAGAAAAGCTATTAAACTCCATTCCTGGTTCTACTCTCCTTTTTAAGAACTGGTACTGCTAATGTACTTAGCAGTTTTATTCTGGATAAATTCTTTTTGGGTCATGCCAAAATATGTGCTGTTTCCCTTCCCTAGAACAAGAGGGAAAAGGCTGAATGTATCTAGGCAAAGAAATTTGGTTTGTCTCAGTAGGAGAAGTAAAGATGAAACAAAAAACGGCCCTGTGAGATGATCTTGAGCATTCAGATATGTGAATTAAAGTGAGTTTGCTCAACAGCAAAACGTGCAGATCTTCAAAACCTCTACTCAGGTTGCTTTGAACAAAAATGAGCCCTGAAATCTTTCAGCGTGCGGTCTCATTGCATGCAAAAGTATGTAAATCCCAATTCTCCCCAACTATTGAAGCAAAACAGGGGGAAATATGGCACTGAGTCCAAGTGTCATAAATGACAGATGTGGAAGCCTATCCAGAACTGACTCTCTGGTACCGTCACTGCTGTCTCTGCAATAACTATGCTGACAACAATTTGATGTTTGCCACTGCAGTCAGCAAAGGGATGAAGTCATGGCCAGAGAGACACAGCTGTGTGGTGAAGGCTGCAGCACAGTGAATCACAGAAAACAGGGTTTAATGGGCTTTCAGAGACTTCCACCTAGTCCAGGTTTCTGCTTCATACAAATCTGTCCCAATAGTGGTTTTTCAAGTTCTAAAAAAACCCCCACAACCAACCCAAACCCCCAAATTTTCACGAATAAGTATTACATACCTATTTCAGTAGCCTTATGAATACTGTTTTTTTTTTTCTCTGACACATTATCTCCCCAGAAAACTGAAGCCCTCTGCTTGTTGACCTAACCCAGATGGGTATGCACAAATATCTACTACCTTTCTCCTTTCAGCAACCTCCTACATATTTCAGGATTTCTGCCATGTCCACCCTCAATTTCCTCTTTGCTAGGCAAAACAATCCATTCCTTTCAATCTGTTTGCTTAGGTTATGCTTTCCTGACTTTTGAGCATTCATCCAGCTCTCTGAATAGTGTCCAGCTCAGCCCCTTCATTCTTGTAACTGAGGGCCTGAAACAGAACACAGCTCTGAGTGTTGTAAAAAACCAGTTTTTAGGAGTACTGGATACACAACTCTGGGTCTGCAAATGAAAGCACTTGTTCTGCCACGTGGCCATTGTCAATTCAACAAAAACCTTTGGTTTTTTGTTAGTGTAATGGCCCCTCCAGGTGAAGAGGTGAAGGGATTAAAGAAATCTGCCTGTGTTCCAAGTAACTGTATAGGAATTTATATTTGGAATGTGAACAAATCCACGAAAGTAGATTGAAAAAAATAACTTGAAAAGCATTTTGAAGGTCCTCTTTCACATCCCATCTGTGCCACAGGAACAAACAGACTCACAGAGCTTCTGCTTTGTATCTGGTGGTTGTCATCTTCACTATTTAAAAATGGTCCCATTAACCTCATAGGCAATCACTGTGGGATGCTGTGGGCATGGGGAAGTGTTTTAATCGTATGAGAGAGATATTGGATAATGCTTTTAAGTCTGATAGATTATGTCTTCTTTTAAAAGCCATAAAAAAGCTTGACCAAGTTCTCAGACTGCAAAATTTTTGGGTCCAGCAATCTGTGACATCCCATTAAAACAATTTATTCACCTTCCTTAAAAAGTAATGGATTAGCAGATACAGGAGAAGGGACATAGTGGTACTTTATGGCTTCTACTGGCTTTTGGTAAGGCCCGATGTGACATTTTCAGATACACACAATGAGCAAAAGATGATGTATGGATGACAGATTGGAAAGTCACTCCCAAAAGTGTTCAGTCAGTTTGACTGGAAATGCTGAGTAGGCTTCTAGCAGAGTCTGTACTGAATCCACAGATACTGATTTATCTTCATTAAAGACCTGTATGATGACAGAAAGTGAATTTTAATAAATGTGTAGCTGACACTGTGACAGTGGAAAAAAAGTTGAGACTAAATAGTTTCTCTTTATTCATATTTATTTTTGAATGGATGAGGATACGCAACTACTGACATAAACTTAAATACAGAGACTAATCAGAGAATAATATGAACAAAAAGCAACAAGGCTGGAAAAAGCTTTTGAGGATAGGAAATAAGAAAGTATACCAAGGGACAACTCAATAGCAGTGTTCAGGAGAAACATAGTGGGGCATGTTGTGACAGGACAAGGGGTAATGGTTTAAAACTCAGAAAGGCTCTATTTAGATTAAACATAAGGAAGAAGTTTTTTACAAGAGGGTGGTGAAATATTGGAACAGGTTGCTCAGAAAGGAGGTAGATCCCTCATCCCTGGAAACATTCCAGGTAAGATTGCACAAGGCTTTGAGCAACCTGATCTAGAATACTGTTTGAGTAGTAAAGCTTAAAGATATTTCTTGAGCCAGAATAGCTGTCTGAGACTATCACTCACATGCTGTGACAGTCTCACCAGGGAGCTTCCAAAACTCTGAGTCACCTGTGAAGGCAGTTGAGGCCAGATGACAAAGACATTGGATTGAATTGAGAGATCATTCTAGAGGAACTGTGACTTTCTATCCAGTAATTAGTTTAGAAATAAATCACATGCAGAACTAGATGTTCACATTTTTCCTTATCTATGTAAGCCAGGTTTGCTGTTCAGACATCAGGTGCCAGTCTGAGCTGCTTTGTCACCCAACTCTCTGCTAAATGGAAGAACCTTATGAAGCTCTTTATTTGCCTTAAACCATGGTCACATTAAATCACAGGTAACTTCACCAGTGACTTAAAGCTGTAATTTTAGTGGGGCTGAGCAGAAGCTTTTTTCCCTGAGTTGTAAATATTTTAGTCTTCCATTCATGTGGTGGAATTTATGGTCACTATAAAATACAAGGAAACGGACAATGAATGTAGGGAAGGTTCAAAATCTCTAAGACTCTCTGGCCTCAGTGTCCTGGCAACATACATTTTTTTGTACAGTGTATTGAATCCTGTACAGCATCATTGGTGACACTCATGGAATGAAGCTCATTGATGCACCATGTAGCTTTACCGCCCCTTTGAGTTTTAAAGGACACTGCAGACTCCTTCTGTGACTGTGTTGAAGAGAATATAACTGTGCTGCTGTGCTCACTGGTGATATTTTGCTTAGTTTGTGCTGATAGTGAGAGTACTACAGTCATCACAAGCTGTGATGATCCTAGTGAGGATTTTCAGTTTTGGAGATGAGCACTCATTATTAAGGGAAGAAGGAGAAGGTCTCAGGCTCCATTTGATACCACCATTAGATCCTACATGGGAGACATTTTTTGAAGCTGTATTGAACACTTCACTAAAATTACTGAACCAGTTTTTGGCTCCATTGTAATATTTCTTTTCATCACTAGTGAGAAAGTTATGAAAATGAATTCTCCATGAAGAATGTGTTGTGACGGGGCCTTTCTCCAAACCAGCATAACTGTTATCTCAGTAAAAGGAACGTAACAAGCTGAAAAGACCAGGCAGAGATTAATGTCCTGTCTGAGGAAAAAAGAGCAATCCTTTAACTGCTCTGGCATTTGGGAGGACAAGGACGTGGTAAAGGTCAAATCTACATTCCCATTTCTTAGCTGCACTGACTGATCATGACTGATGGTTGTGTCTGGTGCTCACCACATTTGTTGCTACCAGAAAAAGTTCTGTCCTTGCCCAAGTAGACCCCAAGTGCAGTGCCTTCCTCCATGCATGTCATGACTGAGTATCCTGGGAAAGCCATACCTGAAGGTCAGACATTCATTCTCTGCAGTTTATTCTAGTAGTTAAGAGGGCTTGATAAAAAATGTGTTTCATGATGAATCAAAAAAGAAAATCAAATTGCATCACAAAGTTTTGCCCTGACATAAGCTTTTAGCAGATATCCCGAGCATTAAAATTTTCACCTAAAAAATGTTGAGTTAACATGATAATTTTTAACAGGAAATATTTGTAGGGAGTATTTTTGCCTTGTGTTTATGCTGGTGGGTTTCTTTCCTTGTTTTATTATTTCTACATTTTCGTTTCTTAATGCAATTGAATAAATCTTCTCTGTGGGACAAAACACTAATGACCAATCCAGAAAACCATTGCTGTCTTCTTTTCCTGTAGTCTGGCTATTTGTCTTCCTTCAGAACTTCTTGGGCTTGTCTTCCTGCACCTATTCTTTTGTGGTGACTGTCAATGGGGCTGTGCATGTCCCTAACACAACTGCCTTTCTTTTCCATGCTCTTTCTACGGTACATGTTAAATCTGCTTTACTGTAGTTAAATCCCAGATGTAATTTCCTGCAACAAGTACCAGAATTCTACTGCAGAAAAGGAAAAATCTTATTCTGGAAAGTATTAGTGGGCAGGAGGATCAATTATTCCATTTCAGTTAAAGCCTGTGAGACTTCAGTTGAAGCACTGGATATTGTTTTGGACCAAGGTCCTGAAGTCTCTGTTGATCACCCTTGGACTTCTTACTGCAACTTCCATGTTGCCTACATGAAACAGAAATAACTGATAATAACCCAAGGGCTGTACCAAGGTAGGAAATGTTCTCATCACACCTTTAACCTGGGCCCCAGCGAGGCAGCAGACTTTGCTGAGAAGTGGGTTCACAGTGGCAAAGGAGTTGGAGAAAGGTCTGAGCACAAGTCTGATGAGGAGTGGCTGAGGTTGCTGGGGGTGTTCAGCCTGGGGAAAAGGAGGCTCAGGGGCAACTTTATCACTCTCTATAACTACCTGAAAGGAATTTGTAGCCAGGTAGGGGTTGGCCTCTTCTCCCAAGTAACAAGAAAGAGTATAAGAGCAAATGTCCTCAAGTTGTGCCAGGGGAGGTCTAGACTGGTATTAGGAAAAACCACTTCACAGAAAGTGTTATCAAGTTTGGAACACTGGTTGAGTCACCATCCATAGAGGTGTTTAAGAGATTTGTAGGTATGACACTTAGGGACATGGTTTAATGTTGGACTTGGCAGTGCCAGGCTAATGGTCGGAGTCAATGATCTTAAGGGTCTTTGCAGTTCTATGATGCCTCCCTGAGGGAGTGCAGCTTATCAGATCAGCCAAAGGAGCAAGGTCTCATAATTCACTTGCTGAACTTGTACTTTGCTTTGAACAGCACCTGTGCTTTTTCAGCTTGCATTTCAGGGAAAGGTTCTATAACAATTTTGGGAAGATGCAAAGCTTTCCGTGAACAACGAATGACATCAGAACCTTGACAAGCAGATTCTTTTTTAATATAAGCCACATTCCCAGAAAAACTACATTTGTTCAGTAAAAGTTGGAAAGTGCTCTCTGTTTTTCAGGCTCCTCCTTCACTGCAAGTCACAGCCTTTTACCTTACCCAGAGCTTCCTGCAGTGTGTATCACAGTGTAGAGCTTCACAGTAGTATTGTGCATTTCATAAGGCAGAAATCCACTGAAAGCTATTAAAGACCATCCTCTCATCTAGGGACAAAAATACAAATTACTGAAGCAAGAGAGATTATTCTGGAAAGATTTACTGTAGATTCACCCTGTTTTTCTCTAAGAGTATCTCACTGGCTGTTAATGGAGTCAAGACTGGGGATAAGTGCTACTTTGGTTGGACCCACTAGAGCTCTTCTTATGTTCTTGTAATTTCTAAATCACATAGAGTATCCCACAGTCCTCAAAATGAAACCAGTAAAATCACTGTTCTGGCTTGTCACTCTGCTGTCACCCTATCATCCTGCCCTCAGCTCCCTGATTGCAGTCAGTGAAATTCAAGCTTCTTTAAGTGTTCCTTCCAGAAACCTCATATTTCTTTCTTCTTTCTCCTCCCAAATCTTCCTTCCGTTCATATTTTGCATTATGTCTGAAGACCAAACTTACATCTCCTTGCATCCAGCAATACACTGTGGATCACTCAGCTGTGAGATGCATTTATATGCACAGAACAATCTTCAAAATCACACTTCTCCCCACTTTCACTTCAACTTATCCCACCTGTCTCATAGGGCAAACCTTGTCTCCAGTCCTCTCTTTTTTCAAAATGCCTCTTTTTTTTTTTTTTTACTCATGACTTTTCTCAAATGATATGCCAACTAGTGTGTTAACATTTCTTTAACGGCACCAAAAATAAATACATTAATATTTTCAATTAGAAAATGTATTTTATATTCATAGGGTTTTTTAACATCACCTTGCTCAGTCTGTAAATACATAGCAGCCAGGTGCATTTGTTACCATTGACACTGACACTGATTTTTCTATGTATTTCCAAGTCCAATGGAAAGAAAAAAATATCCTCTGTCTAGTAAATATAGTATACATGAATTATGGATATCCATGTAATAAATTCATATATTATTTCCCTTTGACCCTTTTACCAGCTTGATGCTGTCTAACCTTTTTTCCCAGACTAATTGTAATATTTCATATGTAGAAAAAATATTAGTTACCCTTTAAAATAGGTTTTCTTATATGAGAATATGTTCTTCATCTCTCAAGTTTAATTCTTAAAAATTTTCCTCTGTATTTGTCTTGGCTTGAGGCCACGAATAAGCCATATTCAGTCTGGGTCATTATTTTTGTCTTCTGTATATAAAAATCTACAGAAGTTTATTTTCTAGAAGTCACAGGAGAAGAAATTTGACTTTATCTTTGGTGATTTTTACCTTTCAATGGATACAAAATATGACTTATAGACCTAGGAGCTACCAAGATATAAAATTATTCAGACTGGAAAGTTATTCCTGCATTGAGAATGTTATTTTGCATTTAAAATATATGGAGAAAAATGTTACAGAAATATTTCTGGACTTTTCAAGTGGTTTCACAGAGAAGAACACTTGTGTGGCGTAAGCTTGATAATATATAGTAGATAGGATGAACAGCATCAGCCCCCAGCTATTTCCCAACACAGCAGCTGACAGGCTAATGGAGTGTATGTAAATGTAGGATTAGCACTTTCTTGGGCTGCCCAGATCCTTTGTATTGTGGGCAGTACCTCATCTCAAATGTGAGCAGGGAAAGCTTTTACACCCCCTCACCCTCATGTGACGCACACCTTTGTGTGTGTCATGCACAGCCTCCTGCATCTGATCTACTGCTGCCACGCAAGTTGCAAGTTCTCTGGTGTGGTTCTAAAATTAAGCAAGGATGCCCAGAACATGGACAAATTTTATTCACGTTGCAGGATATATTAAACAGTGCAAGCTGGAGAACAAACTCTTTCAGATCAACTGCTTGAAAAGGATATTTCAGCACAAATAAGGGTCACGATGCTGACTATGCCATCAGAATAAATTTCTTTCTCATAAGTATTGTTACAACATCATGAGTGACCGGAAACATCATAGAGTCATAAATTGTAAGAGACCTTAAAGATCATCTTGTTCCAACCCCCCTGCCGTGGACAGGGACACTTTCCACTAGATCAGGTTGCTTAGAGCCCCATCTAATCCAGCCTTGAAGGCCACAACACAGGGACATGACACTGGTTAATTGTTTTATACGTGCTTTGCAATCTTTTATATGTGCATTGCTACCCTTAACTGTAGACTCACAAACATATTTTTTTCTTTTCTTCTTCTGGGACTCTTTTCCCAGTTAAAAGGTGGCAGGAGCACAGGAAATGGCCTCAACTTGCACCAGGGGAGGTTTAGAGCAGTTATTTAGAAAATTTTCTTGCCTTGAAGTGTTGCCAAGTATTGGAAGAGGCTGCCCAGGGAAGCAGTGGAGTCACCATCCCTGGGGATATTTAAAAGCTGTGTACATGTGACACTTGGGGACATGGTTTAGTGGTGGACTTGGCAGTGCTGTGTTAATGATGGGACTTCATCTTAAAGGACTTCTACAACCTAAATTATTCTATTATTCTATGATTCTTTAATTCTTGCTCCTGTTACATTTGTCTCTAATTAAACAATAACTGTGATTTCAGTGCAATATGAGCTTTAAAGAAATAGAGAATATATGCAAAAGTAAAATTTCCTAGAAAGGCAGTGTATAGTAAATATCTTTTTAATCAGTCCAGATTAAATTCTCGAGAAAAGACAGAAAAATACTGTTCTGCTCAAGTTTAAAAGTGAAGTGCACACTGTAATGTGTGTTGGTGATATTCAACATGGAGTCCTGTCCTGAACATATGAGGTGTTTGAGTTCAGTGAGAAGGGGCGTTTGTAAATAAATTAGGGCTGTGGAATTCCAAATTCTTTGCTGATTGTGGGGTTACTGAGATGTAAACAAAAGAAGGGAAGAGGGATGTTTCCCTGTCCTAGAGATGGAGACAATGCATTTAGCTTTTATTTTCAGCAAGCAAAGCACTGTCCACTTTGCCTGGCTTCACTGAAAACCTAGGAAAGAGGCATCAATGTTGATTTACCACTTTACAAGGAAATGTGAAGTGGAAGAGCACTCCAGGCACCAAGTCAAGTTCATTTCTAGGATTCAATCCTCGAAATTTTGTTCAATACAGAGGAATAAAACTGTTCCAAACTACTCTATCAGGTAAACTCCATTTTGCAATTCATTGACTACTTGAGCCACTGAGTCATACACATGTTCAGAAGAAAGCTTTTCATGGTATCGATGTCATTAAAACTGTCTGATATCAAGTCTGATGTGATTTACTGTCATCTCTGGAACTCAACATAACACCAGTTTATCCCCTCCAACTGGAGAGAAGAAAAAGCATTTGATTATAGACCTGTTAATGCTGTCAGATCAGCAGCCAAGGGATACTGTCAGCCACAGGCTGGACTTTGATGATCCTAGTGGGGCACTTCCAATATGTGGAGCCCTTCAGAATATTCTGTGATTGAGTTATTCTTTAATGTCATCCATGATCTGATATCTGATTTACACAAGCTGCTAAATCTACCAGTATTCTTAATTTGCAATAAATAAATCAGACCTATATAAATTATGTGATACTTGGTCCCCTTTGATGTTGATATAGCTAAAAAAGAACTAGAATGTATGTTTGGCTTTTGAATTGTTTTCGCAGACTATTGTGGATGGAGCCTTGGGATAAATCACATTTATTACATACAGAGAACTTTACTCCACTGTGTATCCTCTTCACATATCAGCCCAATGAACTACTTAAAACAGTGATATTTTACAAAATGAGTTTTAAAAGGTTGGGCCTTCATAAAGAAAGCTTTTTCTTTTCCTCTAGCATAGTATTTTCTGTCCCAGATTACACTGAGAAGTCAAAAGTGGTCTCGTAAAATGTTGCATTTGTAATATGGTTTAGATATTAACCAACAAAATTAAAGGTTACATTTTTATAAAGGTGATTTGTGAACAAAGAATCAGAACTTGGTGGCTGTGGACATAGATAAACATAAGCACTGTGCACTAGGGAGATGGAGTGCTATAAGACTACTCTTAGATTAGTCATAAACTAAGCAACACTTAAAATATGACAAGAATAATGATTTCTGTGAGTTATCACTTTTCTTACAACCATTTTATATTAAATGAGATTTAGATGTAGCTGGGGTTTTCAATACAGGAACTAATTAGATATGGCTGAAGTAGTCAACTGTTTTTTCTGAAGACCAGGAAACAAATTTTGAAAGTCTTTGCCCATGATGATGGTGTTTTTTTCCATATTTTTTGCTATTTTTCTTCACTCTTGAAGGTTTTACTGCAAAAATTACCGTAGGATTAGTAGAAATTTTATTTGGATTACCTTACGAGTCTTTTCACTAAACTGTGAGGATTCCATAATTCATGACTTTGTACCTTGCAGTACTGCATGAAATGTTGCCGTCAGTGCTCATCCAACAGAAATCATTTATGTGTCAGGATTTGGGAATTACAAACCCCATAATTCACTAACAACAACAAAGTAAGATAAGAACAAATACGACCAAAATAGCAGACTGACATGATACATGAATCATATAAAACCTATAACAAACTAAACCCTGACATGCAGCACCATAATGCAGTGAAGCACAGAGTGCATAATGCAGCACAAGACAAAAAATAAATTCCACTATAGAATTTAGTCTTTTTCTTTAGTTGCTTTTAATAGGTTCTGGCACAGAAAATTCTACACTGCAGGAAAGAGAAAGAAGCATTTCTATGCTAGGTAGGCTTTTTCTAAAAAGAGACTATTTGAATCAGCTTCATGTCGTGAAATGTAAGCCTTTAGGGACTATAACATATAATGTGTACAAGAGAAAATATATAAAGATACAAAAGGCTCAGGAGTATTCCCCAGTGATGCAAATCCTTGTTTCCTAAGAATTTATGAGTTACCAACACACATCTACCAGTCTGAGCCTTGCCTGCAACAGAATTTTTAAGGAATTTATATAAGAAACCTGTCAGAGCCCTGAGACACCATTAACCAGGCAGAAGAAAAAGCTCTGCACAACTGCAGCAAAGCTGCTGAGTTGAAAATGTGATGATGGTTATGGTGATATGGTTATATCCGTGATCAAACCAGTAGTTTCAGGCAGTAAAGGCACTATCATTTGCAGACTGTGTAATTCCTGGAGTGAACTATTGCAGAATAAGTTGCCACAAAACATTTGTAAGTAGTATTTATATGACTTTAAATGTTGCCAGTAAATTCACCAAAGAAGAAAGGACTGTGAGCTGTTCAAGCCACACACCATGTTTTTGTGAGCAAATCCCTGTGCCACAATCAGAGTCCAAGATGCTATTTTGGGGAATGATTACTGTTTTCCTGCACACCTGCTGAGGCATCCATTCCTAAGGATAATATGTCAGGCTACACAGACCTTCTCCTTGATGCGGTACAGTCATCTCTTGTATTCCTAACCCCAGGGTGAAAATGGAAATCAAAGACTCACAATCAGAACAGAAAGAACTGAAAAATGTGGGGAAATTGAGTTCTGTACCTGCGCATCGATGATTGTCGTAACCCTCTGAGCTGCTGATTCAGTGCCGTGCCCAACAGAAATCCCAACAAGACAGCAGTTTGAGTTGCCACCTACATATTCTCAAAAACAGTTTATGCTTCTTCCCAGATCATTGGAGACAAAATATGTGCAAAGAGGACTGATTTTCTTCCTATTAATCACCTTGGTCCAATGTAAAGAGAAGCAACGACTTTAACATCTGAGCTTGCTGTAAGTATGTTGACAGATGATTATTATATGCAGTAGATTAAATTCTAACTGCTGCAAAATGTAAATAAAAACCAGACCACTGTCACAGACAGAGGGAGGATATTATGTTTTCTTCACTGTACACAACATTCATTTTACATGCACCATACACCACTTGGTTTATTCTCTTACAGTAGATCAAGATAGTGTGATGGTGAGAAGATCCTTTTACTGTTATAGTCAACAAATTCTTGGGAAGGTGAAGGAAGAAAACCACCAGCACACTGTAGGCTTAACAATTTGACCTCAAGTAGAGATAATATTTAATGAAATATTGGTTTGAAAAGCAAAAGATTTTCAAAAGTTGGTTTGAAGAAAAAGGTATACAGAAAGTTGGCAAAAAAAATGAAACATTCTATTATGGGAAAAATTTTGCTTTGCTATCTTGGTCTAGAGTTGAGCAGCCCCCTGCCCTCCTGTTTCTTTTCATAGAATCATTAAGGTTGAAAACCACCTGTAAGATCAAGTCCAGCCATTAACCCAGCACTGCCAGGTCCACCACTAAATCATGTCCATAAGCACCACATCTACATGTTTTCTGAACAACTTCAGGGATGGCGGTTCTACCACATCCTTGGACAGCTTGTTCCAGTGGCCGACCAATCTTTTTAAGTCAGTTCGTGAATGCTGGAATGGGGACAGTCTGAGACAGATGATTCCTTCGATGCACAGACAGAATTACATACTACATCTATTTTTTGTAGACTAATGGAAGGCTAATTCTGATGACAGAGATGTGACTAAACCATGCAATGACTCCAAAAGTTGGGCAGGGGTCAGATAGATTGCGGGTCCTCAAGAAATCTCTTACCTTTGTGCACTCACAGATGTTTTCTTTCATGCCTCTAAACAGACTTTCTAATGACCTGTGGCTAGAATGTCATCCTGCTATGAAATTTTAAACAGCCACACTATGAACACTAACCTCAAGTGCTTTGCTGACTCAGGCTCTCACTTGTATTGAGGCAAAGATTCCTGCAGGAAACCAGAGAGGGAGCAGCAGAGGTGGTGATCCTTCTTCATTAGCAAAGCCTTTCTCTACCCACACAGAAGATGAGGACTATGTTCTGCCCCAAGAAGGGAGGAGCTGAGACATTTACAGGTCTCTTAAAATTGTACAGTGTGCCCATGAATTGGTCTTAATAACATACGAAGGATAACATTACTATGCTTTTGTCTCCTTGGCAGCAGCAGGGAGGAGACTGGAGTGAGTGACGATAACATCTGTCACTGCAAGAGGGGGTACAGAAAGTTGCCCTCTCCAAGCACCTGACAGGAGAGAAATCCACTCAATCTAAGCACGTTTTGACAATCTAATACTGAAGGTACATTCCCCAGAAAATTCTGAAGTGTGGCACACTGAATTTGGTCTGTGATTTCTCTTTACAAATCTGAAAACTTTGTGGAGAGGTATCTGTAGTGCTCCTCCCTCTTGAGGGTGAGCTGTAACACAACTGAAAGTAATTTCATATCTGTTGTTACCTTGTTGCAGACAGACCAGAAAAAATCCCCCAGCAATCTACCATCTGTGTGGTCATTCATGGATCTGGGCAGCCACAGCCCTGCTGACACCCAAGACCTCAATTCTGCACTTGGAAACTATAGCAGACACAGGCACAGCTTCCTAACCTGGTCTAGATCTTGGCCCATTGATCTGCTCTAGATTGCAACTGCTTTTGTCATAGATTCACAGAATGGTTTGGGTTGGAAGGGACCTTAAAGATCCTCTCATTTCAACCCCCCTGCCCTGGGCAGAGGCACCTTCAGCTAGACCAGGTTGACCAGGTTGCTCCTAGCCTCTTCCAACCTGACCTTGAACACTTCCAGGCCTATAGCACCCACCACTTTTCTGGGCAACCTAAGAAACTTGTGTTTACAGTCATGCTAAATAAATGTGTGGGCACTGATGACATCCTTTGTATGTCTTTTGGCTCCACTTTGAGACCTGCACATTAGGACAGACATTAGTTCCCTATGGTAGACGTCCATCCCCGAAGGAACAAGGGGGACAGCCGCCCAAATGCTTCCACAGGGACAGAAACTGCAGGATGTGTGGCACCAGAGGGGACAGGGGATGTGTCTGGAGAAGAAACAGTGGCTCCACAGCACAAGTTAGAGCTGAAATTCAATCAAAAATATCCCCTCTGAGGCCTTTTTATTTAGATACTGAGCTCAGGGAGGAGGTAAAAGCAGAAACCACCTGTTTGCTAAGACAGAAAGAACGTTTCCTCCCCACACTGCGGGGGCATGTCTCCCCCCGGTTTTCTGTCCTCCGGGGGGCACATTTCTCCCCCTCGGGTCGGCATTCCCAGTCCCCTTCTTTCGAACCTCTCCTTCACCCCCCACATCTCCCACCCCTATATCCTCAGCCCCCGGATCGCTCGGACCCGTCCCTATCCCCGGGCCACCCCCCCGCTCCCAGCCAGCGCCGGAGCCCTCAGCCCTCCCTGCCCAGCCCCTTCCCCTCCCCTCGCTCCTTAAACCCCGCAACCGCCCTGCCCGGCCCCTCTCCCGGTCCCTCTCCCGGTTCCTCTCCCGGTCCCTCTCTCGGTCCCTCTCCCGCACCGGCGCCGGCCCGGGCCGGCTCAGCGTCCGCCGCCACCACCAGGTCCCGCTGCCCCTCCACTCCATCCCGTTCTCTTCTCTTTCTCCTCTCTTTCTCTTCTCTTTCTCTTTCTCTTCTCTTTCTCTTCTCTTCTCTTCTCTTCTCTTCTCTTCTCTTTTCTCTTCTCTCTCTTCCTCTCCTTCTCCTTTCCCTCTTTCTTTCTAGTTCTTTCTCTCTTTTTCTGCTACTTCCCTTTCTCTCACTCTATATTTCGTTTTCCTTCTTTTTTCCTCTCTTTCTCCTTTCTTTATTCTTTTCCTTNTTCCTTCTTTCCTTCCTTCCTTCCTTCTTCTCTCTCTTCTCTCTTCTTCTCTCTCTTCTCTCTTCTTCCTCTTTTCTCTCCTCTCTTCCTTTCCTCCCCTTGGTTTCCCCCACCGAGGCAGGGGTGGGTGTGCAGAGGATGCAGCGTTTTGCCCATCCCCGCCGTGTCCCTGACATGTCCCTGTGAGTGCGTGTGTGAGCAGAGGGATTTGGAGGAGTGTGTCCGTGTGTCCGTGTCCGTGTGTCTGTCTCTGCGCTCCTGCCCCTCCTGTCCATCGCCACCGCAGTCCCCGCTGGGCGCACTTGGGCTCAGGAGCAGGGCACCAGGCACCACTTCGAGTGGTGCTGTGTTTGTGCAGGTAAGAAGACATTTTTGGGTTTGCAAGCCTGGCACCCGGGGCACTGTGACTGAACACAAGCTCTGCTGTATCTGTTTCTTTTAATTTTTCCCTTGCGCAGGGAAGAACCCCAAATTCAGAAGAATTATTTTTTTTTAAATTATGCAGACATGCAGGAACAGGATGTCTCTTACAAAGAGAATCCAGAAGGAACTGTGTTCTATTATTCTTAATCTGCATTTGTTTATTTTTTTTATGTAGTCAACAAAGTTTTCAGACCACAGAGTCTGCCAGATGAATCTGTCACCTGAATCAGGTTTGGTCAGCCCTCGAGTTGGGATTAGAGGATGCAGCTTGCCTGAAAGTGATAAAGCAGAGGCTGAGTGATGTGTAATGCCTTCATTGAGGAAAGCCATTGAAAAAGTTTGGAGTTGATAGGACGTTCACAGATGTCAGTGTCAAAAACACTGCAATCACTGTTTTTGGGATTGGTTTTCCTAATCATTAATTAATACTTTGGAATCTTGAAGATTTAACACTTTCTTGTATTCTGTCTGTGTGACACTACAGTTTCTATCAGTATGTGGGAATACTGTGCTAACAGGATAATGTTGTCTTCTTAGCTGTAGCCTCTGAGCCTAGGTCTAAACTGCCTAATTCAGCAGTTCCTTCGCTTCTGTGTTTTTACGTAGCTAGTGTTCTTAAAAGAGTGTACTGACTGTTTCACAGCTGACACTTCACAACATTAGTATGCATGTGGTGCTGTGCCTGTTTGCACGTATTTTGATTAAAACCTTAAAATAACACAGCCCATCTGCGCAGTGTGGACACTAATGGAATCGTTCTCGGGAAAATGCACCTGCAAAATTTGTCTGTGTTGCTGTGTGCTTAATTACCAACCAGGATTACTCTAGGTGCATGCCTGAATTTCCTTTTTCTCTTCGATGATAGCCTGTTTAGGCATCTGATTGGGGGGCATTTGTATAGATACTAATTTATAAAATAGTGTGTGTGGGGTGTCTCAAATAGGTTAGACAGGCAATTTTAAGGTTTATTCCACTTTAAAAGTTCCATGACTTTTTTTTTTCAAAGAGTGCATTTTAATGGATTAAAATTTAAAGTTTCAATCATACTAACTATTGTATTTTCCAGCAAGATGCTGGAATTCTGAACGTACAAATAGTGTGGTCTTTTTCCACAGCTGGGATGGTATTCTGAAGTAACTTCCAGTAAGACACATCAAGTACATGAAGATATATATTGGATTTTACATCAGTGAAGTGTTTACGGAATATTATTATAAAAGAAAGTCGTGAGAAAGTGTTGCAGATTCATTGTGCGTCTTCAGTAAGTGTGTTATGTTGCTATTGCTTCTAAGAAGTGATGTGCTGTTTTGGCATCCTTTCTGATGAAAGAGAGAAGTTAAGAGTCCAGTTCTGAGCTTAAGAATGGGCAGCCCGACAACTGAGGAATGTCATCTGGTTCTGTGGAGAATTATTCCAAGTAACTTGCAGAAGGGCAGACCTCAACATGTTGCAGAGCAAAGGAAGGAAAAATGGTCTTCTGGTTTTTAAACCAGCAGATGATGGTGACTGTCTCTGCTGGGATCAGTTTGGGGCCAAATCCTTCTTTTTTTGTCAGAAAATAGTATTATCTCTCATCTGAGTGATTGTCTCTCACATTTGAGTGAGAACAGTGTCATGAATGGGTTGGAATAGCACTTCTGATGGAGGACTTATTGCAGGGGAAGTATCAGTGTGACTCATGAATGTGACTCACGTTACTATGGTGGGAGATCCCCAGTGGGGACCTAGCAGAGGAAGAACTAGGTGGAAAGATTAATTTATTTTTTTGGTCTGTGGGAAGGTTTTTCTGAGCTCAGAGACCCAGACAATGTGTGGGTGAGCATGTCTGTAGCACCTATACATATACGTAAGTATTTTCTTACTTCTGCTGGCATTTCATATTGTTTTAAGGCAAACATCTTTTCTACATGCCAGAGCTAGCTTTTGATTCTGGAGATTATGCTACTGCGAATAATATGAATAAAAGAACTCTTTTGTTTCCAGCATATGATAACTTTCTTGCTAAAATACATTTATGAGATTTGCTCCGTAATTATCTTGGCTTCAAAAGATATTTCAATTTGTCATACTGCAATACTTTCTTCTAAAACATGTTTTGATTAATCACTGCTAGGTGATCACAATTCCTCCTCTTTAAAAACCATTCTTAAATTCTTCCCATTTCTCATAATGAGGAACAAAACCCCTAAGAAAAAGCCTGCATTATATCAACATCTTGTCTGTACCACCATGCCTGAATGTTATGGGTGATACTGGGTTATTTCAGCTGTTCAGGCAATGCCAAATTCCCCAATCATTCTTATGTGAACTTTAATTATGGATTGTCTCCAATGACACTGAAATACCTCCTTCCAGGCTTTCCAACTCTATACTCCATAGCGGGGCAATGTGGCAGTGAATTTCTGTCTTTAGGACTGGTTCTTTAGAGAAGACACATTCCTGCAGGTCTTTCCATGGCCAAATGAGTCAAAAGACAGGAATGCTGGATCTTTATTGGGTCCTGCTCACTTTGTACTATGCACTACCAACTGTTAGAAACATGTTTTGGACTTTGAGATCTCAGGTCTGGGGAATGAGGAAAGAGGGAGACAACATCTACAGAAATCACCGAACTGTAACTGAGGAACTAGGAACATTTGCTCAAGTTCTTGTAGCAAGTGTAGGTGGAACAGGAAAAGAGGAGAAAAATGGACATATTGGAAACTAGTCTTATTTGGACACCAGCTCATTCTGTTAATTTCCTCCATCAAATACTTTGTTTTACTCGGTGTTTTCCCAGTGGCTTGTTCCAGTTGCTTCTGGAGGTTTAGTGATCCCCTTCAATGGAAATCACATCAGGCTTCTGAAGCTGGCACGAGCAGAGTTCAGCTGGGATGACTGTCCCAGCTCCACTAGTAGAGCCAAGTAGAGGCATGTATTTTGCAGAAGGAAACTTCTGTTGTGCTCTTGGGAGACTTACAGGTCTTAAGTCTTTGAGAGATCTGCTCAAGATACTCTCAGATTTTCCGCTTTGCAAGCAAGTATGAAATGTTGTGAGGTAATATAATATTTATTTCAGTTTTTAATTAATTCATTTATTTATTTATTAAATCCTGCTAGGTTTTAGGTTTTTTCAGGGGAGAGGTGTTCTTAGTCCTAACAATCTTGATTTATAAATTTCATTAAGGGTCAGTAGTTTGCAGGTGAAGTTAAGGATTTTCCCCTTAACATTGCAACTTAAAAGCCCACTGAACTGTAGTCAGGGACCATGGATGGAGGATGTTGTTCTGGCAGCCTTTGTCAAGTCACTGAGTCTGTGCACAGCCAGTTCATCCAACTCTGAATAAGAGATAATATTAGAATGAAGTTTTACATGAATTGTAACCTTAAGTTCTTAAAAAAACCTGAACAAATTAGGTTTATATTAGTTCCAAGCATTCTTACTTCTTATTAATTGAATAATGTGTTCTCTAACAGTTGGCAACATTTCTAGAATTTGAGTTGCAAAGAGAAACTAGCTGGATCTGATTTTTTGGGAAGTATAGAATCAGAGAATAATGAAACTGTTTAGGCTGGAAAAGACCCTTAGGATCATCGAGTCCAACTGTTAACCCAGCACTGCAGGTCCATCACTAAACCATGTCCCTAGGTGCCACATCTACATGTATTTTAAATGCTTCCAGAGATAGTGACTCCACTGCTTCCCTGGGCATCCTGGTGCAATACTTGACAATGTTTTCAGTGAAGAAATCCTTCATAATCTCCAGCATAAAGTTGAGGTTCAACTTGAGGCCATTTCCTCTTGTCCTATTACTTGTCTTCAGGGAGAAGAACCAACATCCACCTCGCTACAACCTCCTTATAGGTCTTCTATTCAGAGATAATAAGGCAACACCAAGAGCCCTACAAACCCTTGTTTTCCATCTCAGGACTTTTCCTTTATATGATCTCCTTTGCCCTTGCTGGTGCAGGTTGTCTGGGAGATTGTGATCAGCAATTAGAAAAACCCAGACTGGCAATCACAGCAGAGATGGTTGGCTGGGGGTGAGGGGTGGGAGGAGTGTGCACTGTTCTTCTCCCCACTTTATTTCTGATGTCCAGCTCCACTGACCAGGCTGAAAAATTGTATCATGTGAACATGAGCCACAAAGCAGGATTGATCATTCTGCCTGAGAGAAAAATTACTCATTCATTTCTAGTCTGAATATGAGAGTGGGAGTGGGTTGATAATATTTATTTTTCAGCATCACTAAAAGGTCAATTGAATAGTTCATACTTCATGTAGAAATGAAAAGGTATGCACATACCATTTTTGCTTTGAGGAAACTGTTTCAGGATTGGCAGTGGGTGGGTAGATGTTGGGTATTTCACCTGCCAGGGACTTGTGTTATAGCTTAGAGATTTAATCTGGAGTGGAGCAAAAAAATCTCTCTAATAATCAGTATTGGTATAGAAGAAATATGTTGCTTAGTGGAAAATTTATTTCCCGTCATAGGTGATGCAAATAATGAGGTAGCTTTTTTCCCCCTTGTACTGCTAGAAGAAACCTAAAAATAAAAAAAGTTTCTTTCCTTGGGAGGTTGAAGCAAGCTGAGTTACCATTCTTTGGTACACTGAGGTTTTTATGGCAAATACCTTTGTGTACAGTGAGAAGAGTCTGAGACTTCTGCAAGTACTTTTACTTTAAAAGGCTTCTTTTTGTAAAACACTATGAGTACTCTCTAAAAATTTCCAATTTCTTTCAGAGGAAATTTAGTCATAAGGAGTGGGTAGGTGCCCATGAGCCCTCGCACTTGCTTGCAAACTCTTGTGCTACAGAAATAGTGAAGCAGCCTGTCCTGGGAGCCCCCCGAAGAGTCACAAATCCCACAGCAGGGTGTGTGGGGCTGCAGAGCTGGCCAGAACGTGCCAAACCTGGAGCTGATCTGATTACGTGTCACAAAGCTTCTCCGAGCTGTGTTAGCCTTGACAATTCATTAGGAATGAATGAAACTGAATTATGGGTCACATTTTGCAAGTGCTGTCAGTCCTGATTATGCAGTTGTCTAGATTTCCTTTTCTCAGGGAATACTGTTATCACAGAGCTCATCTGCTATGCAGTAGATGTAAGCTATCCTTCTCCAGCTCATCAGAATCTATTTACTTTGCATTGATTCAGTTCCTTAGAAATTAATCTTTGATTCTTTGCAGAACAGAAGGATCCCTTGAGTTAGGTTTAAGCAACTTGATTTGATTATTGTTATGTCCTGAATATTGATACTTAAGTCATTTTAATAAGAGATGTCAAAACTGCCATATTTCACTTCACATTTGAGGGCAGGCTTAAACCATTGACAAGTTTTAATGGTTTTGGACTCGTTGGCTTTGATCTAAGCTTAGCCAACACTTGGTTGTGGTTTGACTGCTTATTGCCCAAGTGCAATTTTTTTCAGTGCTGTTTGCTTAACCATGTTGAATTGTGTGCCTATTGGCAGCATCCAGGTATTTCTATCCAGAGAAACCAGGTTTATATTGATTGTCATAAGGGGAATCATTCTGCATTTTGATTGTAAAGATTTTCTTTGAGCAACAAAATTTAGAGCTGGAGGTACCGGAGGGATTCTTGTTGGCTCCATGCTTAGTGTAAAACCAATTACCAGTTTTACAAGAGAATTTCTGTAACTCCAATTTCATGAGCAGATGAAGGCTACAAATAATGTGTGTTGCCTGTCTCAGTTATCATTATAATTCTTAGAAATTAAACAAGATCTGGTACATGTTTCACAGAACTTCTTGTACTGGGCATCCCTGCAACTCTTCATCCATTTCAGTGGTAGGACTGTGTTTCTCCATAGTAAGTTCAATACCCTAATGAATCTACAACATGGGAGTGGAATGGGACACGTGGCTTTCAGTCCGCTGTAGTACTTGATGGGAGAACCTTGCTCAGTGCTGATCAAAATATAACAGAAAATCACTAACAAACCCCATAGACCATCTCTAGGTAGGGTGGTCAGACACAGTGGTTTTGACTCCTGACTGGGAAACTAGTTCAGCACCAGCCAAGAGGCAACAAGGCACAGCTTTTCTATAGCACCTGGAATTCATCTGGTCCTGTGAGAGCACTGGCAAAGCTCAAATCTGCCTCATTTCTCAGATCTGCAGCATCACATCCTGGGAAGCTCAGTCTGAACACAGGACTTGGTGGTATAGCTCTGCAGTGGACAGTGATTTCATGTTCCTGCAGCAAAAAGAAAAAAAAAACCTCATTCCTTTTATAAAGTACAGTGCTTTAACATAGATAACAATTTCAGCTAGATAGATAGAGGCCAAATAATAAAATATTCAGCTGCCCTGGGACGATGGGGCAGGAATGAACTGCTCATTCCTGATAGATGGGTTGAAAATCTTTGTTCAAGACTGACGTTTCATAAGCCACCTTGAGTTGTTTCATGGCAATTTCCCGTGTCCTGCTTTGCTGTTTAATTATGGTACTACCTCTAGAGTGTTTCTGAGAGTGGTTTTTATGTTTTCTGGAGGCTTTTCTTAATTATATGGATAAGTACTTTTATGATTGATTACTGAAATTAAAACAGTTTACGATTGGGCTTATTTTATCTTGTTTCTTTGCCATCCTTTGGGTTTATCACTGAGTACATTTTCTATTAATTTTTTTCACTCAAGCTATTTGTATATTTCTGACTAGTTTTATCTTCTCCTTTTAAATTGACTGTTTTACCTTTATTTATTTTTATTGCTATCTTCAGTCAATTTTTTTCCTTTTCAGTAGGTATTTCTACTGCCACATTTTCTTCCCTTAGCATCCTTTTCACTTCTTCTAGCTGACTATGGGCTATGAATGACCCCAGGCAGCCTGTGGCAGCTATGAGTGGGCTATAAAATTATGTTGCTAATTTTAGATGTGGCGACACAGGGAAGTCAAAGTACTGTTGCTTTCCTTCAGCAGTTTCTGAGCTAAGACTGATAACAGCATGTAGGAAAACAGATAAAGCACCATGTATCCTTATACCAGATTCTACTGGTATGATAAATAACTTAAAACTATTTAATCTTACTTCAGTTTCTCCTAATTTTTATTTCTATGGCTCTGCTTGCTGTCTCTCTCTCTCAGAGACTATTTTTGAAGGCAGTAGCCTTTAAGGTAGGTCCTGTCCAGCCAAGAAAGCCACGGAGTGTACACTGAGTTTTGGGAATCTGTGTCCCTAACTGCAGGAGTAGGCGGCAGTTTTTTAGGTCTTCAGGATTCAGAAGGAAAAAAAAAAAAGAAATAAAAGAAACAAGCAAAAAAAAAATACAAGGAAAAAAACCACTAGAAATAAGCAGGAATAATTCTGTGTTGACCAGTGTTGCTTCTTCCGTTGGCTCTATACCTTTGAACTTCTCTTCATTAATGACTTTGCAGATGCTCAATTCCCTTAAAAAATTACAATGGCCCATGGCATGGATGGACATAACACGGGGGGAATGGCTGTGCCATTGGTTTGTGTGGCATTTAACCTCTCTTGGCTCTGTTTGCCTTGAGCAGAGTCTGAGTCGGTGTGTCTGGAGATGGGCCTTTCCTGCACAAGATGTCATGATGGCTCACCTCACCTCATTTTGGATATCTGTTGAAGATTCTCTTACTCAGACACCCCTTACCTTTAGAGATGGTGAAAACAAAACAAAAAAAAAAGGTGGTTTTTCAGGATAATTCATCTGACCTGTTTGAAATATATTATTCCCTAGAAATGTCTGTTCCTCTCTATGGATTATAGAGGGCTGGCAGGTGGTTTACTCAGATATAGACAAGTGCACTGTAAATCTCTGTATTTGGTCAGATGAAACCTCATAATTTCAGCAGGGCTCAGCAGAGTTAACAGGCAGGACTGATTCCCCAAGCCAGGCTGAAGTGACCACGGCTGTTGACCAAATATCAGTGGCTGTCAATAAATTAACACTGATGAAAAGTTTAGTATTGATTAAAACAGAAAGTTTGGGTGAGCGGGAGGGTCTGGAACAGCTGTAGAGGGGTGATATGACTGTTTTGTCCCAGGTATCAGATTCAGGATCTTTCAAGAGATACATGATGTGACAGTGATGGCGTGTAGCTCAATGTGTGATCATGTAAAGGTGATACAGGAAGTATTAGGCTGTTGGACTGGACATCATCTTAACAAAGCTCTTCTCTCTTTTGTCCAGGGTCTTTGTAGGAGGAGGGCTTTGGGAAATACTAGCCTTTGGGTTGATTTAGTGCAACTTTGAGACAATCTTTGACAGGAAGCCAGTGCTGCTCCTGCATTGAAAGCAAAATAGTTACTGAAACATGACACAATTTTCTGTGAAATGGACCCTCATAAATGATCATTTCACTAATTCCTGTTATAAATAGGATAAAGTTTACTAATTCTGATTTGTCATTAAGAAGCTCCACAGAGCATGGATTTTTTTTCTATTGTCCCATGTTGTCTGCAAAAACTGGTCTTTATATACTGAGTGTCTCAATTAAAAATTGGCCTTCATCTGTGGAGTGTCTCAGTGAAATAGCAGTATTATGAATATTCCTGATCCAGGTCTAGGTGGGAGGATCTGTGCCAATGTGCATACAGCTTTTCTGCCTCATTACCAGCTCTTCTTGTTTAGCTAACTTGTTTGCCTGATCAGATGATAAGTGCTAATCCCTTCTCTTTTCTGTGACACCATGCTGTAATGGATGGCAGCAAAGCTGACAGGAGTCTTTTTCTCCTTCAATACTCTCTGGAAGAATGGGAAATCTGAGGAGACTATTAGCCCCTTTGAATCTTTGGTGGCTGTGTACTCACAGGATTTGTGAAATCCTATCTATTAGATGGAAAATCTTTTGACAGGAGGATGATGTCTGGTAAAAAAGAAACACTTTTCTCCTGTCCCAGCTGAGATAATGTGGACAAGAGGGCTTTCCTTTTGGTGCAAGACAGACTCCTGGACTGAGCTTAATTCTGACTCTGTCACAGTAACCTTATGCTAAACAAATCATATAATCAAAGAATGGTTTGAGTTGGGAGGGAACCTTAAAGATCATCTGCTCCAACTGCCCTGTCATGGGCAAGGACATGTTCACTAGACCAGGTTGCTCAAAACCCCATCCAACATGTCCTTGCACACTTCCAGGGATGGGGTATCCACAACTTCTTCATCCAAAATCCTTCCAAGACCATGTCCCTGCTGGAAAAACTGGCATTTTGAAGAGAAGGTGACAGGGAAAGAGACTGGGGTTACAACCCTTTCCTCAACCCTCCAGGGCCTGTTTCTAATTCAGTTCATAACAGAGACTTGCTGGGAGATATATCCAGATGGAAGACTCGGGTCATGGTGGCATCTCAAAGACTGAATGAAGAAACATTTAAGTTTAGGACTTTTAAAGTTTCACTTAGGATGGAGAAATGTGGAGGAGCCACCATGGATACACTGCCTGACTTTGAATTGTTCCCCTGCCAAAATTCCCCAACGTGCTCTAACAGGGACCCTCACTGAGACAAGTTCTGAGGTGAGGATACACACAAATTGTGTTTCAGAAGATTTAAGTAGCCTAAAAGAAGATTTGGGGAATGGATTGGTTTGACCCACCCCTCTCTATGTCACCATCTTCCTGTGCTTTTATTTATTGCCTAACTCTCCTTTCTTTCTGAGAAATTCCAGCTTGTAGTTTCTTGCATTACTTGGGAGCTGAGACAATGCCAAGAGCAGCATCCAGACTTCTGAGCAGGGAGAAGTGACCAGGAGGATCTTGTAGCCTTTACACCAGGTCCCTGTTGTCCTACAGGGTTTTAAAGAGCATCAGTTATCAGCAATTCATGGAATTGCTGATGTTTCTAGTATGTTGCCTGCTCCCAAGAACAGAGTCTTTTTCCCACGTGTTTGAATCACAATTGGGCTAATAATCATCTAAGCCACCTAATTCACATTAAAGCAGCACTGTCCTTGGGTCCTAGTACTTGTGAAATCTTCTATTTTGCAGGAAATGTTTCTTTTCTTCATCTATCAATGATGCCACTGAAGGGAAAGTTATAAGACGAAATACTTGAAATGCTGCTTCCTTTGGTGACCACGTATAAAAACATGGCAGGCACGTCTGTTTCGGTGCCTGCTCCTATGCTGCAGGATCCCAAATCTCAAATTTTAATGGCAAAAGTTGTTGGTGAAAGTCAGTAGATTTTAGGGATGGCTGAGTATTCAGGGATTACTCTGGGATTACCTGATATTCAACTCTCTAGATAATGCACAGACATCTCTTTCCCTGGGGTCCTTCATTATATCACCTGAGTTTAGAGAAAGGCCTCTGACATTGTTCACACTGATGCTTTCTTAGACAATAAAAATCAATTCTTTTGGATGTGTTTTAAACAATGTGTGAACAATGGGAACTAGAGGTAGAAAAATTAATGTGATCCTTCTCATGGTCTTAGTGCTTTTTGGGAATAAATCCATGAGGCCTAAGAAGGGCTCTGACACTAACAATAGTTATCTGTGATTTAAGGTTTCAATGGTGTCTTTGGTGTTATGCAGACTTAGGTGGGAAATGGCTCCCAATTTATTGATGCTTCTACCATGTTGTCTTTATTTAGGGAAAGATTTTGTCATTCCAATAAAAAAATTATGGAGTGCTTTAATGTGCTCAGAGGTATGCTGAGAGACCAGTGGGATTGTCTGAACATTGATCTTTTTGTGAGCTGTGTTACTAAATCAGCAGAGCCAGCAAAGACTGAACCACATAACTCAGGGTGTGGTATTTAAAAAAAACAATTGACTATGTCGGCTTCCACTGATGTGATGAGTTCAGAAGGGATACTTGAACTGTTAAAAATGCATAACTTTCAAAATGCATAAATTTTTTAATGCTTTCAATAGTTGTCAAGACTTGTGTGTTTAAAATTATGACTTAAATGTTTCTTTAAAAATTGTGTATGATGATATTATGAAAAAATAATGCCCTCAGCCTGCTCTCTGCAGCAAAACAGGTGAGCTGGAACATTTCTGGCAATATCCTTCATAGGCAATTTCATCAGGGAATACTTGAACTCACAGAACTAGAAGCCACTGACCTCTGAGTGCCAGGCAGCAATCCAATCTAAATGGGTGTCTGCAAATCCCAGTGCATCCTCCAGTGCTGACAGTGGGACTGGGACAGGCAGTGGTGTGTCTGTCAGCAGATGAAGGGGTGTTAAGCAGTGCCAGTTGTGTTGTCCTGGGCCAGGCTGGAGTCAAGGGTAGCAATCATGGGAGGCACCACGGCAGGGGTAGCCCTTCTTTACCATCTTTCTCTTCTGCATTTGTGGTGGCTCTGAGGCTACTTTGGTCCCTGGGAGGGGTAGAGTAGTTCCCAAGTTCTGCCCACATCCTGCCCATCCCTGCCTGTTTACTTGCAGGGCTGTAGCCTGCAGGAAAGGCATTCCTAAAGGCATTCCTCTGCTGCAGGACAGAGCTCAGGAATAAGGTAGGTCTTAACGTGGCTGAGAGCCACGTGGTGGGAGAAAACACTTTTCTGTCTTCTCATTCTTTTCCTAAAGTGAGAAATGGGATAATAGAATCCACTCCTAGATGAAATCTCTGCATTTTCCTCAGAAATGTTCCCTTTGCTGTGAGATTCATACTATGCAAAGGCAATGTTCCTATTTATAACTTGTGGCTGAAGAGAAGTCTCTCACTAAGTAGAATCATCTTTGAGTAACTGTTGAATGGATTTTAATGCTTTGGTAACATTTCTTGTAAGAGCTTGTCCTCTGCAGAAAGGTGGGTCAGCCTCAGCATCAGGGGCCATGTGACTTTATTCATACTTTGCACTTATCAGTGTCCTCACTGGAGTGGGGGGTTGTTAGTGTTGATTTTGTTTTCATTTTTTCTTTTTGATTTACACTAATAGATAGAGTTGCAGCTGCAACATCAGGATGGAGCCAGGCTCTGAGATATGAGAGATTTGCTGTGACAAAAAAATAATTGGTTCCTGCAATTTGGAATCTGATGAAACTGAAGTGTGCTGAGGATGAATACTTAGCCTGCACTTGCAGGATCTTTCCAATAACTCATGTTCCTTTGAAGTCACTTTGTTGTCCTGATTTTCCTTCGTTTCCTGGTTTTGAATCTTTGCCAGTGAAACTGAGTCCTCCTGGTGTAATTCATAGGCAGGAGTCATAAAGCTGACACTCTTGCACATTGGTATGTGGGGAAGAAATCTTTTTTTGCCTCTAGGATGTTATTAGGAACAAGATGACAACTTGTGAATATTTTCCAGGTATCATAATGCTTTAATATACTGGCATGTTGAATAACATCAGTGATAACATCACAGCAATGTGTGACAGAAGAATGAGTGTTTCTTGTACCCTGAATCACAGCTCTTTGTTCCAGCTTAAGGTGGACATCAAAAGTCTTAATACTGAAACTTGTATTATAGCTTTTAATATTGTTTTGTATCTTTTAATGCTTTCAACCTTACCAGGACTTTACACATGAAAACACAAAATCAGGGAAAACACCGATCTCATGGCTATCCAGTGACACCTATGTGGATATAACTGAATGCTTTACAAAAGTAATAGACTGGCTTTTCTTAATAGCATCCCAAAGGAAATCTTGTAGAAGAAATCTAGCAGTGTGCTATGAAGGATTTATTTGTGCATTTCATTTTGTTTTCCATGGTGAACTCTTCATAAAAAGTGAAGTAACAGGTAGACAAGTTGCTTCATGCAAATAAATGAATCAATACATCAAACTAATGTAGTGGTGTGGAAAAGCAAGGAGGGCCTATTGCCAATAAGATGATACTTGGGGTGGGGGAGAGGTGTGAGGAAGGATATGCTTTGCAATTTGCTCCAACAAACATTCTTCCACAGACTTCAGGAGTGGAAGTTCAGTGTCAAGACTGAAGATGTACATTATGCTCTCAATCTTTTCTCTGCTTTGTACACCTCAGAGGGAAATAAAATTCTGGTTTCTCGAAGGGGAGAACAAATGTGAAAAGATAGTGTTATTCGGTCTTCATAAAAAGTGAAGTAACAGTAATTCATGCAGATGGGGGCACCAGTCTTCTGCTTGGGTGTTTGATTTCAATACAGGAAACCAGGAGTAGTCTCATCTGTCTCACAGAGACATTTCAAGGACAGGGGAAGCCCCTTTCAACAGATATATGTCAAATATGGTGATTGTACTGTATGGTACCAGTCATACAGAGAAGACTGTGCCATGGAAACACACAGCTTATTTAAGATGAATTAAGTACAGTGGGTCTCCAAAGCCTTCATACCCCATGTAGTATTGAAGTTTTGTAGTTTTAAAACACTTGCTAGTAAGTAAATGTAGCAAGAGAAGAATTCTCATGCTGCAAGTCATAGATGGGGCAGCCACAACTTCTCTGGGCAACCTGTTCCAGTCTCTCACCACCCTCACAGCGAAGAATTTGTTCCTAAAATCTAATTTAAATCGGCCCTCCTTCTTTCTCCTTGTCTTATCATTGCATGCCTTTGTAAAAATATATTTCTCCAGAACTCATGATTTAGGGTTCTTAAAAGTTATTTCTTTTTCCATCCCTTTTATAGTGTTCTGGGACTTACATCAGTTATTGCTCTAATTCTCCTCGGATGTCCGATTTGCCTGAGAGATGTAAGAGTTTGTGCCGACAAGGCATTTCACTGGAAATGAAAGCCACAGTTCAGTAGCTTAGATTTAAGCCTGATGAATTTTGGAGAGAAAATTCCTTCCCCGAATTTGGGGGTCACCCCAGCAACTCACATGCCATGCATGCCAAGTGGAATCTGGAGGGTGGAAGCTGAATGGGAAGCAGGGTTGCGTTGAAAGACCTGGAAGTTAGATACTTAGATAATGACTGAAAAATGTATTTTTTAAGTAGCTTTAAAAATGTTTCCCAGTAAAAATACAGTGGATGGAGTTGCTATAGCTACAAGCAGGGTTTTATGGATAACTTCTTGAGGTACTTGCTGTTCAGTTGTACAAAAATACATAGTTTTCCTTAGTTTGAGGATTCAGCATTACCTTGTATTTAGATTCTCTCCATTTAAGCAGTCACTGGTAAGCAGAGGTTGTGTTTATCATTTCTGGACAGAGCAGAAAATGTAAGATTCTTGAAAATTTTTATTTTGTTTTTTGCTTTATTGTGTAAGTGAAACATTGTTGATGTAGCTTAGCTACTATGTTATTTAGTTTCTTATTTATTTCTCCATTTTGGATTATTTTAGGCTAAAAAATAGCTAACTGCGTTGTGGGCTTTCATGTTTACCTTAGTAAGGAAAAATTTGAATACTTCCATGACTAACCAACATCCTAACAACTTGTTTCTGGGCCCTAGAAGTCAGGAAAGGCTTCAGATTAAAACATGACACTGCAAACAGAAGATGAATGCATTCATTCTAGAGATGAAGTACATCAGGTGATGGTAACTGAGTACTCAAGCAACTTTCTAGTTGTAGTGCAGGAATGTTCTGTCCTATAAATCAAGACTGATAGTTCTCTGCAGCAAGAAAGGTACTGCAACTTTGAACAAGATATAGATGAGATACTGGGATTGTTAAGAATAATTTTGGATTTATGTTGGCCAGGAGGTCAGACTGCATGTTGCCATCTCTTTCAGCTGTAATAATCTATAAATAAATGTTGTTCTCTGAATACACCAACATGAACATGTCAACCTTTCAATCATTAAATTTGGTCTTACATGTATCGATAGAAAACAAGTTATAACACCTGTTTAATCTCGTAAAGATCAGCCTGTCAGTCTTTCTAACAGAGATAAAACAATAAAACAAGCATAATCCCATAACATGTTTTCATTTTCTTTCTTTTTTTTTTGTTGTTTTTTAATTTGGCAACAGATAGATTCAAGCAGTTATTCTTCAGATAATAACTTTTGCTTGTCTGTATATGATCTCAATTCATGTGCATCCCTGCCTGTGTTGGTGTACTTGTACTTAGGCATTTTCCTTGGCACCAAAAGGAAGGTAAAGCAAAGCACCTCCTTGCTGCTGAGTGGGGCAGGAGATCTAGTGCCAAAACAGATGTAGAAAGGTCAAGGTACTCCGGGCCTTTTTGTACCCTTCATTTTCCTGGTGAGGGCTGTCTTCAGGCCTCCAGGTTGCTGAGCTGGTCTGCAGAGTCAGTGAGAACAAAGAATTACTCACTGACATTTGGAATAGTTGAACATCAGGGCTGGCTTCATCCAATGTAGTTTATGGATACAGAAAACTCAGAGTGAGGTTTAACCCTTTAGGCAATCCAGGATTCCATGAATGCGCCATAGTTTTGGTTGCCATATCCGTCATAATTCACCCAAAAACTGGACTCAACTCTGCACAGGATGTTCTTAAGCTCTCTTTGTGGAAACTGGTGTAAAAATTCAAAAAGACATTGCTTTTCCTATCTCCAGTTTGGTTCTTCTACCCAAACCTGCTTTTCTAAGACATTTTCATTACTGAGAAAGGTGAATCTGTCTAGAAATCCTGATGCACTTCTGTTCCCCTTTAGACAAAGACTTTATACTCAAGTCTTTTCACCCTCTGCCTCTGACCTTGACAAAGTTTGTTGTAATTACCTTTACTATCTATTAGTTGTTGCTGCTTTTGACTGACTTTCTTATGTCACCTTGACGAGTCAGACACCTGTTGAAATATTGGTATCTGTTGAAATATCAATAACTAAATCTTTGCTCTTTGTCTAAGCTCCTTTCACTGTGTCTGGGGAAAATAAGCACTTCTTGTGAGTGGTTCATTTGTTTTACTCTTCCTCATGAGAAAAAGATAAAATCAATCTGGGTATGGATTTTTTCTTTCTTCCCCTACCCCCCATGAACGGGAAAGGAGCTCAAGTGCAATGTTAGTTAGACACCTACAACCTAAAGTTAAATAAGATAGCTCTGCTATGTCTTAAGACTCGTGTGAGACTATCTGAAATTAAGTTTGAAAGTCCAGGAAAGAATGTGATGTGATTTGTTTTACGTTCTAGACATACCATCTAAGTGGGTACTTCTTTTCTATTTCTACATTTTTTCCATGTCCTTTCTCCTCCACCAGTTTCCAATTTTGCTTCTGTTATTATTTTCCTGGTAACTACTCTATGTTCTTATCCATTTGAAAATATCCTCCCTTCAACTATCAAATAAAATCTTTGATATCTACTATTACCTACCCAATAGCTATTTCATCTTTTAAGGTACAAATTCAGGATAATTCATAAGAAGAGGTCAGGAAAGGGAATTAAGTAAATGTTAAAGTTTCAGTGGGTTTTTTGAGACAGCTTGAGGCATTTCTTCATACAGTTAATTTTGAAAATTTGACATAAGAAAAAATAAGAATGTTACGAAGACCTGAGCGTGATATTGTTCAATATTCCATTTGTGTGATCTTGATACTCCTTTATTTTTTTCATGGCCCACTCCCTTTCTGCTTTCTCTTTCCCTGCTGCTATTTCTGACACTCATGGGAACAAGTAAAAGGAAGGAAGCAAAATGGAGGGGATGGAAAAGGGTGAGAATTGAAATGGTTCAAAACCCTTCCAACCAAGGTCAGGATTACTGACCTGACACTGTCCCAGCCCTTGCCTAAGGCACAGAGAGGCAGACCCAGCTGTTGTGCAGGTAGTGACATTTCTTATCATCTCCTAAGTGACAGTCCTCTTGCCTCTGTCACTTGTCTGGGGTGAGAGCTGTCAACAGACTGTAGAGCACCAGTTTTTGTATCCTATCTTTTCTATGTGAGTAGCAGTGGTAAAGAGAGGCATTTCTCTTAGAAAATAGGGGTAGTTTACATGATACATTTTTTCCTGTTTAATTTAAAGCTTTCAGACCCTTATTTGCCGTACTTCTCTTCGGTGTCTTTCTCATCATCTTCTGTTTCCATAGAATCATAAAGTGGTTTGGATTGGAAGGGATTACTTAGTTCCAACCCCCTTGCCATGGGCAGGGACACCTTCCACTAGGCCAGGTTGCTCAAAGCCCTGTCCAACCTGGCCTTGAACACTTCCAGGGATAGGACACCCACAACTCCTCTGGGCAACCTGATCCCATGCCTCACCATCCTGATAGTAAAGAATGTCCTTTTTCTTGTATTTTAAAAGAGAAATGGCCATGATTGTTCTCAATGGGCGAGAGCATGGAGGTATTCACCTTGGGTGGGTTTCGGGCAGAGAGTACTAAGTGGAAGTGCTGGGTAAGGAGAGAAAGGTTCAGAAAAGGGCAAGGCTGAGGATGTAACTCTGCTCTCTAAACCTGCACAAGTAACAACAGATACCCCTTATTTTCATGGCCTTTACTCAGCTGTCCTTCACTTTTGCTGGTGTGTTGCCCACAGTAGAGTTCTGGGTTTCTTTACAAAGACCAAGACCATGGAAATTAGGCCAAGGAAAGGATTTGCAATATTAAATGTCTTAAACAAATGCACTTGTTTTTGAACAAACTTTCGTGACATTAGATGTCCATCAGCTTTTTGGAACATGTGGAGGAGAAATTCACCCACATGGTGCAAGTAGGAGGCATTGCTGTTCCTGCACTTGGGAAATTTTCTGTCATCTGGATAGTTCAGCAGAAGTGTTGGCAAGAGGTAGGTGAGTGTGTGGTACATTTTCAATTAGCATGGCCCTGTTAATAACCCTGAGAGTGACAGACAATTGGTATGAGCTCATTTCTGAGCAAGGAATCCAAAGCAATTCTTCGTTGCCCCAGTAAGAGTTCTGGGAAATGCGTTCACCAGGCTCCTTTTTGTTAGAAAGTATGTTACCTATTTTCCAAACAGATTTAGGCTGTTACCCCATCCCAACTCCTTGCTCCAGCTCAGCTAGCTAACTATATAAAGCCATGACATATGGGTCTTTTTACTGACATAATCCTCTACTGTACTGAAAAAGAAAATATTATATTTCATTCCAAGAGCTGGAAGAACTTCCATGAGGATATAAAAAGCAGGAAATTGGCCCTGTAAGACTAGAGCATTCTCATATTGAATAGCCTCCAGGGGCTCTATGTTAAAAGCTTTTTCCTAATAGCTAACGTAGGTTGGAACAGCTCTGTCTCTGCTTGAGAGGAAATGGGATTTGTAGGACTTTGCCCATACAGGTTATAGGGCTTAGGCCAAAGGACTGGTGTTCTGTGACCCTGTAATAAATCAACATGCTTCACATATATGGCTCTAAGGTCACTCTGAACATGTATTACCAAGGAAAAATCTCAGGATTTTCCATTCCACAACAAACTGTTTCTATTATTTCAACTATTGGCTTCCTCCATGGACACCATTTTGGTCTTTGTCTTGCCTGAGTCACTTCTCATTAACCTGGACACCCTGCAGCCAGAACTGGCAGTTAATCTAAATATGAACTGGGCTCCTCTTCTTATGAACTTCTGTAAATAATGTTATCTATTACCCCAAATAGCCAATGTGCCTTGTATTACTAGCAGGTGATGATTTTTCCATTTCTAGGACATGTGTATGCTGCAAGCTCTGCTTCAGTGACAACATGAGAGACATTTCAGCATTGGGCTAAGTGTAAAAGAAGTAGAAAAAATATCACAAAGTTTTCTAACTTGTCCAGGGTGTAATTCAGCCATTATTTAGATGAGTGAGCTGTGCACCTGCTACTGGATCACATAGTTTGGAGTGTGCTTCCCCTTAGTAAATTCAACTGCATTCAAAAATTACTATGTATCTAATTTTATTATTGCTTTAATATCCACAAGATTCAAGTACATTTGCACCCAAAAGGATGAGCCACTGCGGAGGCATAATATGTACTAACATGTTTTGTAATAGAATTGCAATCTATGTGACTTAAATAATACACTTGTAATCTTTTGGAGGTGGAAGAGGATAGTCCAAATAAGATTATGACAAGTTAACTGACCTCAGTGTATCCTGTTCTATTCCTAATTCCCTGGTCCATGCTAAGTAGGTTGACGCTAGTGCTTTGCAAAGGAAAGTAAGTAAAAAGGCAAAAAATTGATTCAAACAAAATGCAGCACTGAGAGGCTACCTTGTTATATATATAAAAAAAATGCATCTAAAAGTATTGAACTAATACTCCCGTTTCAAGTTCAAGATATTCTTTTGGCTGTTACCAATGAGTAAATAAACATGGGGAGAGAAGCTGTCAGTACAAGAACTGCAAGTGCTGGTGTCTGGTTCTTGGGCAAACTCTACTTTCAGGTATTGTTTTCCCAAATCAGATACGCAAAGCTTCCCCTTATCAGCTCTCCTAATCCCTTAGACCTCACACATGCTCTGAGACATTTCCTATGAGTCTTTTCTTAGATAACTTTTTCAGTCAGGTTAACCGAGTGCTTGAGGAATAGTGTTTTATACAGAACTAATGTCTGAGATGTGGAACTTCTGTTGAGATTCAAACTCCTGGATAGGACACGTGAGAAGGGGTTACCACTTGGCTGGTCTATAAACATGTGCTCATATGGTGGAGATTTTTCATACAGACTGATGGATGATGCCAAAGCCAAAGAGAGATTCTATGATACAGATCATATAGATTTTTATTACAGGTTATATTTGGGGTTTCTTAGCTAATCAGTAGAAAGATTTCTAAGCTTGACATGCTGAAAGAGTACAGTTTAAATCTGGAGTGAATTCCTCTGGATAAAACTCTGAAAAGTTATACTTGGGGATATTACATCAAGGTTTTACTCTGCAGATTCTGCATGGCTGCAGCAGACAAAAATACATTGCAAGGCCCTCTTCTAGCAGTGAGGGCATTTTAGAATTGCCATTTGGCAGGCAAGCAGTAAGAGCTTGCTTTAAAATGTCTGTGGCAAATGCATCTATGAGGGGTCAGTCTGTGGAATGCATGATCCAAGCATAGGTTAAGGAGTCAAGAGTGGCTGAATTCTATTGGGATTCCTTGTGTGTGCACATGCAGCACCACAGAGGTTAAAAGAACATTTCTCTGACTCCAAAATGGAGCACACACAAATTAGGAAATGCCTGTGTTGAGTTAATCCCTGGAGTATGCTTTATGGCCCTCTAAGACTCTTGGTTATGCTCTTCTTTATGATATTTTTTCCTATTGGATTCGTGTTTTGTTCTATCTCCTGGATAGGTATCTGTCACTTGGGGAACAGCTATTTATTATTTTTCCCCTCTTAATTTCTTGATATGGGCTTTATTTTTTGCGCAATCAAATTTATTTCCAATTGCAGCAGTATTAATCATTCATGGACCCAGGTAGTTCCAGGGCAGTAATAGAGTTCAGCTAAGGGAAACAAATCGATGGGTTTGAATGGTCTGCTGATCTTTCCCACCACCCTATTTCATCTCTCATAAAGCTGACAGATTGCTGTGACTCACATTCATGCCAACCATCTGACTGCATCTGATCCGTTTTTTAGGGATTGGGATAGAAATTGCTCTTGAGACATGATATAGCCCAGAGAAGCTGTGGGTGCACCATTCCTGGAAGTGTTCAAGGCCAGGCTGGATGGGGCTCTGAGCAATCTGGTCTAGTGGAAGGTGTCCCTGCCCATGACAGGGGTGTTGGAACAAGATGATCGTGAAGGTCCCTTCCAATCCAAACAATTCTAAGATTCTGTCTTTGGAAAAGAGAAGAAACGATCCATCCCCTACACCAGCACTTAGGGCACATATTGGAAAGTTGTTTACCATCCAACATACTGTGGAACTGTTGACAGTCTAATCCTTGATTTCAGCAGCCTTTGGATCAGTTTTAGTTGAACGAAGTACCTCAGGAATAACTCTGGTGTTAGCAGAGAATTTTCTGCTCTATTATTCACATGGACTTTTAAACAATGCGCACTGAAATCAGTGTCCCGCTTTTCATTAACTACAGTTGGCTTTGGATCAGGCCTGGGAAGATGCACATCTTCCAGAAATGCCATCGGGCGATTTCTTTAAAAATCACTGAACAAAGATATACGAGCGCATGGGATGATCAGCAGGGAAGAAAGTCCCATCTCTATTTTATACGGTTGGCTTCCTGCTCATATCAGCAATAATTTAGATAATTAAATTGCTTAGTTCAGTGGTTGGAAGAGGCACAATCAACAAGCTGACTCTACTAAGATGTCAGATGTGTTAGTGTGCCGGGTTTTATATTTGTTTTTCTTTTTTGTGTCTGTGTGAAAAGCTGTATAATTGGACACTGTCTTTTTCACCCCCGGCTAACCTCTTCTTCAGAGGAGCATACCAAAGACATTTAAAATCACATTATGAATGCCAGCCTAGTTACAACATTTATATCGCATATGGTGATGTTCAGTGGCAGCAGACGAATGGATGAAATCAAGCACAATAATAGAATCAGCCCCCCTTGAGTTTAACAGTAAGACAAACAGTTCAGTGGTATAATTTAGTAAAAGGCAAGGAAGTGTTCAGATATTTTAATGAGGGGACTAAAGTCCATAACTGGGCGTGCTTTTTACATTCAACTTTGATTCACTGGTCTTTGTGCTGCCACTGTAGGGTCTTTGAACTTTTGCTCTCATGAGGTAGAAACTGTTATACTAAATCACGCTCCTGAAATGCTTGTCTTACTATGACTCCAGTTTTATTTTGTTTTGTTTTATTGATATATGTGGCTGAATCACTTCTCTGAAGGATAAAAGAGATCACACAAAGTGTTCTGGTTTTTTCCATTTTTAACTCAGCAGGTTTTTGCTGTTGGTGACATCTCTCAAAGAAGGACAGAAGAGTCTCTGGAGAGTCTGAGATGGGGTACATCTAGTGTTTGTGCTTCAATTTGGTCTCCTAGAAGTGCTGTGGAGTTTTCTTCTCTGCCACATTCTTTTTGTCTGCCCTTTTTTTCCTTTTATTTTTTCGTGATGCCACTTCTAAACAAACAGTTCTGCTTCTCCCCTTCCACACAAGCTTTTCCTCCTTGTTCTCTGAATTGCAGTGATGAGATGAGAAGACCCAATTCTCCTTTGGTTCTTTTTATTTTTTAATGTTGCTTTTTTCACTACATTCCAGAAAGAGTGTTTACTTATTGTTCAAAACTAGAGACCTTACCATGCATTCTAACTGACCCAAAGCTCTATACTAACCCCCTAAAAAAGCCATACTAAAGCTGAAAGTTATAAAGAGCTTGTGTCTATCTTCTGTATATTGTTTGTTCAGCTGTGAGATGGCATGAATAGCACTTGTATTTCAAGTGTAGACTTGTATTTTAAGTCACTTTAACATGCTTCTCATCCTGGATGCCATTCCCACATCATGTTTGCATGTAGCCAGAATTATTCACCTCTTTTTCCCATTAAACTATTTAAAACAGAGCCTCAGACACAGAGTCCACAGTTTGGTAATAAACTCAGACATGATGGGATTTGTAAGTTCTTTTTGTAATATCACTTAATACATCCTAGTGTGTCACAAGGGAATCCCAAACTGCTGTTTGTGAGATAAAAAGAAAATGGGAGGTATTTTTAAATTATGAACATTGACTTATACTCCTTTTAGGAAAATTATTCCCACAGGATAGGCTGAACTAAAAATAATAGTAATAAAAAAAAAATCCATGTTGTCCATTTGGAAATAGGGGCAACTAAACAGAATTTCTTTTTCCTGGATCAATCTGAAGCCTAAACTGTCCCACTTTGGCTTCTTTTTGACCATTTTTCCTGGAAAGGGAAATAAATGGTGATCAGCTGCTGTAATATCAGACTGGGCTCAGGGACAGACTGAGATGGGAAAGAAACCAGTGTGGAAAACCCATCACCAAAAATATCTTATTTTCAATTTTTCTTCTAATAGCCCTGAAAGCTTCCTTGCCATGATATGAATCCTGTTGATGTGAATGGGGCAATTTTCTCTCACTGGTCCACCTGTACATAAAGTTGTTGCAAGTTAAGAGACTTGGTTCAATTCTTGATGCTATAAAACTGGATAAAACAATGTATTTTGGCCTGAATGCAAGAATAATATTGAACCATAAATGTGCATTAAAGCCACCACAACTTATGATTATAGGTTTTAAACAGATGATATAATTTGATTTGTGGCACTTTTTTTGCCACTATTTTTAGAATAATTGGCTGTTCTGAGACGCTTTTCACCATTCACAATACAGCAATGAGTTCTTGAAGTGCTTTGGCAGGGAGTGGGGAGGACTGACACCTTAGAGACACAGCTCTCAGACCTGGTTATGTGGGCAGTCCTTCTGCTGGGGTACAAGTCACACATGTACCAAGCGAGACACATCCACCAAGCTGCATCCGCTGCTTCCAGAGCTGGCAGTCTATCCCAACACTGCTCTGCTGACTGACACCAGCTGGTGCTCTGCTCCTTTTACCCTGGTCTCATGTGGGTTAGCAGCTGGCCAAGACTGTTTTTAAGAATGTATTTATAAAACTTCAGAGCTGTGCAAGCCCAGACACAGAGAAAGGACGCTTTGAGCTCTCCGTGCTGGAAGTGCAGGACGTCGCACAGCAGATCTGGTTTCCCAGCTCTTGCTGCTGCCACTGACCTGCTGTCCCATCACCAGTGCCCGAAAACAATGCTTCCTAAAAAAATCCAGGGAAGCAAAAACCTTGGGCTGAAGGTTTCCATAGATATTTTAAGTAAAATAAGCCTGTCCTGATCCCTCTGCAGGCAGCTGCCTGATCGGTATTTCAATAATGCACTTATTTAGAAGCAAATTCTAACTACTGTAGGGCCCAGTGGTATTTTCATGCCTTTTTTACCCTGCAGCCTTTTCCAGCTGGCTCAAACCTGAGCACCTCGCTGTCTGGTAGGGACATCGTCTGGCTGAGGTGTAAACTACAGCACCTGCTCATGTCCTTTGGATTTAGGGTTGGTACATGAATAAATACATATTTATTTTTTTTAATTCTTTCTTGAATTTATGTTCCACTGCTGGCAGATACTTCCAAGTTTTATTTGCAGAGTGAAAGGTTTATTATATATATGGCTTTTCTCTTTGTCTGCATATGATATGAACTTTTGAAAATAAAAGGGCCTATAGTTTTCTGTGGGAATAGGAATCTCCACAACTTCATAATATTTTCCCCTTTTTAATTTTCTAAACCAGCACAATGTGCACTTTATTCCCGAGTTACATGGTAGAGATAGGCCCAACATTTGACTGATCAAGACTGGTTTTGAACAAATGCTGACACCACCAGTCTTTTTGTCTATGATTCCCTATTGCTTTGAAAAGAAATATCCTAGAATGCATAATTGGCCCTGTAGCAATGATCTACATCACACAGTGTCCTCTTCATGACTTCTACCCAGCTATCAACAGTGAGAAGCAGACATGCATGTTAAAAGACAGAGAAGGCAGAACTTCTCCCAGAAAATGGACAAAGAAATCATTAGAATCATTAAAGAGGAAAACAAGGAGTAGAAGATGGTTTCTCCCCTACAAACAGTAGATCAAATTGCAATGACTTTATGATATAGCAAAAAAAACCCCAACAAACAAGAGCAATAAGTTAATAATAGATTTTTTTTTCTTATAAAAAGAGTTGATTTACTGTTAGAAAACACAGCTAAACTTTTGAGAGCCCAGCCACTTGGCCTGACTTGTTACAACACCATCTGACTTCAGTAGCTTCAAAGTCTATTCAAACCTTATATTGAAGATCACCCACCTGCATTTTGCACTTCGTTAATAGTTGAAAGACATGCTTTGAAGCTGCTGAGTTTACTCCTACAGAGAAGGACCGATGGCAACAAGTACATATATGAAAACAACGGCATATTTTTAGCATTCATCATTTCTGAGACTCCAGAACCGACAGCAGCACTGGGTGAAGTGTCAGTGGGTTGTGTGTGTGATTTGTAGTGGTTTGCATCTGGGCTCTGCGTCGTGTATCTCCTAATGATGAATGCGTGGGAGGGCCAGGTCAGGAATGGTTTCCACTCCAGTGCGCTGATTGTGTAGTTGGCAGTGGGCTCAATTAAAGTATAATAATCTGGTAATCTCTCTCCTGTTTCCATTCAGCTGCTTCACAGTGAATAGAGCCAGTGAACAAGTATAGCTTTTGAAAAGTAGGTGAACTCCTGCCTCTTTGTCTGAGCAGTTTGTGTCTAGTCAAGTAAAATGACAGGCAGAAGAGACGACTCTCCAAAACATTGCTCCCATGACTTGCATCATTACTCTCATTTGTGTTTCTGTGAGATAACACTTGCTCTCTATTTTCCTTTCTAGTCTACGGATTGGATTTCTAGCAAGCTTCCCACCACGGAGAACAAACAAACTGATGTGAGAAGGGAGATATGGATATGTCCATGACAGGAAGATGCCGTGTGTGCCATCTCTTGGTTCTTCTCACGTTTGTGTTCAGCGGGGAGAGAATCAGGGCACAAAGAGCAGGTATGCACCCTTCAGGTTACTACCTCATGCTCAGGAGCTACTGGGGCTTTCCCATGGCTGAGAAGTTATCATTGCTAGGAGGAAAACTGTAAACCTCCCAAGATGTTTACTGCTGAAAATACATAAAAAAAGACCTTAGGGATGGAGGTAGCGCAGGGATCAAGGTTATGGTTACCTGGGGTCTCTTACTCTGTTGCAGGCTTAGAAAGTTTAGCTCAGCTACTCACAGCAAGAGGAGCAGTTTACCACAGTTTACTCTGGGTATGCTCCATCTACCCCATACTGGCATGTAGGTTTCTTCTTCCATTGCCTTCTGTGGGTGTCAGATGAGACCTGGTGAATCTTCTGTCTGGCTGTGACTTTCCTAGTGAGCTAAATAGGGCCAAGGCACTGTTCATACCCTTTCTTGGTTCAAGGTATTTAAAAGACATGTTGATGTGGTGCTTAAGCAGTGTGGTTTAGTGGTGGACTTAGCAGTGCTGGGTTAATGGTTGAACTTGATGATCTTAAAGGTCTTTTCTAACCTAGAATATTCTATGATTCTATGTTTCTATACTGTCTAGTTGCTACCATGGCTCCTGGTATGGCTTTTGGCCTGGGCTGATCAACACTCTGCCCCAAATGCCATTGAATGCATAAGAGGATCGTGCAGCTGAGGAACTGTTCCTACAGGCACTCAGGACAAGGGCACTTAGGATTTTGTGCAGGAGTAAGAAGAGTTGTCTGGCACCAATGATGCCACTTCTGAAATGGAAAATGGTTGTAGACCCTCACAGTTTTTGGTATAAAAACCCAAGGGCATTTTGAGATGGAGGTTTTCTGTCTCTTTTTCTAGGAAAGCTGCTATTCTGTAGGCTTGGGTGATTTATAAGAAAGGAAAGGCTTTTTTAGACCTTCTCTCAGTTTAAGGAATAGCTGTTTTACAGTTTTCCTATGTGATCTATGGAAGGCTTTTTGGATGAAATTTAACAAAAATAAATACTTAGTAACCAAACAAAGTGAAATCTCACCTTTTTCCTCTGCTTCTGGATCAGTCATAGGCAGAATATAGTGGTGCCATTTATATGTTCATTCTGTGCTTCCCTTAAATAATTTTGGCCTTTTGGTTTTTTTTTTTTTTTTTTTGAACTATTTTTAATGGGACTATTGCAAAACAGTTGGTTCAGTGTCTGAGTGGATCAACATAACTCCTTGAATTATGCTTCCAGAGAGTATTTCTGCAATTACAAAACCGAAATTTTGCTTTCTATGAATTATCTCCCATATTCCCTTAACATGAGCTTGTTTCTGCCAGTAAAAAATATTGTTATAGGTTTCTTGGAAAACAATAAATTTTGTCCAGCAGTGGCCCTTACGGTGCTAAAAATGCAGATTAATATTTACCAAAAACCTTTCTGCAGCATTTCATCTCCCCTGCCATCAGGTCTGTAAGCAAAGAATCACTAACTCCAAGAAAATGATCCTGAAAGACCACATTTTTCTTCCCTACAATATTGCCTTGAATACATATTACTTTTAAAACCTTAACTCCCCCTTGTTTTAAGGCTTGTTGCCCTTGAACACAGACAGGATTCATTCTGTCTGTTCTGTTTGTTTTTAAATTGCAGTCATCTCACCTGCTGAGAGTTGTTAAAATAAGTAACAGAAAGTCGTGTACCTTGTGGGTTTTGTTCTCTAGTTAGTCTCACCTAATTAACATTCTTTCAGACAGAATAGATTGATATAATAATGAATTTGGAGAGGGGAGATGGAGCAGTGCAGATTCCTTGCTTACCTTTTACTGTTATACATTCTATCCTTTATATTCTCAAAAGATCAAGTGGAACCACACGACATTCTAGCTGATATACACAGATGTGATGTAACTTACATCCCATACTATAAAATGATATATACCATCATCTCCACTCTCAGATTACCTTTGGAGAGTTTTACCAGGCAGACTTTTCTTGCTCTGTGATTAGAGGCAAGCATTCCCTCACTCCCAAAATGCCATCACAGGACACGATCCCACATGCTGGTTTTGGTTGGGATAGAGTTAATTTTCTTCACAGTAGCTGGTGAAGAAAATGGGGCTGTGCTTCGGATTTGTGCTGGAAGCAGTGTTTGTAACATGGGTCTGTTTTTGTCACTGCTGATCAGGGCTTACACAGAGTCAAGGGCTTTTCTAATCCTCATTGAACCAGTGAGGAGACTGGCACAAAGAAATTGGGAGGGGACAGTCAGGAAAGCTGCCCTCAATTAACCAGAGGTATATTCTAGACCACAGGGCATCATGCTCAGAAATAAAACTGGGGGGGACATTTGGCTGGAGGCCACTGCTTGGGGACAGTCTGGGCATCAGTTGGTCAGTGGTGAGCAATTGTTTTAACTTGTGTCATTTGTCTTTCTTGGGTTTTATTTCTCTTTCTTTGTTATTTTTATTCCAATTTCTTTTCCTTCTTATTTTATTTTATTGCATTTTATTTCAGTTATTAAAGTTTGTTGTCTCAACCCATGAATTTTCCCACCTTCACCCTTCCAATTCTCTCCCCCCCCAGTCCTGCTGGGGGGGAGTGAGTGAGCGTCTGTGTGGTGCTTAGTTTCTAGCTGGGGTTAGACCACAACAACAGGTTATTTCCAAAGAGGTCCCATGTGAATGGGTTGATCCCACTGTGGTCTCAATCCCATGTGTATAGGTTGTTGCCACTGCAGCACCTGAGATGTACTCTGCTACAGAAGTCAACGCAGCAGCAGATGATGCTTATTTTCCATCAGCACCTGCCACACACGAGGTGTAAATTCAACCACTGTCAGAGCCATCATGCAATAACATGAGCACTGACCTACTTGGAATGCTTTTACTTTTCTTTGAAGGCAAATCCTCTTCATGTGGCTGAGCTTCCACTCTCTCCTTTCCAGTGCAGTGGGCAGTTCTGGCATTCTTCCATTCAGAGCAGAGTCACAGCCCCAGGATGAGCAAAAGCACCAGAGTTAATTTGTGTCAAATTTTGGGTGTGGGAGAATACTTTGTGACCTTCCTGTAGGCTCAAGCACTGGAATTCAGCAAGGAAATCTGGCATTTTACCATTGGTTTAAACAAGCAGTAGTACTTTGTGAGATGATGTGAGACGAGAACTGCTGGAGAAATAATTGTTGGTGGTTGTGACCAAATTGACTTTGTAGAGCAGCTTGCAGTCTTAAAGCTCATAATTTAATAGGGATTATGGTCTATAATAGTGAATAAAAGAAACATATGTATATATACATTTTGTCCAGTTGGGGCATTATGTTGATAAATCTTGGGCATCTGTGGGATTTTTATGGATCTACTGCCTCCCAGCTTGTATATATTCAGAAAGAGCTAAAAACATCTCATGAGACATCTAATTTTTTGGCAAGTGCCTGACAAATATATGACCCGTCTGGCTTGATATGGCAAGCAAGCTGCAATTAAACTACATTTGTGTTTTGGATTACACAAGCCTCACATTACAAATATGATGGTTGCAGGCAAAGGGGTGGTTGTGGGGATAAGTGGCATTTTCCCTTACAAGGCAGCTGCCCTTTGTTGTCAAGGAAGACATCCCAAAATTCAGTGAGTCATCCTTCAGTCAATAGTCAGCGGCAGAGAGCCTCAAAATTGCAATAATCTTGTTACAGACTTGCTTCACCAACACATCATGCTGAGCAAAAGAACCACTTCTAGCTAAGCATAAATAAATCATAAAGTTAATGCAAGAGAGAGCATGAAAGCTTCACTGCTCATGGTCAGGATTGGCATAGGCAAGGTCAGGGCAGGTCTCTTGATCTGCCAAGGTCATTTCAAAGCATTGCCTGGAAAAAGGCACCACAATGAAGTCAGAGAAAAATAGCTTCATATGAATGCAGGTGGTGTAGGTGAAGGATTGAGCAGAGGCAGTTTAGCAGCACAGGAAGAGAAAGGGTTTGCATTTCAAAGCAAAGTGTGTGCTGATCTGCAGATGTCCTGAAACAGATGAGGTGAATCACAAGGAAGAAAGGCTGCGAATCTACACTTCCTCTGCAGGACAGGGAGAGAGTTTGCTCCCTCCTCCAAATTGCTCTCTAGGGAGCCATGCCTAGGGAATATTTGGTATGTCTGGTACTCTGCTTTTATCTCCCCTTAACAATATTTTCTGCCTCTCTTGCAGGTTGCAAGAGTGTTCACTATGACCTTGTCTTCCTCTTGGATGCCTCCTCCAGCGTCGGAAAAGAAGATTTTGAGAAAGTTCGTCAGTGGGTGTCTAATTTGGTGGAAACTTTTGAGATCGGCCCAGACAAAACCCGTGTGGGTGTGGTGCGATACAGTGATCATCCAACCACAGAGTTTGACCTGGGGAAATACAAAACCCGTGAGGAAATCAAAGAGGCAGCACGAAAAATTCAGTATTATGGGGGTAACACGAACACTGGGGATGCTCTCAGGTACATCAACACCTACAGTTTTTCCAGAGAAGCTGGTGGGAGACTTAGTGACCGAACTGTTAAAAAGGTCGCCATCCTTTTGACTGATGGAAGGAGCCAGGATTTTGTCTTGGATCCAGCCACTGCAGCACATCAGGCTGGGATAAGGATCTTTGCTGTGGGTGTTGGAGAAGCCTTAAAAGAAGAACTCGATGAGATTGCCTCAGAGCCCAAGTCTGCTCATGTGTTTCATGTCTCTGATTACAACGCCATTGATAAAATTCGGGGGAAGCTGAGAAGACGTCTCTGTGAAAGTAAGTGGAGCTCCCAGTTCTGCACAATTGGAATAGGTTCAATTAGCATGTAGATATGAAAAGCTGTGATTTTTTTCTTTCATGCCTATAATTCTACACTGATGATTCTTCTTTTTTTTTTTTTTTTGTCTTCTGATCTGTTCAATTCTGTAAGAAATCACTGTTCAAGACCAGGTTGGATGGAGCTTTGAGCAACCTGATCTAGTGGATGCTCATGGCAAGGGACTTGGAACTAGATAATCTTTAAGGTCCCTTCCAACCCAAAACATTCTATGATGTCACGATTCTGTGATTTTATAGGTCAGTTTCTATTAGATAACCACAGAGCAAAACATGAATTCCCTTTTGGTTCTGACATAGTTCAAGTACCTTGTAATATCTTGGACTGCTGAATATGAAGGGTGGCATCCTTTTTATACACAGATTTTGGTTTATTTTGTATAGTAACTGTTTTTCCCCTTTACTTTCTGGAATTTCACTGTGAAGAAGTGCTCTGGGAATGAAACTTAAGGAAGCAAAGGGATGTTTGTTCTTTTCTGCCTTTCAGCATCCCAATTCTACTAACAACTGGTGTTCACTAGTGCACTGACTGTCAACAACATAAGCCATGGTGATGTTTTGAATGACTTTTAAGGGAGAATAATCTATGGAATTTGCACTTAAAAAGTGACTCTGAATTTTCAGCTCCTTGCTGAAGAGGACAGGAGTTGCATTATGGCTGGTATTTCCCAGCCCTTTAGTGGGAACAGCAATCACATAGCCCTTTCTCCTTCCCCCACTGACAAATCACTCTCTTGTTCTCAGTCACTCCATGAAAGCTACCTGGTTTTGCTGCTTTTCACAGTGTATGTTGTGGTTACTGTGAGTTTTTTTGGTCAATAGCATGAGACACCACTCTTGTTTTTTGGTCTGAACTTGGAAGACAAGAGCTGAGTGTGATGCTGTGACACATTGCAGTGTTAGGATAACCAAGTCTGTGATCTGGCAGGTTGTTACTGTTAACTGCAAGTTGCCTCAAAAAACCAGGTCTTGCAGCTGATGTGAAGATCTTTCATGGACCTCTGTGACCTCCATTTTGAAAAAAAAAAAAATAAATAATATAATGCTCTGGGCTTATGTAGGGTCCTTGAAGAGTGATTAGGACAAGCAGGCATAAACTATTTGACATTACACACAATATCAAGATGTGTCATCTTTTTCAACCTGGACATAAATGGATAGTGTAATGAATACAAATGGAAGTCATGGTGGATAATGCCTGTGAGCTGTGCAGACTGAATTAGCTCAGTCTTTTTTCCTGAAAACCTTATGTAATCATACACACAACTGGGCTTTAATAGAGAAGGGTAAGCCCTTCTGGTGGGCACACTTGGCCAGCTCAAACAACTTCCTACTGCAGCTGCTGAACTCCCAAAATGTGATTTTCCTTTGGAATTCTATTACTCTTCTAAAGCAAGTGTTTTCTGTACTTTGTGCCCAGGTCATTGTTTGTTGCCTTCTCAAAAAATCATTTATCTGTCTGTCAGAGTATAATTCCACCTGTTTGTAGCTTTCTGAGCCCATACTATGCCTACACGTGTGTGCAAACCTGTTCTAATTAGATTGCAAAGGACCACTAGGAGCATCCTTCAACCTGAATGCAATGGAAGTCACTCTCCAAGGTCTTCTACCTTTACTAGGGAGTTCAGTGAGAAATGGAGGCTGTGGTGGGTTTATCACGTCTCTGTTGCTCCCTCCTCCTCAGGAGCAGGACTCCTTGCACTTTTCTCCTGCTTCAGTATGGGCTCCTCTGTCCACGTGTCCACAGGTCCTGCTCCAGTGTAGGCTTCCCACGGAGTCACATCCCCTCTTGGACATCCACCTGCACCAGCACTGGGTCTTCTATGGGCTGCAGGTGAATCTCTACACCCTTGTGGACCTCCACGGGCTGCAGGGGCACAGCTGCCTTACCATGGTCTGCACAGGAATCTCTGCTCCAGTGCCCAGAGCACCTTCTCCTCCTCCTTCACTGACCTTGGTATCTGCAGGGCTTCTCTCACATATTCTCACTCCTTGTATCTGACTGCAATTGCTCCTGAGCAGTAACTTTTTCCCCTTAAATACATTATCCCAGAGTCTTCCCTAAGTCTTTTTCTTCCAACATTTAAAGCAGGGAAGCTGCTCTTTGGCAAAATCAGTTTTATCATACTTATTTAATTTACTGTTTTGCATGTGGAATGTTTTTAATAGGCATTATGTTTAGATCAGGTCTGAACAAACATGAAGATCTTGCTGTCACTGAAGCCAACCACTGAAATAGAGGATGAGGTAGTGAGACCACCATCAGCAGAAATATTAATGTAGAGATCAGTTAATTTATTTGTTATCTGAATGTGCGAGGTAGAATTGTTTCGAGGGGTAAGAGTGACCTGATGGAAAACAGGACCAAGAGATTTTAGGGGCTTGTGGCACTTTTAAATTCCATGTTAACACAGTAGGAACAAGAAAGGAGTTCACTGTAATGGCTGGGCCTTCTACATATTTAGAAGGTAAAACTTTTAATAGCTGCTGTAGTTAACTTTCAGTGGTTTTAATGACAGCACTGCATAAAACAGGAACATACAAACATTAAGTGTGGGTGGAAAACGTGACATGGGCACATACCAAGCTGCTGTTTAGTTTGTGCAGATTCTGAGACAAAGCATATATTGCCATAGCCAAGCTCAGGTTTTAATAGACATAATCCCTCGTGAGCTCTAGGGAGACACATGAATCAAAGGGCGGAAATGGCAGGAAGTTTTTTTGTTGTCCTGACCAGTGATGAGTCTTCCAGTCCTTGTACTGCTGTGCTCCCAAAATGTGAAGGGTCATGAAGTGATGCAAATGCTGAATTTCGCGCCAGCAGCTGTTCAGAACCGCTTGTCTCAGGTCTCGCTGGACATCTGCCCAAGACTCAAGTCATTCCATCTTGCTATATTTGACTGAATTTATTGCTAAGAACATGTCATTAAATGCATTAATAGCATTTTAGCTCTCATTTGATCTTGTGGAAATAAGCATTGCAGAAGAGAAAAATAACATGTCTGCTCAGTAGGACACTATGGCAGTGGGGGATATTTTTGCCAAACATCTCCATTACATTCTGGACTATGTCTGGCAGGCAAAAATGGGTGATGCTTTCACAGGAAACCAGGAGAGATACATTCTGCTGAAAATTCCAGAGATGCTACATGCTTCCTAAATACAGTTCCTGCTTATATGTTGTAGGGATAACAACAGGCAGCTACAGAATATTTAAAAATATATTCACATCTGCTGCTGGTAGGTAAATACTAGGTTTATGTTTATCAAAGAGAGCAAACTGCTTTGATTTCAACCCATATTTAATTAAATCCATATTTGATAAGTTGATGCATGTACAAAATTTTCAACCTGTGTTGAAAGTGGCAGCACTGGTGTTTAACATTATCACCATTTAAGCCTCAGCAGGGGAGATGTGACGGTGACCAAAACACCCCTACCTGCTCAGAGGTAATTGTTTCTCAAAAACACTGATTGCAGTGCTTTGGATGCGTCAATACCTAAGTTTATTCTGTGATCATTAATCTGGGCAGGTGATAAGATACAGGTTGCGAAGCTGAGAAAAAACGTTCTCCAGAAATATTCTCACTCTTTACTGCCTCCATAAAGCAGAAGCCTGTGACTTGGCGCCGCTGGAGTACACGACCTATATGTGCCATTACTAAGCATCTGCTTGTCTGTAAAAATTAGATTTCACAACTTTAAAATAAATTTGGCTTTAGAGGTACAGTCCTGGCTAAGGTTTGTGTGGTTTTTTTCTACAGCTGGTAACAGGAGAAACACAAGCAGATGTTTTCTAAGGGAGGACTATAGGAATATTATGCTCAGCATTGGTCTATGTCCAGTAGTGACTGTCTACTACTACTGAGTTTCTCTGCAAGTATGTGGAAGACCAAAGCACAGTCATCACATGAATCTCAAATGTTTTGCAAGCAGAAGGAGATGAGGGTGAATCGTTTCAACAGTGGGTTGGTACCGATGGTTTGTCGTTGATTTCAGTTCATGTAATGAGGCCTGGTGTAAGATATCAAAAACAGTCACATGTCCAGATGATTCACAATATTTATTTTTCTATTTTTACGTGTCTTCGTTGATTTTGGGCTGTGAAAGAAGTGCATAAAATATAAGACTTATGCTTCCACTTTTCTGTTGCTGATGAAAAAGGGCCTTGAACACCACTCAAGAGAATAACCTGAAACCTTCAGAGATGTCTCTTTTTTCCAAGGTCAGCTTTGCTCAGGTTTGTGATATATTCAGAGAGGAACAGTAAGCTGTTTCTTCTTGGCCTTCAGTGTCAAAAATATCTCATGCACAGAGACCATGACAAAGGGTAGGCATCTGAATTGTCATGTCTTGACTGACAGCTCCTAAAAGACTAATCAATATAGTCAGATCTCACATGAATACTGAAATATTGGAACACATCACCACTTAATGGTATTTGCCTAACTGTTGACCTCCATTTTGTGCTTCCTGATGAGTTTGGAGATTTCACTGTAAAAGCATTCATTTCTATATAGCTTTACATTAGACATAAAGGAATGGGAAAGGAGGTGGAACTCATGAAGCTGTCAAGAGTGAGAATACTAAAGTATTTTCATGAACTCACTTGTGGTAGTAGTTTTAATTCTTTTAGTTTGTTGAGTTTGTGGATTTGGGAATTTGTAGAACGGGCTTAAGAATATGTCCAGGCTATGTGCAGCATTTTGAGTCTCACTTGAAAATCTAGTCACTTCCAGATGATTTGGGAAGTCTGTTAAAGGCTCAGCAGACAACTCCTGCTTTTTTAAAAGCTGCAGCTGGGCAGTGACCCAGCTGATGTCACCTCTGATATGTCCTGCTGCTTCTTGATGCTCTTCTCCCACAGCTGCAGTGGTGGTTTTCTTAAACTCTGTAACATCTCCAACTTCTAGCAATCACTCATGTTACAGATGACAGGATTGTTCATCCTTTCATCACCACACTTGCTGGCTAACTGCAGTTTCCTGTGAAGGCATAAAAGGTCTGTGATAGAATTTCCAACTGATTTCTCTTTTACTTGAAAATAAAAGAAAAAATCTCTCTTAATGTTTGGGAGGAGATAAAATATTTTAGGGGTTTAGTAGTTATCTTCTGCCATTGAGTAGGTTAAAGGACAGTCTGGTATCTTGGATTTTGGCTCCAGGAAGTACAGCAGAGATATTCACATATTATTTTTTTCTCTTAAAGAACTTTTTATTTTCCAATCAGATGCCTGAAACTCTCAGATCTAATTTTCCACTTAGTCCAGTCGTCACCAACTTAGAGAAGAAATTGTTCTAGAGCTGGTGTCTGGCAGGCAGGAAGACTTGGTCTCTGGGAATGAGCAGTGACTGCTGGTTGGTCCTCATTTGCCCCACATGTCGTGTAGAACTGACTGTGTTCTCAGATCTTGACTACAGCTCTATTCTGCCACCGTGTAATCTCTTAACATTTCAATTTTGCAAGTCCAAAGAAGGGTGTCAGAGCTGGTAAAGGATCGAGAGCACGAGTGTTGCGAGGAGAGGCTGATGGAGCTGGGAGTGTTTAGGTTGGAAAAGAAGGAGTCTCAGTGGAGAAGTTATTGCTCTCTATAACCACCAAAAAAGAGGCTGTAGCCAGATGGGGGGTCATTCTCTTCTTGGAGGTAACAAATGAGGATGAGAAGAAATGGCCTCAAGTTGCACCAGGGAAGGTTTAGATTGGATATTAGAAAAATGTCTTCAGTGAAAGAACTGTTAAACACAGGAACAGTCTGCCAAGGGCAGTGGTGGAGTCACCTTCCCTGGAGGTATTTAAAAGATGTTTAAATGTGACACTTGGGGACATGGTTTAGTGGTGGACCTGGCAGTGCTGAGTTAACAGTTAGACTCAATGTTCTTAGAATTTTTTTTAAACTTAAGCAACTCCATGATTCTAAATAACTTCCTATTTTGCTTGGCACTCTGAAATGAATAGGTTTATTCTGAGATTTGCAACAGTGCTGTTTTATGACCCGTCCCACTTCTAAAAAAGAAAGTTGTGTTCTTCCAAACTTCCTTCTCTCATCTGCCAGCACAGGCATTTGTATGGCCCCACCATGAACTAGAGCAGGGAGCCAATGAATACTTTTGTTTTCTTTCCCAGATTAGTTTTTACTCAGATTTAGTTCACCATGCAACCACAGGGATGTGTGTTGTCCCAGGGGAGGAACTGGCACAGGCTGAGAACAACTAACTGGGAGTGGAAGACCTGGATTTTCTCCTTTGGTGCAGTAGTAGCTCATATCAGCTTGATGAAAGCTAGTTAAGAACTTTGGAAAACTGAGGAAAATCCTCCACAGGCTCACACTGCAAATGTGAGCCTGTGCTCTGTTGTCCTCTGGTTTAAGAGTGCATAAAGTGGATTGCTAGGCAGGTTTTTCCAATTCAAACTTGATTTCTAATCTTCAGCCCAACTTGCTTGCCTTGAATAAACAGCCTGCTTAACAGAAACATCCCACTGCAGATGGATCTCTTCAGTATTCTGTTTCACTTTCCTTAAATAGGCTTTCCAGTGTGTGTGTAATTGTGGCTGCTTTACTACTGACTTAGCTCCTGGTTGTTCAGGGAAGGATGACAGAGCTCTCCCTCCTCAGACACACTCTACTCCTGGCTGGGAGCATCTTGCTGGGAGTTGTTGGTAGGAGGGATGAGCAAGCTTGTCACCACTTTCTTTTAGATACAGACTGGCTGTCAGTGCCTCCAGGCAGCACTTTGATATTTCTGTGCACCCAGGCAGCTTCTCTCCCCCAGAACGGATGTTAGCTGTGTTAGAGTTTCGGAAAGGGATTTATTGATTTATTTTCCTTCCCTTGTACTTTGGAAAAAGCGATGTCTTAGACATTGCCTCCAGGTGAGGAGGACATTTCAGCAGCTCTGGCCCAATTGTTTTCTTTTGCTGAGGGAGAAAAGATATGAATCCAACAGTCATCCTGAGTTTTAGAAATAAGTCTGTGACAAGAAGTGATTTTACCTCTTTCCTTTGATATAGTTTGTGAGAAAAGGAGTATGTTCCAAACCTGAAACTTCTTACAGACCACTGGGAACATTCATGCAGGATCCTGAAGATAGAAATATAATAAAATGAGATCAATTAAGCCTTTTGCATTTGCCTTTCTTATCTCTAGCTTCTTTCTTTAGCAGTTGCAGAAAAATAGTAACACCATAAACCACAGATAATCACTTTACACAAAGCAATGAATCTCTGGACTCCTAACAATGTCTTGTCCGAAATCATAGGATCTGGCTGGATGATAACATCTCCCCTAGCTTGTAATAGTTTTTCTTGCATTTCAGGCAAGAAATCTCTGTGAACGATGTTTGATGCACAATAAAACTAATTGTAAAGCCAAAGAGAAGATTAGAATCATAAAAAATAAAAGTCCCAGACATTAGAAAGAAATATTCAGACAATCAGGGAAAGTATAGGTCTCACTGGCAGGAGAAATCAGATCTTATGAAAAAGTAATGTGCCATTTAGAGAAAAAAGAGAGGGGAAATGTGGTGACTTTGGGAGCCATTTCTAAATAATGTAGAAGTGAAGGAGAAATAAAGAAATAGGAACAGGCAAAAGACTGAAGCATATTCTCATGCGCTGAAAGTTAGTAGTAGCTTGCTTTTCAACCCTGTCTGCAGCCCTCATTGATTTTGTAGGAGCTGTGGGTGCTCAGCACTTTCAAAATTCAGCTGTGAACTCCAGCTGCAATCAGAAGGAGGCCTTCTGTTGCTCCAGTGCAGTCCAAATGATGGGGTAAAAGAGAAGACTCATCCTTGGGGCAGTGCTGTCTATCTTGGTGTTTGTTTTCTGATGGACTGATAAAGAATGCTCAATAGAAAGAATAAATATTGCTGAAGCTGGCCAGATGCTCAGCAAGAGACATAAAGGCACATAAAAAACCTCTGAGATTTTATGTTTAGTTACAGGCTTTTCTGTCCAAGAAAAAAAAAGAGATGAGGAGAAAATCCTTGCCATGTGGCCTTCACAAATATAAAATATTTTAAATTTCAGCAGATCTTGTGCAGTCAGGCCTTTCTTCCTCCATTAACAGTCCCTAAACTGACCCAGACTGAAAGGACGCAACTTACTTAACATCTCAGTGTTCTAGGCTTGCCTTGTTGTGGTTTATTTTTATGCTTTATATGACTATTCCCATCAAAATCTAATAGTCACTTTGAGCAGAGCCCATTTCTGCCGTGGTTAGGTGCACCTGTAAATTAAAGATTTCCTCTGTTCTCCCTTGATTTGGGGATGTATTTCTATTTAGGGTAGGGAAAGCCAAGTCTGGAGGGGTGCTGTGGAGGTTTAGTCCCAGTTCTCCTGATGGAGCTGGCAAAATGTACTGCAAATGATAGAAACAATAGATCTTTTTCAGAGCGTGCAAAACCCAATGCAATGCATTGAAGGTCCCATCACAGCATATTATACTTCTGAAACCCAGTGGGTTTCCTGAAACCTGCAGCTTCTTATGAGATTAATGTTTCAGTAAACCCACTATAGCAGTGCTGAGCTTGGTCTCGCAGGGGGTGGTGGTTTTTTTTTTTTTTTTGCTCCTGGCCCCATAAATCCCAGCCTCAAAGTCTTGTGAGGAGTAACTGCAGATCCTGTGACTGAACACAATGAAGGAACTTGGAGGTACCACTTGGGGTGCTGGTTCTCACGGAAGGACACAGATGTTGCTGGTCACAGGCTGCCTGTGACACTTGGGACCAAGTTTAGCACAAAAAAACTGTACTACTTTCTCATCAAATAGATTCAGTGGAAAATTTGTGACCTTTCACAAAGTATTGAATCAAGCCTTGTGCATCACCTGAAAATTAAACTGATTTTGGAAGCAATTTCACGGGCAGAAATGAACGATAAGAACAAAATGTGTTTAGGACTAGATAAGCTGTCGTGTTATCACCTGAAACAAAATGGGCAGGACCACCTATTTTTAAGACCTGGGATAAAACCATTGCTTCCAGGTTGTATCCAGCTGAGCTGTCTTTAGAAGCCTGTGTTATTTATTTCTGTTAGTCACAGCCTTTTCTATCCAAGAGAAACAAAGAGGTGAGCAGCAAACCCTTGCCATGTGGCCTTCACAAACCTAAAATGTTTTAAATTTCAGCAGATCTTGTGAAGTCAGGCCTTTCTTCCCCCTTCATTAACAACAATGACCTCAAACTGAAATGACACCATTTATTCAGGTCCAAAGCAAAGTTTAGTTTTTAAAGTTTTACGGGCTTATTTTTAAGCCGTAGGTAGATTATAGAATCCTAGAGTGGTTTGGCTTGGAAGAGACTTTAAAGATCCTCTCAATCCAACACCCCTGCCATGAACAGGGACGCCTTCCACTAGACCAGGTTGTTCAGAACTCCATCCAACCTGGCCTTGAACACTTCCAGGGATGGGGCACCTACAGCTTCTCTGGTTGAACAGATCTGTGGTACATGTAAACCTTGTGTGGTCACTCTGCATAAGAGATGTTCATGATATTACTGGAGTTCAAACTGAAATGACACAACCATTTACTTTCTCATACTTTGGTAATATGAGGTGATGCATCCTTTCTTCTGTGGAAGTTTGTAAAGGTTATCAGTTCTTTATGCCTCTGAATTTCAGCTTCTTTTTTTTCTTTTGCTTTTTCTTTTTTTTACAAATGAACCAAGGCAATAAACAACATTGAATTGTAATTTACCAGTCTGCTGAGAATACTTCTTCCCCAGTGGCAAAGTATGGTTTAGCTGGTGGGTTATTTCTGTTAGTAAATTGCAGGGTTAGTGATTCAATCCCACCAAGTTCCATACATGTTACACCCAAATACTTAATTCCTTTTCAAATCAGTAGGCTTGTTTATGATGTGAAACAAAAGCAGTGGGAGCACTCAGAACACCTAGGAGAACTGGTTTTAGATAAAGTACTTATTAGGTCCTTTAAAATGCAATTACAAAATTGTTACAAGCTCTGCTGTATTAATGTAGTTACAGATGATAGAGAATAGTTCTAAGTTCTTCATAAGATGCTTTTTGGCATGCTGCACATTCTGGGAACTGTGAGTTCTACTGCTAATCCAGATCAGAATAGGGAGGATATCTTTCTAGGTAGGTAGCTCAGTTGGGTAAGGTGGCTTTTGTCACCTGCTGTCCTAAACTGTTGAACAGCAGACTCATGGGACATCAGATTTCTAAACTCCATTCATTTTCTTAAAGATGATTAGTCAACATTCAGTGTCTGTTTGGCTAGAACTTGATATATAATCTAGGAAACTAAGAATTTATATGTAAAATACATATGTGTGTATGTGTGTGCGTGTAAGGCTTTTATTTATATCTATACATGTAAACTCTGGAAAATAAAACTGTGTCCTGTTTCAACCTGAAACATTAGTAAGGCAGATAAAGCCACAAATGTTAAAGCTCTGGTGAGGATGAAATACAGGACATTTTTAGTGCAAAGTAATGACACACAATCAACCCAGTCTGCAACCTCTGGGTGAGACCTGGTTCAGCTACACTGTGATAGAAATCACTGTGCTTTATTCCTCCAGGGTTTTATAGCAAGATAGATGGCATATATTAGTTATCTACTATAAAAACCACTCTGTTTTGGCAGAGAAGACATAACATCTCTGTGAGAGGCTGCAATTCTAATGTGACACCAGTGGGATGGTGCAGCAGAATTTTAGTCACTAGGGCTAATGCTTTGTGGAAAATGGCTCTAATAGCTCAGATAAAAGGGTGTTTCTGAGTCCAAGGCAGATATTGGATCAGATCTGAGAATCCATAAATTGAATTAAACAATTTTTATCTTTATATTCAAGTATCTTCACTGGGATTCATATCATCTAACTGCAGTGGCCTGAAAGTTGTTTGTCTGGGCTCTTTTGATAGCCAGTGGAAAGGAACAGACATCTCAAAAGAGTGTTTCATCCTTTTCGAGGACAACTGTCCAAGACAGGTGACATGATTCAACCTCTAAGTGCCTATCTCTTTCCAATCACTTTTGAGAGAGCTTATGTAACTTACCCGTTGGATTCTTCACTTTGACAGCTAAAAGCAAAAGAGTTGAATCTTTCCCTGCCACATTCTGGGAATACAGTAATTTTTGTTTCCTTGTATCAGTAAATCAGTCTGTTGGGATTTATATTACTGGTGGAAATACAGGTCAGTGTTGTTGAAAGCTCAGGTGCACCTGCTGCATTTCTCATCCAGCTCCCTGATGCTGTGGGATTTGTGCAGTGAAAGGAGGCAATGCCAGTTTGGAGGACTATTAGCAAGTATTACCATGTGTTTTGGGTCAAACATTGTGCTGCCAAATTTATTTAATCCCTAAGGACTACTCCTGTGAGATAGATGGTTTCCTCTCCCTTATCTTAGGCTTCTTCCTGAATGTTGTGATAAATTGGCCCTTGAAGTGAAGTGTACTGTGATATTACAAGCTGCAGTCTGTTGACTCATTACAGTGAGGAGATAATGCTTTAAAAAACAACTAATGGCTGCAATGCAATTAAGAATAACAGAGACAGCTTTTTTAATTAATGTTTTTTGAAAGACACCTTTGCTGCAAATAGCAGTTTTGCTGTTGTTGTTAATTGAAGCGTGAATCCACTCATGCTTAATGATCTTTCCAGTTCTCACCTTACACAAGGTCAGGCCCCAAAACAAGCTGTACTTTACTGGAATCAAAATTGGAAGGATGCCAGCTCTCAGACCAGCTCTCATGTTAACCAAGCCCATGTTACTGGTGCCCTCCCATAGAGACAAGCTAAGGATTCACTTTGAGGACCTGGTGAGCAAACCCAGAGGAAGAACTGCTGGTGCATCCTGTGGTGAAGTCATCCTGCTATGAGTGGGATTGGAAAGCTGGCAAATGACTTTGAGCCAGTGGAGTTCCTGAGTATGGACTTAGGCAATTAAATGATTTTTATTTTCTAATTATTATCTGATAGGACAAGGGGAAACTGATTTAAACTGAAAGAGATTAAATTTAGCTTAGATATTAGCAAGAAATTCTTTACTGTGATGGTGGTGAGGCACTGGAACAGGTTGCCCAGAGAAGTTGTGCATGCCCCATTTTTGGAAGTGTTTGAGACCAGGTTGGATGGGACTTTGAGCATCCTGGTCTAGTGGAAGGTGTCCCTGCCCATGGAAGGGGTGTTGGAACTAGATGATCTTTCCAAAGGTCCCTTCCAACCCAAAACATTCTATCATTCTATGATTCTAAAATTCAATGATTTTTTTCAATTTTTTAATTAATTCATTCTGGATGCCGTTTGCAGAAGTGTCCCTGTGAGTGGCACCTCTGCAGTAGTTTGTTGGTTTTGGCTGGAGCAGAGTTAGTTTTCTTTACAGTGGCTGGTGGGATATGTTTCAGATTTGTGATGAACACAGTGTTGACNTCTGATAGGACAAGGGGAAACTGATTTAAACTGGAAGATATTAAATTTAGCTTAGATATTAGCAAGAAGTTCTTTACTGTGATGGTGGTGAGGCACTGGAACAGGTTGCCCAGAGAAGTTGTGCATGCCCCATTTTTGGAAGTGTTTGAGACCAGGTTGGATGGGACTTTGAGCATCCTGGTCTAGTGGAAGGTGTCCCTGCCCATGGAAGGGGTGTTGGAACTAGATGATCTTTCCAAAGGTCCCTTCCAACCCAAAACATTCTATCATTCTATGATTCTAAAATTCAATGATTTTTTTCAATTTTTTAATTAATTCATTCTGGATGCCGTTTGCAGAAGTGTCCCTGTGAGTGGCACCTCTGCAGTAGTTTGTTGGTTTTGGCTGGAGCAGAGTTAGTTTTCTTTACAGTGGCTGGTGGGATATGTTTCAGATTTGTGATGAACACAGTGTTGACAATAAAGAGGTGTTTTTGTTATTGCTGAGCAGTGCTTCTCTGCTGGATTACAGCATGGCTTGGTTTCAATATTTTGATTTATATATAAACACAACACATATAATTAGGATCATGATAGGAAGGGAATATGCTCAGGGATAACAAGCCCAGGATACTGAAGTGATCCAGACAGCCTTGGAGTCACAGATTCCTGAAAGCCAGTCTAATGCTCCCTTGTGCAACACACTGCACAGCTCTGGCACTTTGGAAATGTCACTTAGGTGTGTATCCTAAGAACCTTGGATATCCTTTTTTTTTTTTTTTTAACAATTCCTAACACTATATTTCCCTGTATATTTTGGCCCTGTCTAACCTCAACAGTTTTGAGCACAGTGTTCCTGCCCTATTCAGCTTATTGATAAGCTGCAATGACCACTCTCCTTCCAGGGAAATGATTCCTCTTCTACACCTGTGGCCCTTTTAGTTCATGACTCTAATGAAAAGGGTAACAGAGCACAGAGCCAGAAGGAAGTCATCATTATCCTACCTGTAATGAATAGAATATGAGCCTTCATTGAACTGTGAGTGTACAATACTCATGAAAAAAAGGTAAAATGTCCTAGAAAATTTTGTTACAAATCAGTATATTCAGGGATGTATCTGCTAACTATTTCTCCAAGCTATCAGCACTCTGTGCTGGAATAGTGAGTCATGCATGCTCTTTTTTTAACAGAGTTGTTTAAGGACTAGTGTAACATTTGCAGAACTACAAATCTGTCAGAAATTCAGTGTTATTTCCACTACCTGTTCTGATTTCTACTAGCAAGCATAGAAGCTGATGCCTGTCTTGTTTACCTGCCTGATAAACTCTTCTTTGTAGTGACCTTGATAATATCCTGAAGAATTAATTTCCTTGGGCTAATATTACATTTATAATGTATTTATCACCAACAATTGAGTGTGTACATGCTCACAGCTTTACATGCTGTAAGACATTGTGCCTTCACACCATTTAAGATGGTTCACAGTAATCTGATTCTGGTTCAGAATCAGGATTCTTATAATCTATAATTAGCAGTTTATCCCAGTAGGTGGGATTTTTTATTTTTTTTTCACTGTAAGTCCTTTCACATACTATTATTTAGTTAAAAATACTGTCCTGTGTGCCTGCTGACAGCAAAAGAAAACAGCATAGGATCTCTAAATAAATGGGAGTAGTGGATGGGTTGCTATACCCTGCCACCACATTCAGCTCTGCTAATTATTGAGTTGACTACATGTAATTTGGCTTTGGATGTGGATATATTTATTTGTTCTAGAGCAGGGGGCCTGTAATAAAGAAAAGTCTCTCAGCTTTTTCCTTTGCTTTTCATGGGCACTTGCCTTGATCACAGAGTGTTAAGCCCTACTGAAGTTTTCAAAAACATCTCTTGGTCTCACAGGAACAAGAAAATTCTTTTTTATTTATTTTTTTTTCTTTAATTTAGCTTATAACTAAAGCATTATGTTTTACCTTGGAGCACAGAGTAGTTTTACTCATCTGTGTTTATGCTAAGTAATATCTCACTGCTAAATATTTTCAATGAACTATTGGTGCAGTAAGATAATGACTGTTTAATTAACCAAATGTGAGAAAGCTGTACAAAGTTGTGAAAAACCAGTGTAATACTATTTACATAAATTCTGAGTTATTTCTAGTGAATCCAATGGTTTTCTTAAGCTTACACAGCAGGGCAGTAAAAGACCTCAGAAATAAACTTTGGTTTGACAGATTTACACTTGGGGCAGATCCCTTCCTTCTGGGACACTCTGAAACTTTTCCATGAGGAGTTTGACGCACTCAGCTATAATGAAGATGCATGTTGGGCCTTAGAGATCCTGGTGTCATATCCAAGCTCTTGACCTACCAGCAGGGAAGGTCTGTGAGACAAGTTTAGGAATATTTCTTCGGAAATTGTTCCTCATTCCTGGCTATGTAGGGAGGTATTACATATGGGAACAGGAGTGGGGGTGTCCCTACACCTTCTTAGTATGCTCAGCACTGTCCAGCCCTCAAGATAGACCAGGCCTGGCTCTGTAGGTTTCTGGATGGTGTTTCTGCTCCTGTCTCTTCTCCTGCTTATTGACAGGCACCACAGCTATGTTGGGGTGGCTCAGGAATGGTGCAGGAGCACTTGAGGCTGTAATTGTGCGAGCCTGACCCTTTCATCTTCTGTTCTTCTTTTCTTTTTTTCTTCTCAATAATTGTCTCCCCTTCACCACAAAATGTACAGGAGGAAAAACAGCTTTTCAGGAAAAGCGTTTTCTGCCCGTAACTCTGTGCCGTGGTGGAATGGGAGGGAGAAATGCCAAGAAGACTTGGTAAATTGATGTCAGTGAGTTCATGACAGAGCTTGGTTTGCCTGTTTTTTCTCCCTCCACCACACCTCATCTTAGCATAAGCTTCCAAGTAACCTGCTCTCACCAGAATACAATGAGCCTGAAGGCACCAAGGGCACTTCTCTTTTTACCTGCTTTGACCAGGGAGCCTGTGACTTTCTTCCTGTGACTGGAGGGTTTCAAACTGAACAGGACATGAAGTATTGATCAAGTCACTAACTAGCAGGTGCTGGATACTCTTCTGATTGTGAATATGGGGCCTTTCTAGTAAAGTGTGGTCACTGATGGGGTACTCCACAATTCCTATGGAGTCAAGCATCCCCCACAATCCAACCTTGAAATAATCCTCTTTTGGAGCACAGGCATCCTGTATTTTCTTCTCTTCTGCGCTCAGTTCTTTTAATAGAATCCACTATTTTTTTGGTGTATATGTATGTGCTTATATATATATATAACTGGAAGTGAATCAAGTGATTTTCTTTCGGTAAACACAAATAAAATCTAGGGAATGAAACCACAGGGGTGCATAAACATGCTATTCATACTAGGTGGATCTGTGCTCCCACAGGGGGAAATGCGTGCCCTAATTTCAGAATAGTACACTGAGTTTTCATTAAATCAGTAGATGTTTAATTATAAATTTTTGAATGGGAAAGTGGAGAGTGCAGACATGAATCTGTAATTATGTAGTAATTTCTGCAGTTTTGTTGGGTTTGAGGGGGGGGGGTTGTGGGTTTTTTAGGGTTTTTTTTGGAGTGTTGTTGATGACTTTCCTAGGGTTGGTAGGAAAAAGCTCATGAAGTGAGTAAAGACAAAACAGTGTCCATGTGTTTTCCTGTTATTGGGCTGAGCTTTTCATGTCAATTTTTGTCTGGAATTTCAGGCTGGATCCTAAGTTCGATTCTCCCTGCACTCCCGGGTTTGTAGCTGAGGAAGAACCATGCGAGGGTGATAGCATGATTAATGTTATTTTTCACTAAGGAAAATGTAACACAGTACACTCCCCTATGATTCTGCCAAGCAGCATTTAACCTTCCCTGCTGGATACACTCATTCTGCTATGGCAGCTCTTTTTAATGAAGGTGAAGTATAAAGTCATGACATCTATCAGTGGGAGGTGGATACTCTCTTAGTTAAAATGGGCCAGGGACTGATTCTAGTAAGACACACCATGATAACATTAACTCAAAAGCAATTACATTTAGAAGTTTGTTATAGTCATAGAATGTCCTGAGTTGGAAGGGATACTAAAGATCATCTAGTTCCAACCCTGTCATGGGCAGGGACACCTTTCAGTAGATCAGGTTGCTCAGAGCTCCATACAGCCTTGAACACTGACAGGGATGGGGTAACCAAACCTTCTCTGAGCAGCCTGTCCCAGTGCTTCACGCCTCCACATTAAAGATTTTTCTTTCTAATATCAAATCTAAACCTACTCTCTTTCAGTTTGAAGCCATTTCCCCATGACATGCTTCTGTAAATAGTCTCTCTCCATCTTTCTTGAAGGTTCACTTCAGGTACTGGAAGGCTGCAATAAGGTCACCCCAAAGCCTTCTCTTTACCATGTTGAATAATCCCAGTTCTGTCCCCATTGCCTCATAGGAGAGGTGCTTCATCCCTCTAATGAACTTTGTGGCCCTCCTCTGCACTTGCTCCAAGAGGTTGATGTGCTATCTACAAGTATAAAGAAGTTAATGCAAATAATAGATTGGATTTACATGTGCAGCTTTATGTTTGTCTGAGCAGATCCCTTGTGATGGAAACTTGGGCTTGCTCAGTATTCGTGCAAGATATCAAGAGGGTCATGGTGCTGAACCTTACCCTTAAATTACTCTTTCATTTGGACTTGTAAATAACCTTACACTGACTAAGAAAATTCATGCCACGTTAAACACTGGTATTGCTAAGGATCAAAATTCTCAAACCACCTGTGGAATAATAGGAGATAAGACCATCAGCATCCATCATGCCTTTGGAGAATTGTGGAAACCTGGAAACAGAGAGCACATCAGCAATGTTAAAATGTGTTGGTACTGATGGTGAATTTCTCTTCTGCATGACAAAAGTAGAAACTAGAGGTTGCTTCTCAAGGTGTAAATAAGATTCATTTTTTTTATAACTGAGGATAATTAATCACTGGAAGATCACCTGTAGTGATGGTAGAGTGTGTTCCTCTGGCTTCTTTAAAATGTCGACTGATGCCTTTGTAACAGACGTGGTCTTGTTAATCTTGGCTTCACACCTCTGGCTTTAACAGCAATTTGTTCTAGAAAAGGAAGATTATTTTCCAAATGATCAGAGACTCTTGATATGTGGGATATGTGACGTCTGATGTCCTGTGCAAGAGGCCTTACTGGTCGTGGTTTTCTGTAGCTGTAAAATCTGTTAATCTGGCAAAGAGATGAAAAAAAGCTTTGTTGAGAGATCACTAATATATTTTCCTTATGATTCCATCCAGCACCTTGGTGAGAGGGACATTTTAATCTGTGTCTGCATGTGTAGGAATATTTGCAGCATCTTGGCCCTGGCATGGGTGGAAGATGGAAAGAAGGATAAAATGGAAAACATGGCCTTTGATTAAAAGGCAAACTGTGCTCTAATGGAAGTGATTAGGGACAAATTGTAGACTTTGTTTGTCCATAAGGCAACAGAGTGCTTTTCATGTGTGGTGGCCTGGAAGGCTGCCAGGATGTTCCTCAGTAACTAATCCTGAGTCAGTTCTGGGCACAGAAAACAACACCACGTATCTAACACTCACCAGGGAAAGAGGTTCAACACTAATGGTGGTGATCACTGCAGAGAGCAAGTTCTCACTTTCCCATCAGGAGTTCTCCCTAACTTGTCTGCCTTCCAGAGAGGCAGTGGTGGAACAATTCAAGAGGAACTGGGGTGGATCATTTCAAAGAGAGTCAGTTCTTCAGTGAAGCTAATGGTGTAATGGCTAGGAAAGAACAGATCCAAGATGGACCAAGCCTAACTTTGAAAGGACTCAGTCCTGCCTTGTCTTACTGCTTATATGAAAATCTCCTCTTTATGTAACACCATATAAAAGCATGTCCTGCCCAAAGAAATGTTCCTGTGGACCTTTGTAAGATGGAGCCACTGTCATCTGGAAGGTATTCTTCCTCTTGTCTGCCAAGACAGCTGCCACTGGTAGCTTGAGGAAACATCCTGTGAAGCTTAAGATACCAGTTTACAGGAGACCACTGGTACACATTTAACACGTTCTTGTCTCCTTTGTGCTCCATTGTTATTACGGAATCACAGAATCATCAAGGAGGGAAAGACCTCTAAGATCATGGAGTCCTGCTCTTAACTCAACACTGCCAAATCCACCACTAAGCCACATCCTTAAGTGCCACGTCTACATGTTTTTGCATCACTGCCAGGGATGATGATTCCACCATTTCTTTGGGCAGCCTGTTCCAAAGCTTGACCACCCTTTCAGTGAAGAAATTTTTCCTAATATCCAATCTAAATTTCCCCTGGTGTGACTTGAGGCGATTTCCTCTGCTCCTGTTGCTTATTACTTGGGAGAAGACGCCAACCCCCACCTGGCTGCAACCTCCTTTCATGTAGCTGTAGGGAGCAATAAGGTCACCCCTGAGACTCATTTTCTCCAGGTTGAGCCCCCCCACACCTCCTTCAGCTGCTCCTCATCAGACTTGTGCTCCAGACCCTTCCCCATCTTCTTTGTGCTTCTCTGGACATGCTCCAGCACCTCTGTAATCACTACTCAAGTAACTCAGCTGCATCCCTGTTGATTCTTGATACTTCCAAGTGAGTTCTGGGATTGAGGCAACCCCTTTAAGTAGGGCAGCTGTCTCTGTGGATGCCTGAGGAGCAGAGATGGAGAACCTGACTCTACATGTGCATGAACAGTGCAGCAAGGAGAAATGTCACCCAGAGGGATGTCCTGTGTTAGCACAGGCCCTTGGAAACTGCCTTGGAAACACCACTGCCAGTACAAGTGCTGGGCCCTGGCACTGTCCCACCATAGCCCATGGGACACTCAGTGTGATGGGTTCACTCTGTGCTAATGAGCTTTTCTAAACAGTGACCAGACATGGTTCAGGAAATAGTAAGTCCCAGACCAGGACCTTTCCCTAATGGGCAGTGGGAATGTAGCATCCTGGGTTTGGGTAGATGGGAGCACAAAGAATAGTTTGGCTCCACCTTCTTGCCCTCCTGGCCAAGGAATGAACTTTGCCTTTATAGAAATAACGAAATGCTTAGCGTTGTAAAACAGAAGGGATCTTTAAATGTGGAAGCACTGGTCCATTACTACACCATTTTGGGGAGGTGTGGGGGTTTCCTTAGCTAGTCATAAGTGCTATCATAATTTTTCATGTATTGGCACAGATACCAGGTTTGTAAATAGTTCTTATGCACATCACATCTTTCATGGTGCCTTTTTCTATGTGGATTTAGATTTTCATGCAGTGCCCTTTGAAGTCTAATTGGAGGTGTGGCTGCGATGAGAAGTTCAGTGAAATAAAGAAGTTCTGGAACCTCACGGCCAAAGCTGGAAATGTGATTGTAGAGTCAGAGAATCACAGAATAGCCAAGTTCCAACCCCCCCTGCCATGGGCAGAGACACCTTTGACTAGATCAGGTTGCTCAAAGCCCTTGAATGTCACCTGGCCTTGAACATGTCCAGGGCTGGAGCCTCAGCAGCTTTTCTGGGCAACCTGTGACAGTTCTTCATCACCCTTATGGTAAAAAATTTCTTCCTAATCTCTTAATCCTAATATCTCATCTAAATCTATCATTTTTCAGCTCGAAGCCATTCCCCCTTGACCTGTTACTATTTCCTACTGCAAATAGTTCCTCTCCAGATTTATTTTATTATATATGAGGGTTTCTCACTGTTTACCAAGCCAAGGCTGCCTTTTACCCCTCCACATGAGGAATTTGAGTCAGGCTGCCTTTTTTGTGTCTGCTCTTCAGTGTGAGCCTTATCTAGATCAGTCTTTGTGCGCCTGACTGTCTTTGAATCCTCAGAATGGGTTTTGGGGCTGGCAGCTGTAACAGGACATGTCTGTCTGATAGCAGGCCTTGCTTATTAGGGATAGAGCTGACTTTGAGATGTTCTGTGCTGTGCTTTTAGCTTTGCTTCTCTGTGATCAGCAACAGCAGCAAATGGGTGTACATAAAACAAAACACCCAGCTACATTCTTCACTCATTTCCATTGATCTAAATCCAGATTAATTTCACTTTAATGAATGAGTAACTAAGCAAGAGAGTTGGCCTATCACCAGACTTTGTACTAATTAGTATTTTTCTTACCAGTGCCTGCAGAAAAGCCAATCTGTTTTGTATTCTGAGCTGGAAGACACGCTCTGGTTTGCGGTAATTTTCATCGTCAGCATGTATGTCATTCCTCTGGGCTTCCACAACCACTTAGAAAAGCCTGTTGCAGGGCAAAATCCACCAAGCTTCTGGTGCTCATCAAGTGTGGGGCATGGAACGCTGGACACGGTCTCTGACTTGGGGACTTCCCTGGAATTCACGCTGGCCTCCATTTGCTCATAGCTGGTTTTTGTGATTGCTGCTTTCCATGCAAATAGATGAGCTTTTGTGAAATACCAGCACAGACCTGGGTGAGTGGCAGCTGTGCTCTGTGGCGAAGGGAGCTCTGCCTTTGTTGGAGGGGTTGGTCCTTGCTCTGGGTTACTAAGCAAGTCAATTAAAGGAGGCAATCTGTGGTTATTAGTTGTGCTCACTGGGGCAAAGCACAATGAGGTCGGCTCGGCGTGCGAGGGAACCCCCTGGATGCTTCAGACAGCCCAGGCCTCCCAAAGACCCAGGGGGAAATGGGGAGGGGAGAAGGACAAAGCTTCGAGTGCTGGTGCCAGGCAGGGACACTGGGACTGAGCATGCCAAAGGCAGCCCTGCTCTGTGGAGGAGGATGTTGGGAAATGCGTGGGAATGGTGCTGGTGCCAACAGATCTTGGCAGTGAGGCCTTTGTTCACCGCTGGTATTTGCTGAGCTGATGGATCCCATTTCCATTGCCCTGAAGGAGAAGGTGGCAAAGGGCCAACTGGTCCACTCTGGGACTTGTGCAGTGTGTTTTAGAGTTATTAAAAAAGTTCTTTTAAGAAATGGGTGGACTTCCTTAGCTCTATTTCCCATCTTCTACTTTCCCCCTCTCCTGTATGTTCTGCATAGTTTTTACAATGAATTTATACATTTTACCATTCATGCTTTTGGCCACTCTAGCCAATGGCAATTATACAGAATATTTATGATCTTATCAGAAAGTGCTAATGAAGAGCTTTAATGTGTGTAGCCATTTCTTTGTAGCAGACTTCACTGTTCCTTACTTCACACAGAAAGTCCCAGCCCAGCATGTGCCCTGATACACTTCTGCAAGCACAAACTCATTCTCCCATGATCCTCATCCAGAAACAATTTCTTCTTCAGGTCAGTACCTAAAATATCCACTCCCCAAGGCTGTACCTCTGCAAACCAGGTCAGATAATCTTGCACAAGCCTTCCCCACACTCACTTAAGGCTCAGGTCTCTAAGAGGGAGGAATCCCACCTGCAAATGGCAACTGGGAGCTTCCTTAGGATTGCAGTTCCTATGATAACATTAGCTCCTCTTCCAGTTCTCCCTTTGCATGGGTAACATCTAACTGCAAGCCAAATCTCACTGAATAGGCAACTTCCCTAGGAAGTAAAGCTGCCATGTCATTTTCCCATATTCCATGAGGGACAGATGCTGTGATCCAGGAAAAATAACAGCTCAGCAGTTGCCCAGATGTTTAACTCCTCTGTAACATGCACCCACAACTTCTCCATTTCTTGTGAATCTTATGGGCAACTGGGAATGGCCCTGTAGGGTTGATTTTCTGTAGTCCTCCCTGATAAAACCAAAGCCAATTGCCCTGTCCTGTTTGTAAGCCCTCCTGGCTGTGTTCTCTTTGTGTTCAGAGACACAGGAACATCACAGCAGAGCTCTGTTTCTGCTCTTGCCTGCTTTTATTTTGCTTTGTGCCCATCACATTCTCTATAAAGTGTGGGAAATAATGACTAAAGACCTCCATGAATTACTTTTCAAGGTGTCAGCTATACTAGTTGTAATTTGCCTCTATGTTAATGCAGAAAGAGGGATCATCATCTAAGATAATAGGTTCGTTATTAGGTTGCATTTTAGGAAAAAATTTCTTCACTGAAAGAATGGTTAAGCATTGGAACAGGCTTCCCAGGGAAGTGGTGGAGTCACCATTCCTGGAATTGTTCAAAAAATGAGTGGACATGGCATTTAGGGTTATGGTTTAGTGGGTATAGCGGTATTTGATCAAAGGTTGGACTTGATGACCTTGGAGAACTTTTCCAACCTTGATGATTCAACTGTGATTCAGTGCTTCTATAGGATGGGAGGGGGGGACTGAAAGAAGTAGAGTCTGACCAGTTCTCAGTGCCCCTGAGAACATCTTCATGCAATGTGAGATGCAATGAGAGCAACTTTGTTTTAGCACTGTACAAAGGTGCAAACCCACAGAGTGACTGTGCTGAAGAGGATCACAGTCAGAGATGATGCAGACTGAGGATGAAGAGCTGACTGTGAAATCCCACTTCCCAGCTATGTAGCCCCACTTGGTGCAGCAGTTCCCAGCATAAGCTCTGCAAGAGCCATCACTTAGGGGGAAATCGTGGTCCAAAAGGAAAGAAATGAATTGTTATTTGGTCTTAATTTGAAGCACAGGTTCCAGGGGTCCTTGGAAAAAATTAGGCATGTGTAAATAAAAAATAAAAAAACCCCAGTTCTGTCAGATGTGCTTTAAAATGCGCAGTGACTCTGCAAGAACACCCTCTGGGGGTCAGTTTCTCTGCAGACCACTTGCTGAGCTGCTGCTGAGGCATGTGATGTGATACAGTAAATCTGTCCTTTCCTGAGTCCACAAGAGCTTTTTTGAAACCATTTTGTTTCTCGGGCTGGAGAGCAGTGTACACGATGAGCAATTGGTGAACATTGTCCTTCAGGACTCATCGAAAGCTCTCGAGCTGAAATACTGTACTGCCTGCAAGACTTCATTTTATTTCTAATTTAAACGTCAATTTGAAATCTCTCATTCCTAACTGGCAACAGATAAAATTATCCTCCTCCCACACTGTATACCCCCAGGTGCATGGGCTTGCAGACATTATATTTTGTAGGAAAAAAAAGCTCTCAGAATTGGTTTGGGACCTCTCAATTAAATGCCTGTCGAAGGGAAAATGCTAATTCACCAAGATCGAAACTTACTGGGCAAAACCAATTTAGATAGTTTTTGGTCATGGAGAAGGATTGGGAAAAAAGCTTTGAAGCTATCAAAATGTCTTCTTTTCAGCTTGTGTTTTTTTGCGAAGTGGAGAAGTTCTGGTTTTGGTTCAAAACATCAATTACTTAATATGTATTTAAAAATCAATGCAAACCATGTTTGCAGGGATTCAGCATGCTCAGCTCCCTGGAGAGGGACCATGGGGACAGGTACCACTGTGCTGACTTTGCAGGTCCCCTGGAAACACAGGTCTTCTCATGCTGGGGTGAGCCTTTGGTGGCTGTGTAGCTGAAAGTTTTACAGCATTAACTCTTCCTGGCATGTCTGTGGGGAGGCTTGGGTTGTGCTGCTGGGAGACCAGCAGAAGAATAGTGCAGTCTGATTCCAAATAAGACAGCACAGGTGTACTGCACAGTGTGGCAGCTCTGCACTAATGCAGGGGGCTTGATCAATATGGGCTTTTCTGGCACAGATAAGCTTTTAGTGGGGAATGAAAATCACAATACCCAGAAATGTTAGGGTGGTAGCTGCTGATTGCTACCCATGTGCTTTCTGCCTCTTGAGTTGTTCCCTTTTTGTGGTCTGGTTTGATTCTCTCACTTTCCCCTTCTTGCACGATTGTCTTGTCTGAAGCATCTTTTCAGGGCTCCTTAAAAAGAGTGGTTGACATTTTTGTGTAGGGAAAAGGTTTTCAGGGGGAAAGGAAGAAAAAAATGGCATTTGAACTATGTGCACCTGGCTTGAGTAACACAGCCCAGGTTGTGCCTGCTTTGGTTTATTGCCCATAAACCCTTGCTTTCCAGGCTCCAGTTGCACATCCTTTGTGTATCACAGAGTTGAGGGGGCAGATGCCCTCAAAATCACTTCCTGCTTAGTTGCTTTTCTTTCAACTGCTTTTAGGCTTCAGAAGAGAGATTGATGAAATGCCCATGGGAAGGAAGCACCCAGAACTTATGCAAGCCTCCTTAGAAAGCAAGGGCCTGATAATATATATGGAGTTGGGACATGATGAAATTGTCTGGATAAAATTAATATTGGACTGAAGTTATCAAGCTGTAAAACCCAGACAGTCTCCAAAAGTTCTTTAAATCTGTAAAGACTTTTACAGTTATCACTGACCCATTTAAACCCATTGCAGGTAAGGAAGCAGACACTGGGCTTGGTTCTGCCATCCTTCAGTCATTTTGAATAATGTCTTTTTCCAGCTGGACTCTGTAGCATACTAGAAGGCAGAGACAGCAGGTTGTGGTGGCACCTGATCTGGGGCAAGGCTTGTTTCTCACATGATCAATCACTTCGTCCTTATGCTGTTTTCGTTGATGTCCCCAAGGTTTATCCCCATGAAGATTATCAGATGGATGGTTTGTTCCTAAAGGATCTCTTCTGAAGAGCTGTACTACTACAGAAGTGTCCCATTGCTTTCTCTAGTTGGTGATGGGGCTTGCACTTGCCCACCTCTACCTTCTGCCTCTGTGTGGCCAGTTCAGTGTCTTGACCAGGAAAGGCCAAATTCCAGTTGTGGCAGGATGTGGTCAGCAACCAGGCAAACTTCTGAGTTTGCTGAGGTGCATCCATAAAATGACATCCTTCTGCTGGGATGCTACTTTATCCTGGTTTCTTCTGAGGAGGCTAAAGTCACTTATTTTTCTTAAATCCCCTATATTTTGTAAAGGTGATCTTACAAATCTTTATAAAACAAAAGCAAATTCTTAACTGGGATCATGTCTTGTATTTATACAGAAATTTCTTGGCTTTGCTTTTATGGTATATTTATACTGCTGCTGCTGGGAATCCCAAAGTCACTGTTAGAGTAGCCCCCCAAAATACCCATGTGGAAGATAATACTGCTCGATTTGCAGTTGTATAATTACACCAGAAGAGTAATGCCAGTCAGAGTTCCTCTTAGATATGTCCTTGAGCTTTATTTCTCTCTTGGAAGTTATTTGAGAACAACTAGTTTATATTTATTGATCAGCTGAAGAGCCATCAGCTTTGAAATAAGTTGCTTCCAATTAATTCACTTTTGGAACTCCTATGAGCTAACAGAATGCCATGACTGGATTTCTTGTTATTATTCTGGACAAGTAATTGCTTTTACAGAAATTTAACAAATCAAATAACATTTTCAGTCTTCCCAGGATTTGCCTTTAAAAAAAATCAATTATAAACTCATACTTGGCATTCATGTCTCTGTGTTGTGGCACATGGGAGGATAATGGACAGACTGTCTTGTACCTCCAGCCAGCAGTGGGAACTGATGGCTTCAGCAGATCTGTAGCTGCACTACTCAGTTGGGCTCATCTGGGGAATGTGCCTTTCATGAATGCTGAGTGCAAGTGAGATTGATGGAGTTTTATAGCAGAAATACTGTAATGTTCCTGTTCAGTGAGAGCCAACCTACCGGAGCTCCGCACTGAGTTTATTTTTAATCACCTCAGTTGTTTCAATTACAGGACTAACACAGAACTGCTACTTTAAAAACCAAATGAAACAAAAACATGTCTCTTGTGTTGATAGCATTTTACGACATTTGAGTCCATCCTAAAACCAGTCATTGCTGTAAGAGATTTAGCTTTTTTTTTTTGTTACTGTTGCTGCCATCTCCCTGTTGTGAAATTTGGTCCTGGCAGAATTTTGCTTCCATATTACTTGTGTAATAGCACAGATAAAAAATAGGTCTGCTTCTGTTAGTGAAATATTTCTCCTATTTCTACAATCAACACTTGTATGTATGGTATTGATCCTTATAAGTTTTTAAAGGAGTATAAAGTACAGATGTTTCAGCTTGACTCTTACAGACTATAAAAGTCTCATTGTTCATTACATTGGTGGATGTTGAATTGATCCTTATCCGATGGTGCAAAATCCAGGAAGATAAAAGCTTTTTTTTTTAAAACTTTATGAGTGAGAAGGTAAGAGAGAATGATGGAATTTTCAATGCTTGGCAAGTTCTGCAGAGATGGTCAGCAGGTTGAACAGTCTACCTGGAGTACTTTCTGTTGCCATCCACAGGCTGTTCATTCCCATTTACACCCCTAGAGAGGCAGCATGTACTGATCTTTCTGTGCCCTTGGGATTCTCTGGTTGGTAGGTGGGGTAGCTTTGTCTCCCCACAGCCACGAGTAATACCTTTTGTCATTGGCACACAGGGTCAAGCAGGAAACTTTCTAGCCTTTCAGCACGCTGTTCTCTCCAGTCTATGAAGTACTGGCAGTGAACACAGATAGAATTATCCCAAGGAGCCTAGCAGCTGGGTCAGGAATGAGTAATCTGTGCCAATAGAGCAGCCACTGGTGAAGGGATTGTTGCTGTGGCTGCTGCCTCCTGGAGGATGTTCTCCAACTCAACTCTATCCTGTTGAATATTTTATAGGCCATCAGCATGCAGACATTTTCATGGCAATTCATCTGCTAAGGCAATGATTGGCCACTCAAGAGAAACCCTGTGGTTTACTAGGATCAAGGACATTTTGTAGGGCGAGGCTTCACCTTTTTCCCACCTTTTTCCCACCTTTTTCTGGTTCTGGCAGAACCAGAGAGAAAGGGGTGAACTCTTGCCCCAGAATAGCAATCAGCTCCCAGCCTGGATGGAAAGCGCTGCAGCTGCTAATTGCTTTCCTCAAAACCTTGTGCTGTTTACCCACAAGCTTCTTGGCACACAGTCTGTGTGTTTGTTTAGGGGCAGACACAAGCAAATTAGCTTGGAAGTGCTGAGGTCTGATGCTATATCCACAGTTCCCACAGTGCCACTTATTCCCTGTGGGAGCATGTGCAAATTAATTCTGTATGCTGCTCACTTAAATGGTGCTAATTGCATCCATCCTCTTGACAATATCAGCCTGTCCAACCAGCTTCTTGCGTTTGTGTGGGTGCAATCCAGAGCATCCTGCAGTGTAGGTGTCTCTTGGAAGGATGAGTCCTCACCAAGATTCAGGAACTTCTCTAGGAAATTTTAAAGGACATCTAAAGATGGTCTAAGGGTTAGAGTATGGGATCAGCCTGGAGATAAGGATGATGGGCTGTAAAGCACTCCTTGTGTGGGTGTGGTTGTGCAGCTATCACTTCTTGTGTGCTGTTGGGGTGTGAGTACATGTCCTTTTTGGAATGAAAATCCAGACAATGGGAGAGACAAAAATGAGAAACAAAAAAGGCAATGGATTGTGACAAAAGGAGGAGAGAGAGAAGCTTGGATCCAGAGCAAGAAGATGGTATAAATGCACAGCCCAACCTGCCACATTAGGGAGAAAACAGTATTTTTCATGCTTCTGTGATCAGTTCCAGTCTAAGTGAGGCAGAACAGGAAGAAAAGTGTAGGAGAATAGTTCAACTTTTTTTTATTAATATTTTACTTCTTCACTTTCAAAAAGACTTGAGGGGTTTTGAAAAGGCCAGAACTCCCTGCATTTCCCCTGTCCCTACTTAAATAGGATACAACATTTCTTGGCTGTGAACTCAGCCCCTTTCCCACTTTCCCATTTGAACTGCATGCATTTAAAAGCTGGTGACTTGTGACCATAACATGTATTTAGCATTTATGCTCAAGAGGGTTCTTTTGGTCTTTATTAGAGAACTCTTAGCAAAGGATGCTATTTATGGGCTGTAACTGAACTAGGAACCATAAATGCGGCCAGAAATATTCCTGGGCAATGTAATGCACTCATCTGCACTGCTGTCTGGCACGTTTTGACCAAGGAAAGCTCACACTCATGGGAACATTTCTAGAGCCAAGATGGGTACTTACAACATGCCAGGGAGTGTTCATGGTCAGCAGCTCCCTTGTTTTGGAAGCTAAGGCCATTTGCTAGCATAGATATGGGCTTGAACATGACTTGGCCTCAGCGCTCAGTAATGCACCCAACCATGCGTGTTTTAATTGGATGGATGTAACTGTGGTGCCTTTGAAAGATGTCTAATTTGGGAACCATGTCCCTTGGTTCCCCCTATAAACAATGGAAGAGAGTAGCTTTTTCAGGGCTACATCAGGGCACCTAAATTGGAACCCTGCTTCTCCATCCATATAGAAGGAGCCAGGGGAGTGTGTCCTCTTGCCTGGGACCTAAATATGTGTTGCATGAATGCTCTCTGGGGTATAATATCTCATAGTAGTTTTGCTTACCCTCTGTATGGAATGTAACATCTACTGGACAGTGCCAGCACTGAATGTGTGGTCTCACAAAGAACCACATTTTCTGGCTTCTGTGCTGGTAAAGGGGGAGGGAGCCTTGTGAACACAGAGACCCACACTCCCACACTCCCATTCCAGTCTCTTTGCAGCAGCCCAGGGAACCTGGGGAGCAGTTCAGATGGATGCTGGTGCATTTAAACATGTGAGAGCCTTAGGATATTATGAGGAGTAGGGTGGGCAGCCTATAAGCTATGTTGTGGGGACAGTTTGTTATTCCCTTCCCATTTCATCATGAGCATTTATGAGGTCTACAAGGGAATTGGAGAGGACTTTTGACAAGCCTGTGTAGTGGTAGGAAAAGGGTAATTGTTTTAAACAGGATTATATTAGATATCAGGGTGAGAGTGGTGAGGTGCTGGACCAGGTTGCCCAGAGCAGCTGTGGATGCCCCATCCCTTGAAGTGTTCAAGGCAGCTTGGGAAGGCTCTGAGTAACTCTGTCTGGTGAAAGGTGTCCTTGCCCATGACAGGTCCCTTTGAACCCAAACCAATTCCATGATGCTATGGTTTTTATCACTGTAGTGACAGAGAGCCTTTGTGTGTAAATATGGAAACCTCATTCAGAATCAATGCAGGTATTATTTGAAGGAAAAAAGGTGGAATCAACCTCGGCTTCAACAGCCACAAGCAGGTGATTTTCCTGGCACTGATGGACTTCCAACTCCACAGTGTGAAGATACAGTGTGATTTCAGAAAGGAGGGAAGGGTTGCACAAGGCATTAAACTGCAAGGTGGAATCATATAATTGCTGCAATGTTCTGTAGTACCAACACCTCGGTACAAATTATAATGTTAGTATAGATGCAATTGCAGTATCGTTACACTGTCAGTGCCACCACTGTAGTTGAAAATAATGCCAGGTTTTTCCTTACAAATTTGTTTCCATAGTGGGTGGCACTTTATGAATTGGTTCATTTGCAGGGAGAGAATATCTGACAGTGAACATTTGCCAAAAAATATACAGTGAATATGGGCAGAGTGTGGAAGCATTCTTTTAAAAGAAAGGGAAAAAAAAAACCCCAAACACCTTAAATGTTGATGCTTGATAATGATCCATGTGCAATGTTTTATAAAGGAAAAAAACCGAAGAGCATATAAAGGCAGTACTATATATAGGAGTCATCAACTGACTGCAGGGAATTAAATGTGCTGGAGGAACTGCTGCACAGAGAACTGCCTGAGTAATTAAAGAACAGAGCTAATGGGCTCTGAGAAAGCTCCTGTGAGAAACTACTTCCATGACATATTCTTGACTATAAGAAAAATTTTCTCACCAGGCCCTTCCCCTTTAAGTGTAAGTGTCAAGGGGAAAAATTATTTCAATGTAGAAAAAATGTGCAATACTGTCTACAGAAAAAATGCAGCCACTCCACCCATTCCTCCAAATCTCTCTTTCTTGCAAGACTATCTGGTCTAATGTTTTGGGAGACAGCTTTTAGGGAGGTTGGCATCTGCCCTATTATTGCTTTATATGTGGATAGAATTATGGGGGTTAAAAATCACTGTCATGGGATGAGACAACTCAAATGTTTAGGTTGGGAGTATCTCAACTTTAGAGAGAAATTGGGGACTTTTTGCTGTGGGAATAGAATAATGATGGAGATACAGAGAGTAGTTGAATCTCTGGCAATAATGCTGAGATTCTGGAATTGTAAAATCCTCAGTTTGGGGAAAAAAAAGAGAAACACAGTAACAAATAGTGTTTGTTTTAACCTTCTTGTGTTTCTCTTCTCACCTCCCTACTTTATTCTTGTGGAACTTGACAGATACACATGTTCAGCATTCATTATACACAAGTCCCCAAAGGAGCCCTTGGCAGCTGAGGGCTTACTTATTCTTGAAAGAATTAAAATGGAAATTAAGAAACTGTTTCAGCAGAGTCCTAAGGATATTAGGATGGAGTGCTGGTGACGGGAGAGTTTTTTTAGCACTTTACAGGGAAGGTTCCCCAATAAAAATCCCTAAGGGGCAGCAGAATCACACCATTCCTGGTTGGAAATTGCAATAGCAGACACAACACCATCACTTCAGCCAAATCCTGGTTGCTCCTTCTTTCTCCTTCTCCTTCCTTCTCCTTCTTTCTTTCCTTCCTTCTTTCCTTCCTTCCCTCTCTCCCTCCCTTCTTCCTTCCCCCAACTCAACCCACTCGCCTCTTTCTCTCTACTCTTTTCTCATTCTCTTTTGTTTTTACCGTTTTTTTCCTCTCCTGTTTCCTTTAATTTCTTTTGAAATGGTTTAGAGACAAAGAGATTTTCATTATCAGATCATTCACATTGTTCATTTCCAAACTCACAGCCTTACTATTTAACAACAGTAGGTTATTAATGTTATTGTAGTGCTAGTGAAAGTTCCTGAGCTGACATGCTCTTCTGACATGTCTCTTGGAGTGCAAGGACTCTGTAAGACCCATTGTCTCTCATTTTTAGGATAATTGACAGGTTTGGGATCTTTATCATAGGGAAGATTTTAAAGAATGATATGTAAAAGTGAGGCTTAAGTCCCTCGTTATCATCAAACAGATGTCAGTATGATTTGCTTATAGAAAAGAGTGTTGTCTGCAGTGAGATCACTTTCAGAAAGCTACATTGTGCTTCCTTGCACAAGAAGCTCATACAAAGCAGAGGCATAATTGGCTTTCTGGGCTGCAAACACACATTGTTGGGTCATGTCCAGGCTCTCAGCCACCAGCACCCCAGGTCCTTCTCCCCAGGGCTGCTCTTGATCTGTTAATCCCCAGCCTGGATTGGTAATGGGGGTTACCCCAACCCAGGTGCAGCACCAGCACTTGGTTTTATTAAGCCTCATGAGGTTCCCATGGGCCCACTCCTCCAGCTTGTCCAGGTCCCTCTGGATGATACCCCATCCTTCAGGTGTGTCAGCTGCACCACTCAGCTTGGTGTCATCTGTAAATTTACATACTCAGAGCTTCCTAATCCCACCAATTATGTGCCTTTGAAATGATAATAATTTAAGGCTATTAAAAATGAAATATTGTTCATATGTACAGTCAGAGAGCAGTTTGCCTGATCTCACTCACAAAAAAATAATATTTGATGTTGAAACCAGTGAGTAAAGGATTACAGAATGGGAATTATTATGCATCCCTATTCAAGGATTATAATTTTATAAGAAGGAGGTCATCTCTAACAAAACTCATTTCCTTTCCTGGAGTTACAGTTTGGTTGATATGGTAACTACCTCGATAAAGTACATTTGTTCTTTGATAAAGTACATTTTTTCTTAGGCATTGTTACTGCATATTGAATAGCATTTGCATTAAAAAATAACACTCTGTGGTGGATTAAGAGCTGACTGATCCCATGTAGCAGGTGTCAGTGCAAAGTCATCATTCCTAGTGCAACTGTAAAGGGATATATAGTACTTCTGGTGTTATTAAAAATTTCCATGAACCACATGGGCATAAATGCAAAACCTTTGCTGATAAAAATTGTGGATAAAGCAAAGGATTGATAGAATTTTATATAAAGTTGCAGACAAGGAAAAAGTTTTAAAC
>VYXB01010054.1:216517-240204 GCA_013397135.1 Pachyramphus minor | reverse complement strand
CTGGAGAGTGAAGCATTGCAATAATTTTCTTTTCCTTGTGGACTATTTATGCTTGTGCCTTAGATGCAGGCAGGAAGGGAGGAGCCAAAAAGAACACAGGACATTTGTAAAATAAATGCCAATGTGAGGTCCCAGTTCTTCAGAGATTGAAGAAGAGGACAATACTGTTAACTTTGGCCTTTCTATTTTCTGTGGCAAGAGAATTCTGCACCAAGGCCAAGTTCATGAGTTTGCCCTATAGCCTTGGTTCCATAATAGGAGCTAAAACCAGGAAGATTTTGCTAGCTCATGCTGCTAAGAAGCCACAGTTCTTTCTAACTGAAAGAAATATTCTTTCTAATATGTGTGTGTGTTTGCACAGTGCAACATGCCACATGTTCATACCCGGGGGAATGACCTGAAGTTGTGTCGGGGGAAGTTTGCCTTGGATATTAGGAAAATGTTCTTCAACCAGAATGTATTTGGGCTCTGGAACAGGCTCCCCAGGGCNAGATCATTCACATTGTTCATTTCCAAACTCACAGCCCTACTGTTACTATTTAACAACAGTAGGTTATTAATGTTATTGTAGTGCTAGTGAAAGTTCCTGAGCTGACATGCTCTTCTGACATGTCTCTTGGAGTGCAAGGACTCTGTAAGACCCATTGTCTCTCATTTTTAGGATAATTGACAGGTTTGGGATCTTTATCATAGGGAAGATTTTAAAGAATGATATGTAAAAGTGAGGCTTAAGTCCCTCGTTATCATCAAACAGATGTCAGTATGATTTGCTTATAGAAAAGAGTGTTGTCTGCAGTGAGATCACTTTCAGAAAGCTACATTGTGCTTCCTTGCACAAGAAGCTCATACAAAGCAGAGGCATAATTGGCTTTCTGGGCTGCAAACACACATTGTTGGGTCATGTCCAGGCTCTCAGCCACCAGCACCCCAGGTCCTTCTCCCCAGGGCTGCTCTTGATCTGTTAATCCCCAGCCTGGATTGGTAATGGGGGTTACCCCAACCCAGGTGCAGCACCAGCACTTGGTTTTATTAAGCCTCATGAGGTTCCCATGGGCCCACTCCTCCAGCTTGTCCAGGTCCCTCTGGATGATACCCCATCCTTCAGGTGTGTCAGCTGCACCACTCAGCTTGGTGTCATCTGTAAATTTACATACTCAGAGCTTCCTAATCCCACCAATTATGTGCCTTTGAAATGATAATAATTTAAGGCTATTAAAAATGAAATATTGTTCATATGTACAGTCAGAGAGCAGTTTGCCTGATCTCACTCACAAAAAAATAATATTTGATGTTGAAACCAGTGAGTAAAGGATTACAGAATGGGAATTATTATGCATCCCTATTCAAGGATTATAATTTTATAAGAAGGAGGTCATCTCTAACAAAACTCATTTCCTTTCCTGGAGTTACAGTTTGGTTGATATGGTAACTACCTCGATAAAGTACATTTGTTCTTTGATAAAGTACATTTTTTCTTAGGCATTGTTACTGCATATTGAATAGCATTTGCATTAAAAAATAACACTCTGTGGTGGATTAAGAGCTGACTGATCCCATGTAGCAGGTGTCAGTGCAAAGTCATCATTCCTAGTGCAACTGTAAAGGGATATATAGTACTTCTGGTGTTATTAAAAATTTCCATGAACCACATGGGCATAAATGCAAAACCTTTGCTGATAAAAATTGTGGATAAAGCAAAGGATTGATAGAATTTTATATAAAGTTGCAGACAAGGAAAAAGTTTTAAACGATATGTATTTAAAAGCAACTGCAAGCTTGTATAGATTTGAATGACATGGCCTCAGGGGACATAACAAGGAGCAGAGGCTGAAAGCTCAGGTCAGTCAGTTGCATCTTCTCTTCTGCAAATCTCTAAATGTTTGTAAATTAGCAGACCTGGACCTGCAGTGCAGAGTTTGTTACTCTCCCTGTCATTTGCTGATTGATGAAAATCCTCTGAGCATCACAAGTATTTGCAAAAAGTTTAACCTGGAAGGAGCGGAAAGAACAGGCATAAACAGTATTTGACATTAAAATGTTCACCTATGTCAGGGACCTCACATAGGAGAGGGACAATTTTTGTGTTTTCTTCCCTGAAAATATACCCCTGGGTGTAGCAATGGGAGCTGGTGGCTGGTTGGGTATGATGGATGTGTTGTCAGTCCTGCATTCTGCTCCTCTGGACATACACAGCTGTGCTTTTAAATGGGGTGGTGAAGCACCAACTTTGTTTGTGCTTCCCTGAATTATTTTGTAACTGGAGAGTGAAGCATTGCAATAATTTTCTTTTCCTTGTGGACTATTTATGCTTGTGCCTTAGATGCAGGCAGGAAGGGAGGAGCCAAAAAGAACACAGGACATTTGTAAAATAAATGCCAATGTGAGGTCCCAGTTCTTCAGAGATTGAAGAAGAGGACAATACTGTTAACTTTGGCCTTTCTATTTTCTGTGGCAAGAGAATTCTGCACCAAGGCCAAGTTCATGAGTTTGCCATATAGTCCTGGTTCCATAATAGGAGCTAAAACCAGGAAGATTTTGCCAGCTCATGCTGCTAAGAAGCCACTGTTTTTTCTAATTGAAAGAAATATTCTTTCTAATATGTGTGTGTGTTTGCACAGTGCAACATGCCACATGTTCATACCCGGGGGAATGACCTGAAGTTGTGTCGGGGGAAGTTTGCCTTGGATATTAGGAAAATGTTCTTCAACCAGAATGTATTTGGGCTCTGGAACAGGGTCCCCAGGGCAGTGGTCACAGCACCAAGCCTCACAGAGTTCAAGAAGCATTTGGACAACATTCTCAGGCACATGGTGGGATTCTTTGGGTGGTCCTGTGCAGGGCCAGGAGTTGGACTTGATGGACTTGATGATCTTGAAGGTCTTCTCTAACCTTAGTGATCCTTGTGGGCCCCTTCCAACTCTAAATGTTCAGTGATTCTATGCAATTAAAGATTGAAAAGTTAATTCATATATCTATAATTCAGACTCTGCCTCCTTGTAACATAGTACACTGCTGTGTCTGAGATATTTTATTCTTCTATGTGTATCTCTCAGGAGTCCTGGCCAGAGAGGTGAATGACATTTTTGTGATTCTATTCATGCATCCTATTTGTTTGCTCTTTATTTGGTGGGCTTTTTTAAAAAGTTTTTATTTCTTATATTGTTTATTTTCTTCCATAACCATATTTATTCCAGACCAAGACTGGGGCTCAGAAATGATGTTTACTGCACTACAGTGCCTGTAACCGAAACAGCATTAGTTGTTAGCAAAGCCAAAATTTGAAGGACCAGTATAACATCTTTCTGGGGCTTATAGCACTTCTAATGAAAGCTTTGGTCAGTACAGCCTAGTTTTGAACAGGGATAGAGGTTTGGCTCTCACGAGTCTTGATGGTGTAAAAAAATTTCCACCTTTAAAGTTCATCTGGCAGAAGAGATTTTCTCTTTTTGTGCCGAGGTTGGGGGAGACTTCCCCTCTGATGGAGGGGAAACTGCCACATGGTTTCACATGCCTAAATTAAAGATGTAGGTGGGTTTGAGAGAAGTATCCTGGCTTCCAAACCAACAGGCATCACGAGGCAAAAGAGGCTTCTGGCTGAAGTTTACACGAAGTGACCCTGTGCGTCAGTCAGTGTTGTTTCCTGGTGTGGTAGGAAGAAAAATAAATTGGCTACTCTGAATTTTATCCATAGAAGCAACAGATAACACACGCTTGATTAAACAGTGGTCTCTCCCACTGCTGCAGCGAAAGGGAGGCTGGATGTGTCTGACTGCTTTTACTGCTGCGTTGGCTGTTGGAGCTTCTGGCAATGGTTTTTAAGAGTCCCCTTTCTCTCCACTGAGATGAGAGTGCTTCATCTGCAGCTGATAAACTGGACCATAAATTCATTAGAACAATAAAGGAGAAAAAATATCTAATTTCATTGCTAGGCTTAATCAAAGCTTGTGGAATATTGGATTTTTCTACAAAGAGTCAGAAAGCAGGGGGAGAGATATAGGGCCTGCTGTCAATGTCCTCGGAAAAGTCTATTTTTTTTCTCAGGATTTCAGATGTATCTTCACAAAAGATTTCAAAGCAGACTTTATGAAGAAAATATTCAGAGCCCTATTAGATTGTGCCCCAATGACGAGGGTGTTGCCTGGACTTGGGTCATCTTCATCTCCTGGCTCTCCATCCCTCAGGGAGCAGCTGGTTCTTGCAGGCACAACAATTAATAATACCTAATGTTAGGTATTATTAATATTATTATTAGGCATTATTAATAGGGGTGAATATTTTTCAACATTTTACTCATATTTAACTCTTTCTTCTTAAACAACCTCAAGGAGAAGACACATGGTCCTGGAGGAGTGTTAACATGGGAATCACACATAACACAGTAAGACATAGGACAGTGGGACTCACATTTTTTTCCTGGTACTCTCCTGTGGTGGGACCTTCGTGTGATTAAAGTCACTTCATTGTTCTGAGCTCTGGATTCCCTTTCCATAACAGCATTTCAGGTTTGAGGTTTTCTTGTGTAAGAACTGTCTTTCTGAAAACTTTGGGCAGCACCCCGGTGTCAACTGGGCCTTCAGAACTTCCCTTCTAACCAAGCTGGGAGTGGAGTCACATTCTGTATTTTCTTAAGTTTTTGTGACTTTCATGCAGGTTTACAGACAGGAGAAAGATAAAAAACCAGTGTTGTCCTAGCTGAGGGAAAGGCTCAGGTCATCTATTCTGATTGTCTTCTTGTTTAGCCAGTTAGAAAAAAAGTGGTTGAAACCCAAACATAGTATATTGGATCTCTTGTCCATCATGCAGTTAGGGAATAGGAGAGAGGAAGGGTGCTTAGGATGTGCAGAGACTGGGGCAGAATTATTGCTGAGGGACCATGTGCAAGTGTTAAACAAAACCCAGAAGATCAGTCTTTGTTAGTTCTGTGGCTTCCAAACTGATGTGTTTCCTTGTGATAATTTTTTCCTGGTCTTTTTGATTTTCAGATGTCCTGTGTCCAAATGTCCACGTGGAAGGAGATCGATTCAAACACACCAGTGGAGGGACTGATGAGATTCCAGGTAAACAGATGCTCTCTTCTGCTGTGTGTCTGGGAACTGAAATAGAATAACTGTGTATTTCTACTGTGATGCTCTGATTCATTACACCTTTCCTAGTTAGAGTTTATTCCAATATATTTATTTATTTATATTTATTCCAAAATTTACTCAGTGGTAGAGAAGTATATTAGAAACTGTTGAGCTGCAAAAGATTTATCTGTTGACAGACAACAAGAAATTAATAGAAAGCTTTCTTTTGACATGACTAAAAAAAAAAAATTAATGGAGCTTGGTTTAGAAGCTAGAGGAGTGCTATAAGTCTTGGAGATCACTTTTTTTTTTCTTTTCTTTTTACTACTCTACATTTAGTGAGTTTTCATGTCCATTTATTTTGTCTGTGATTGTTGTTGGAAAGCCAAGCACAATGGATGGGCCACTGAAGAAATGCTTATGTGTAGATAGACAGATGGATAGATTGATATAGATATATAGATATAGATACAAAAAAATGTTTTCTGAAGCATTGCTGGGCATTGCTGAAAGATCAAAAGGGAAGCCAGTCTGGTGATATCTCTGCTTTTTTTGGGGGAGCTCTGATATATCTTTTAAGCCAGTTGAAGGACTTAATCTCTCAGATATATGCATGGACTGTTCCTCTTTTCCAAACCCCCAAGACTGTTTCAGCTCTTGGCAGAGAAAACATGCCCATCAAGGATGTATTGGGAATATCTGTGACTGACCCAAGAACAGAAGTCACTGGAGTGGCTCTTCTGCAACTTGATTAGGAGTAGAAATGGTCAATGTTTGACAGCTTTGCTACTCACTTGGAGTTTTTTCATTGGGGGATTTTTGCTGTGTGCACAAAATGTCATCCCAGTTGTGCTCTCTGCAGGCAACTTATTTTGGCTGCAGCCTGATTACATCCAACCCCGTGATACTGTTCGGTGGTAACATCTTTTGTGGTCATTAAGGCCAAGCTCCTAATCCCCAAACACCTATTTTGAACTGCTGTCTACTGATAGGTCTTGAATTAACCTGCCCTGACAGTCCTCCTGTCCCTGGGCTGGGCAAGCTTCAGAGCTGTTCAGCAATAGCCCTGCTGATTCTGAATGAACCTATTTGCAGTGGAATCTGCTGCTCAAAACCAGTAGAAGGATTGTGTCCTTTCTCAGATCATCATCTTCTATGTGATTCTTTTCAGAAGAATGGAGTTGGAAATGGCTGACTGTATGTGGTTCATGTTTATCTGAATTTTGAATCAAGTCGTAATTAAATAGACTTTATCTGGCTTCAAAAATATATCTCTTTTTGAACAATATAAAGGACAAGAATCCCAATTCAGACCTGTCACAAAGGTTTTGAGTAGAGTGAGGTGTAGATGTCTATATGCAGTAATATTTATACATGTGTGTGTATAAATATATATATACATATACACAGAGTTAGGCTCTTTCATAATGTTTTTATTTTCCCTTTTATCTTCAAATCCCATTTCTTTCCTATAAAGCAGGTCAATATTCAGCATTTTAACTTAAAAGATGACTTCTTAGTCTTAGACCTGTATGTTAGTTCAGGATGGAAGGGCCCTATGGAAATCATCTTGTCCAGCCTCCTACTCAAAGCAGGCTATACCTTGAAGATAGTTCCACTATGAAGTTAGATCAGGTGGTTCAGGTCCTTGTATAGTTGAGTTTTGAGTATCTTCAGAGATGAATATTCCACAGGTCTTCTGGGAAACAGTTCCAGTTCTGTTAATTTTTTTCCCCCCTATAATACGGAATTTCCTAAGTAGAATTCCGTTTATTCCAACATATCTGGTTAAGCTGATAGCTTGGGGCTGTCATTTATTTGACCTAAGGAAACTGTTCATTGTGAAATGTAAATGTTCACCATACCATACAGTGGTTTAATAACAGGATAGTTACAGTATTTGATTAAAAGTGATGATTCCAACAATACAGAGGACTTATAGAAGGCTCCTAATTGCTTCCACACAGTGAGAAAATTACTTTTTTTCTGTTCCTGCTCCTGGTGGTTAGGAAAATGTATGCTTCTTCCCTGGAAAAAATGGAATGGATGTTCCATGTCTGCTAAGGGTTATTGTGCTGCTGGAGGTGGGTCATATAGGACAAAAATGCTGTTCCACTCCTTATGTGCTCCTTACTTACTCTGTAGCATTTTCTGAAGACTCTGGGCTTCTGGTTCCAATTTCAACAGAAAAATCATTGCCTTCTTCCAGCTAAACTGGAACATATGCAGCACTGAGGGGGAAGCTGTTCCTCTGTTAGCCAGGTCCTTATATGCATGAGGATTTGAAGGTAACACCTGCGCCTTGTGCTGCAGCTGGAATCAGAATTGATGTTTGCCCAGCAGGGTCCTCTTTTTACAGCACAAACAAAAACAGAAGTTAAAAGGAGAAACTTTGTGGTATGGAGGGGAACAGCAGTGTGATTGAGGTTGATGACGTATGTTAGTTCAATAAGTCAGAGGCTGAGTGTGGGTGAGGGTGGCTCCATGCATAATCAAATAACTGCAACCAAAACCCACATTTGATCTGGAGGAGAGCCAACACTCTAAACTGATATTTTCCTTTTAAATGACAGATTATTATTTTTCTTTAGACAAACAGGACTAGGTAAATAGCATCTATCTGAGCTCCAGCAAGCATTTGTTGAGTACTGTATTGAAAGTCACTGCTAAAGTGAAAAAGGATAGAGATGAATAAATGTAAAGTGAGACAGAAACCAGCTGGCAGTGAGACAATTATGAAGTTTCTAGGAAAGGGAGTAACAAGTCAGAGGGCAGGCAATGGTGAACTTCACACAGTCCAGTTTTAAGTCTAATCTCTCCTGTGCATTTCCACTCTACAGATAGGAATAAAATATCCTTGAAGGAGGAACAGGTTAGCCCTAAAAACAGGTAGTTTTCCCAATTGACTTGGGACTATTAGTCTAAAAGGCCTTTTATGGTAGGTATGGATCAATAACAGGACTAAAAACTATAAACTCATACTGTGGAAAGTGATGGTGTCTCAGCAGATGTTTGTATACCACAGTGCTGCACAGCTGGGGAGAAGGCAAAGGTCATTATTGGCAGAGCAAAGTAGGGAAGAAGTCGTAAGACTGGACAGGCCTTTACATACAGGTTATCTAGAAAAGGGTACTCCAACATCTCCTTAGATCAGGAAAGATGGATTTAGCCTTGAGGAGCTATAAGTGTGTCCAGGAGACAGAGACAGACGAATAAAAATCTGGGTTTGGTTAATCTTGCAGTGTGCAGGTGGAAAGGTGAGATACTATTGCTTCCTGTAAATAGATCAGGGAATAGCAGGAGGGAGATAGGGGAATCACTCAAGCTAAAGGACAAAGGCAATAATAAGAAATAGCTATCAGCTGTTTAAGAGACACATTCAAGGCATTAGAAGAAGATTTCAAACTGACAGAGATACGAAGTGCTGGGACTAGAGGTGAAGTAGTACTAATGGAGACAGACAAACAGCGATGGATAGTCATGAGTCCTCTCATAGCAGAGGTTTGTACTCTATGACCCTCTGGTATCAAAGCATTTCAAGAAAAAAATCACTAGCTGTGGCATTCTGGAAGGGCTGCTACAGTGAAATCAGATTGCATGAGGCAAGAATATATAGGCAGCTTTACCACTGATACAAGTGAAGTGAAACAGCATCTGCTTAACAGTACGTAACATGAATTGAGAATAAAATATTGCTGGATGAATTAGAAATCACACAGGGAATTTTAAAAGAAAGCAAGAAATCTTGGTTAGAATATCAGTAAAAACACTGTTTCTTTTCTAGAAAATCTGGTATTTTGAAACAATGCTTAATGATGGCTTAAAAACAGTTCTCAGAACATTCTTGTGGGTACTATACTTTTTTTTTTTAAGGAGAAATGAAGACAAAAAAGGCTTTAATTCATATGCCCTTAAGTATTCAATATAAAACCCCACTTATAAGACTTTATACTTCTTATTATGCTGAATTGTCACTTTTATTCCATCAGCATTTGGCAGAGGATCATGACCAGGCAGGAAAACACAATGATAACCTTTTACACCCTGAAGATGCGCCCCTTGTGTCTTTTTGAGAACCATAATATCTCATCAAAACAACACATGAAAGTTATTCAGAAAGTTATTCAATATGTCTTGAGGTTTTAGAACTTTATATTTGAATGATTTGTATTTTATACTAGACCTGCAGGACACGGGATTTGGTTGCAGAAATCTGGATGATCCCTAGAATTAAGAATGAGCTGAGCTCTCGTCCTGGACATTATTTACCAGAGGACATAATACTCCTCAACAGATACTGACTGCTGCTTTCAGGGGGAATCTGCCACAGAAGTAAAGAAAGTGTGCAGAGATTTCCACAGAGTTCTAGAAAAATAAACACTGGGGAGGGACAATTCCAATCACTACATGGCATTATCCATCCCACACTAGGTAGTGTTAATGGGGTAAGGGAGGAACATGAAAGCCCTAGCTTTAACTTCTAAGTAGTCACACAGGCTGTGTGCATGAACAACAGCAGAAATTGCTTTATCTGTCCCACAGATTGACTTTAGCCTCCAGCTTTCTTCCCCATCTCCAAAACCTCCATGTGCAAATGAGCAAAATGCCAACACATTTTTGACCTCTGTGTTTTTTTCTGTAACTCTATAAAGGGTGTTGGGGCATTTTACGACAAAGGCACTGGTTGTAAAACTAGTACCCTCCATTTATAGACCGTGGTGGCTGTGTTTAACTGTCAGTGTGTCTCCAGTGTCCTGTGGTTTGCAGCACAGTGTTCACATTCCAGAGATGCTGGTGACTCACTAGCTAATTACAATATCCCTGGGACTATTTATATTGGCCCACTAAAACACGTGGTAGTATGAGAAAACTGGAGTGTCCAGGCTGCTGAACCCACAGAATGAGCACATTAGACCACTGTCCTCCCGGGGAAAAAAAGGTGTGTTTGTGGTGCCTGTAAGACAGGCACTTTGTCCTGTCTCTGCACTTGGCAGTTGCCTTGGGAAGCCCCAGAGGGGCCAGTGGATACTCCATGGACAGCTGCAGAGACAGATCCCTGTCTTTGGACAGTGGATGCACAGACACAGTGGTCACCAGCAAAGGCTGTGCATGTGCAGTGATGGTGGAGCTGGTTACTCCTGCAGACAGCAGCCACTCTCCTCTCCATCCTTGGAGTTAGACACACACAGGCAGGACTGGAAGCATCTGTGACATTTATGGGAGGTGGAGCCGAAGGATGAAGTTTGGCTGTGACATGGCACAGTAACTTACTCTCGTGTTTTTCAGTGACCCATCACTAGGCAATAATAATGGGATAGGACTGATGGCTTCTTATTTCCTACTCCCCCCACACTTGCTTTAGGAACTCCCCCAGATAATTTGAAACTGGGCTGAGCTGAATTTGAAACTGGGTTCCTGAGATATGTTAGGCTATAGCTGCTGTATCTTGTAAGAAGCAAATAGGGAAAGCAGCAGCTGACTATTACCTGTAGTCACAAGAGTTATTTGAGTCTCCTGTGAGCTGGAGAAAATGGTTGGACTTGTGCTGTGAGGTGCATCTCTCCTCTGAGCTGGAAGATGAGATACCTGCAGTGCAGGTGACCTTATCAAGTTCTTTTTGGCTTGTTTTTTGGGATCCTATGTACAAGTCTTATGAAGAGAAGCTGAGGGAACTGGAGTTGCTTAGCCTGGAGAAAAGGACATTCAGGAGGGACCTTATTGCTCGCTACAAATACCCGAGAGGAGGTTGTAGTGAGGTGCTGTCAGTCTCTCAATACAGGTAACAAGTGACAAGACTAGAGGAAATGAGCCTCAAGTTATTCAAGTGGAAGTTTAATTTGTATATTAGGGAAAATGTCTTCACTGGAAGGATGGTCAGGCATTGGAAGAGGCTGCCCAGGGAACTGCTGAAATCACCATCCCTGGAAGGATTTAAAAGAGGTGTAGATGGGGCACTTGGGGACATGGTGACCTTGGCAGTGTTGGGTTAATGTTTGGACTTGATGATCTTAGAGATCTTTTCAGCCTTAAGTATTCTGTGATTCTGTGATTCTACTGTACAATAGTTAGTCTCAACACTACAACTTAGATCACTCCACTGAAAAGGTCTTTGAATTTTTTCAGAGGTTGGCAAATGGTTCACTTGTGTTCAAGGGCCAGTATTAATACCCAGTAACTCCAAGAAAACCAGTTCAAGCAGGCAAATAATTACCAATAAGTCATCTGTGACTTCTAAGCAGAACCAATGCAGTGGGCTGGCTCTAACACGTGCTTTAGATGTGCACCAGGGCATTCCCAGTGTCCCGATTCCCCAGTTATCCAGCATGGAGACCCTGGTTCTTTTGGGTTTGTGTGCCAAGGAATTTCCTTTCTACAGAAAGTAAAGGACTGGGGAGTGATATTATAAAGATCCTCAACAGGGAGTAGGGAGTCACCAAAGTGTGCATCTGGATTAGGAGGCAGGAAATACTAGAGCATCCTTGAAAGTGTAAATAGCCATCCTGTCACCAACAGAGCTGGGGTGAGCTCTTTGAATTAAAACCAACATGTTTTAATTGATTTTTTTTTTTTTTTTAATGTGGTCAGAGAGGTAGCTATTACCCGAGGCCATGGATTTCAGTGGACTTCTGGCACCGTGAGTGACATAAGCATCAGGTCTGTGCTGGAGCAGGCAATCTGGCTGAGCTGCTCAAAGACATCAGGAAATATGGTGAATGAATGATGAAATTACTTAAAAATGTGCTACTACAGGAAGTAAACTGGTAACAGCTGAGCAGTCCTTGTGAAAGGCTTTCCCTTGTCTGAGTGTCAACAGTGACAAATTCTGACTTCTGCATTCACACAAAAAGTTTAACAAGGGTTAACCCTGCACAGGAATGTGCACATGAATTATTCAGATCTACCTGCATATTAAACAAAATAAAAATAAATCTTTCCCTAAAGGCCTTTAGTATTTGCTTTCTCCCAAAAGTTAAACAAGCCAGATCTTTTTCTTATTCCAGTGCATTTGAAGTTGATGAAAAGGAAATAATCTAAATTTTGACTGTTCATAGCCCAAGAGACAACCAGTCCTTTGGCTATAAAAAGACTAATAGATTGTTTAACTATGAGATACTTTCAGGTATTTCTTAGTTCAAATATTTTAGCTTATTCTGTTTCAGAAACTATCCCACATATTTTTCATAATTGATTTCTCTTTGGTCATGGTACACACATGATGAGAAGAAGGAATATATGGAATCTTAATAAATTGCTCCCAATGTTTGGAGTCAAATTAGTCTGTGTGATGTGAATTCTCTCTCATGAGAGCTGTGGCCAGATTTTGGGATACTGGTAGGTCTAATCTGGTTGTACTGATCAACCGACATAAACAACCATTAAATTTTCTTAAAAGGCAGTCCCTACATGCTTTCTTATTAACTTTTGTTCATCAAACCTAAGATTAATGGGAATATTTATATTTTCATGAATAGCTTATTGGTGCATTTTTCTCATAGCCCATACAGCATGACAAGAAGAATCTGGCAGGTCTTAGTAGAAGTTTTTCCTCAAATATCTATTCTTACACTAAAAGTAATACTGGTTTCCTGCACGAGCAAGAAGTAAGAATTGCTGTTAGTTATGCTGAATTCATCAGTCCTGCCACTCTGGGCTCCTAAACACTTACCTGCTGTCATTTGTCTCAGCTATATGTGTACAGTCCTCTTGGGTGTTCCCAGTAAAACCTTTATTCAAAGAGGAGTTGAGTCCTCCCCTTCCCAAGGCTATTCCAAAGGATGAGTTTGCAGATGTGCCATTTTATGGCTTTCTGGAGGAACACAGAGCACCTTGACACCCAAGGAACTCAAAAGAGGCCTTCAAAATAAAGAAATTAATTAAAACCAGAACCTGATACAAACAGTCCCAGTAAATTTGGCTGGTGCAAGCTTATCTGGCATACAAGGACATCAAAGGAATAATGAACTCCTGTTTAATCTTGTAAATCACTGGAGCAGGACAGGAGCTGAAAGAGGGCTTATGGCACCAAGCCAAGTGTCCATCACTGAGGAAATGGAGATGACTTCAACACCAAAAAAAAAAAAAAACACCTTCAGTAATGAGGCGAAGAGTTCAGTGTCAAAATCAGCTTTCAGTGTTGTTCAATATACCACTTGCAAATGCTCAAAAACTGAGAGGCAAAAGGGTAAAAGAGAACAAGGTGACTGATGCAGATAAACAGAACAATGCATCACATAAAGTGGTGTGTTATTAACATGAGATCAGGTGTTGAAAGGTGCTGCCTCAGACACATGAATTTATTTCCTGTTTTTACAGCAGGCTGGGGGATAGATTTCAACAGCCTTTACACCAGGTGTGACGGCTGGAAATGTGTATTTACTTACTTGTTTCCATTTTTTTCTTCTCTCTCATACTGTATCTTTGGCCAAATTTTCTTACTGGTTTATATCCATTTTATCTTTTCTGAAATGCCATCTTTTCTTTCCTGTGGAAGGGTACCAAGTGCTGTATTTGTCCCCCCTCTTTTTGACTGAAGCTTTAGACTGATGTTTCTGAAACAGTGGTCCCATATTTCAGTCGAGTGATTGCCTCCTCACCTGCCTCACTGCCTCTGGAAGCTTGCTCCTTTTTGAAGTTTAACTACATTATATATCTCAAATAAGGTTTACGCTCCTCATAATCCCAAATGTTGACTGGTGCTCGAGCTGAGATCAACCTGTTTTTGTGGTCTGTGTGAGACTCTTGTGGTTTGCTTCTTTGCTGGGGCCAAGAAAAAGTATAAATTGTGTCTTCCAATGTCATGATGCAGAGAAAACAAACCAGGCCAACAACCTGAATGGTGACATCATGTACTGGGGGGTAAATCTGGTTTATAATTTTCATAAAACTGAGACTGTCTAAAATAAGGTGCTCTAAAGCCACCTTATTGAGTGCGACCTAGAAGATAACAGGCTTGCTGGAAGATACCTCCTTCATGTTGGTGTAAGACCCGTCCCACATGCTTCAACAAGGTTTCATTATAAGTGTAAGCTCTTATCTGCTCTCCTTACTGAAATCTGGGGATCTGGTGAGAAGAAACTCAGGTCAGCATGAAGTGCTGCTTAAATCCCAGCTGTAACATCAGTGGAAACAAAGGGTAATTGGTTAATGGCAAGAAGCTCTTTAAAACACTCTTGAGGCCTTTAATCTATAGGCTTTGGAAAGTTTTATAGTTCCAGAATTCCCTTGCAAGCCTCTTGTAAAATTTAGGAAACTAATTTTTTTAAATGACCTGTGCAACCCCTTTAGTCTCTACTTCACTTCTTCATGCAGGGCTTGCTGTTGGGCAGCCAATAAATCCCTGGTTTGTTCCTCCAGAGGTTCATTCCTTAATTCTTTGGATGTAAGTCAGATAACCACTGGTGGCTGATGATGATGAATCAAACTACTGGGAGTGTTGAATGTGGGGTGAATTATCCATGTAAAAATAAACTCTTCCTTCTTCTGTCTTTGCTGGAGAGTTGGAATACAGTGGAATAAACAGTACAAGAAGACAGGACTCTTATAACTCTTTGGAAATTATTTCTTCTAACAGCCAGAGATACCTGGAAAAAATTATTCCAGTCACCCACTTTCTTTCAAATTCTTTTTTTGCAAACATTTGCAATGAGACAGGTCTAAACAGCATCTGAGCTGCAAGACTCATCTACCTGGACTTGTGCAAAGCATTTGACACTGCACTGCATGATGTGCTTGTGTCTAAATTGGAGAGACATGGACTTAACAGATGGACTTGGATAAGGAGTTGGCTGTGTGGTTGCTCTCAGATTGTTGGGAGCAATGGCTGGATGTCCAAGTGGAAACCAGTGGCAAGTGGTGCTCCTCAAGGGTTGGTATTGGAACTAATACTGTTTGACTTTTTTTTTGTGACACAGAGAGTGGGATTGAGTGCAGCCTCAGCACTTTTGCCAACAACACCAAGATGTGTGGTGCAGCTGACATACTGGAGGGAAAGGATAGGATCCAGAGGGATCTTGCTCAGACTTGAGAAGTGGGCCTTTGTGAACCTCAGGAAGGCCAAGTACAAGGTCCTGCATGTGAGTCAGAGCAACCCCAAGACCAAATACAGGCTGGGTAGAGAATGTATTGAGAGCAGGCCTGAGAAGAAGGACTTCAGGACCACACCTGGAGTGCTGCACCCAGCTCTGGGGTCCCCAACATAAAAAGAACATGGAGCTTTTGGAGAAAGTCCAGAGAAGCCACAAAGATGACCAGAGGGCTGAAGCACCTCTGCTATGAAGACAGGTTGAGAGATTGGGGATGTTCAGCCTGGAGAAGAGAAGGCTCCAGGGACATCTTCTTCCAGTCTTCCAGTACTTAAAGAGAGATGATAAGAAAGCTGGAGAGAGACATTTTAAAAGGGTATGTGGTGACTGAACAAGGCAGAATGGCTTGAAGGAGAAAGAAAGTAGGTTTAGACTAGACATAAGGAATAAATTATTTCCAGTGGTGAGGCACTGGAAAAGGTTTTCCAGATAATTTCTAAATGCCCCATCCCTGGGAAATGTTCAAAGCCAGGCTGAATGGGACCCTGAGCAACCTAGTTCTGTGGAAAGTGTCCCTGCCCATGGCAGGGAGTTGGAACTATGGGATCTTTCAGGTCCCTTCCAACCCAAACCATTCTATGACTCTGTGATTCTATGATTTTATGGTTCTATGACTCTAGCCTTCCCCATTGCCCAGATTGCCACAAGCAAACAAGTGACACCTGTGTTCCCCACAGGGATGCTGGAACAGTGTGAAAATTTGGTATCTGGCTGCTTTGTCATTGACCCCAGTGTTGTCATCACAGGTAGCTCACCAAACCACGTAGCTGATCATCAATGAAGAGGAAAAGGCCTTTCTGACGGCCTCCTGCCAGCATGCCAGAAAGACTAGGACACTGAATGATGATAACATCAGTGTGCACCTCACCCCCTCCAAAATACTACTTTCTCTTGCCAAGTGGAACTATGGTTGGGGCAGTGATATGGATGTGGGTAATTTTGTTGTGGTGGAAGAGCCTTGGAGATGGAGACTTCAGTGAGCTCTTAAAAATATTCCTAAAATCTGATACTCTCTCATGATTTTCTGTCCTGTGGAGGAGGAAATGTCAGGAATTGCAAAAATACTGTAGCAGATGATGGCTACTATAACAATAATAGCAACACATGATGAATGAAATAGTAGGTCTCTCCTTTAGGATTTGGACACTTTTACTTCTGTCCCAGCCTTGAATTTAGACACATCTTGCCAGTCCAGAAATAGCTGTTTTCAGCCTAGAGCACTGTGGAAGATAAGGATGCCAAATGTTTAGATACTGTAGAAGAAAAATAACCCTCATGTACACACTGGCTTCACATAATAATTTTCAAACATATCTCATTTAATACATCATGTAACTTTAGAATGTGGCATGATAGAATGCTTTTTTTTCCTCTTATTTTTAGAGTATATATTAGCATAGAAAGTAATTAAAATAAGTAAGAAAAACTAGGGTTCTTTATAGTGGTGATAACCTTGCAGACCATACTGGAGGAATTAAAAGGGACATTGAGGATCTAGTGAGCATATGGGCTCTTTTTTGTGAACACAGGCAATCCATGGAAGCTTAACTTTCAAGACTGCAGAAATACTAGGCAAGAAAATTGACAAGATCATATATTTGCTGAAAGACTCCCAAGTGGTACAGTTTCCATGCGCTTTTTTACACTTCTCTGGTCTACAATAAAGTTTATTGCCATTGGCTATCCACTATTAAAAGTAACATGTGCTATTTTATCACAGTCTATAGAGATTGCTGTTTTCAGAAGTCTCAGAGAACCAGTAGATGATCACAACCTCCCTGATCCTGGCTGCTGTTGATCCCTCATCAATCCAGTGATAAGGCTGATAATTCAGCTGAGAATTTGAGCAAGACCAGAGTAAGGAGCATTTCCTGAAGAAGCTGCTTTGTTTGATATTAGTGCTTTTGTCTGGCAGTCTTCCATAATAAATATATTCTGGACACCACACTTGAGGCTGTGATGCCCACTGTCTTTCCTGATTCCTTTCTCATCTACTTTCCACATTCTTTTCCAGGTTGTTGTCTCACCAAAAATGTTCACAATTAGAAGTAGTCCAGTAGTTCCCCCTGTGAGTGTTATCTTGGGATCCTTGAGAATGCAAAGCAGGAGGTATTTCTTAGAAAACTTCTTCGGGGGAAAATAAGAAGTCACTGGCTCCGCCCTACTTTGAGAAGTCTTTCCAAATGTGCTCATTGCTATGTTTTCTGGCTACTAAAACTTATCTTTGTTGCTCTGTTTTTCTGGGTTTGGGGACTGGTTTAATTTTGTGAGTTTTCACTCCTGAACACAGGACAGTCAGGAAAATCTCAACATCCACAACCGCTGCCGCCACACTGCCCATATCAGATCCTTAATGGAGCCAGGCAGAAATCCAGCTCATACTCAGGGCAACCAAGCATGTCCCCTTTAGTCTGATCTTCAGATAATTATCTTGCAACAAAGGTTGTAGAACCACAGAACGAGTACAGAGTTGTTTGATCATCCTTTGGCCATGCTTTAGGGTGTTGCATGCAGCGTGGACATCTGTCCTGCAAAAGAGAATCTGGCTGCATATTACAGTCTGATGATGTATAAATGGTCCAGTGCCAAGTTTTGCCATCTTCTCCCTGTATCAGGAAGATCTGGGTGTGTTTTCTGATTCTGGAAAACAGGCTGCTTCCTGTAAGGGGATTATTACTTACGGGTAACGAGACATTCGGCTGATTTGATCAGCAGAGCAGTGCATAAGAAATTACTTTTCTAGCCAAGTATGCTGTTACAGATCTGAGCTTCTCTTTCAGCTGACTGTTTTAGTTTTAATATGGACTAGGGTCTGCTGCTTTTCAGGAGATGTAATCATGTTAGAGGGTTTCAGTGGCCCCATATTGTTTCAGAAGCTCTAATGAAGTAAGAGGCTTATGATCAAAGACAGTATTATTAAATGCCATGTTTATGTCACTACTGATTAAACAGTTTATAAGCCAGTTGGGAAACCACACCTGCCCTGGTTCACAAACCTTTTAAGTCAAAGCAGCTGAGAACAGGAAGGTCCAACCCTTTCACCCTGTGCTTGAGCAAGGTGCAATAGTAACCTTTGTCCATGAAAATTTAGGCAGGAGTGTTCTTTCCCATTTACTTATAGAGAGGACTGGGAAGTTATGTATGGGATATGTATGGCATTGGCAATGTGGTGCTTCCTTGATGGTAGAAAAACCAAAGAACAGCTCCTGTATTTGCTGTAAGTCCAGCACAAAAATGCTATATGACACATTAAACTGTTTGGGGAAAGTCCTCAGTATGCTGCTTTCAACGCATTGTTAGTGGAAAAACACTGCCAGGGAAATATCCTCTTCAGGTGCTGGAGAAATGATCACAGTATTGCTTATTTTTTTATATTATTATTGTGGTTCAAGATTTAAACTCTGAAAGCTTCATGCTGTTTCCCTCACAATCCCAGTTCCAGTCCTAAAGTCAAGGGAACATGCTCCATCCAAATTGCTTCCAGGTACATGAAATGAACAAAATGCTAGTAGTAATAGTAGTACTAACAGTAGTAATATCAGTAGTAATGGTAGTGGTAGCAGTAATAATATACTTTCTTGTCCTTCAGCTGAAATAATCTTAGAGGTTACTTTAATTCACAAATTCATTTGGAGGGTTTCCCAGGTGTTTTCTTCCCAATTCCACCTGGGAAGCAATCTGCTTTGACTACTTTCTGAGCTCAAATAACAATACTTTGGGTTTGTTTGTTTCTTCTCCAGAAGAGATTTTGAAAATTATAGCTGATTAATCAAGCTGATAGCTGACTGTAAAAATCTGCAACCTTAATTCAATCCTGATGGCAAATGAAGCAATGTAAATATAAGCTACATGTGATTAGTTAACATTTTTCTCCTCTTCTGCTTCACTCACTGCACAAAATAGAGAGCATTCCCTACAAGCAGGATACATCTCACACAACTTCAGTACTCTGAGAATTCCTGTCAGAATGAGCTCCCTTTCTGCTGAATGGAAGGAGTTAGGCACTGCCTAGTAGGGGTTCAGCGTATCCTTAGATCAGTCTGAGACAGTTGTGATGAGCTGTCTGCCTAAAGACTCCTATATTTCTCTGCTGACTCAAAAGGGAGGAAACTTGCATACACCAGATGTCTCCTTTTCAGACAGCTAAAATTAGGTGAGATGCATCTCATCTTTGACAGAGTTCTCAATTTTTTAGTGCATGACCTGATGACAAGTTTTCCGTAATGCTACTGAAATCCTTCAAAAACCACAGTGTCCATTACCTCCAAGGGCTTTGGTTTGCAATGGAGTATCCAGGACTGGAGGTTATCTCACCAGCTGTAGACCTTTACTAGGCGAAGTTTAGTGTACAACCTAAGCTTTCTTTATGTCAAGGAAGAGAAACATAAGTTTTTGACATCTGTTTCAGTATGAGATTAATCTTTCCCTAGAAGCACCTGTATTTGACTTTCTGTGCCAAACTGAATGAGAGTCTCTGTTATCATCCTGTCTGGAGAGTTGACATGTAGCCAGATGAACCCAATGTGAATTGCTCTGTGACTAAAGAATCATAGAATAGTTTGGGTTGAAGGGGACCCCAAAGCTCATCTAGTTCCAATCCCTTTGCCATGGGCAGGGACACCTTTCACTAGACCAGGTTGCCCAAAGCCCCGTTCTCCCTCTGAGGATAGTGGAGGAATTAGCTGATTTTGCCACAGAGCAAATTAATAGTGTGATTAAATAGTGATCCTTTCACTGGTTTTTGGTTGTGGACTCTGAGACATCTGAAGTCTTATCTTTCCCATGGACCTACATGACATTTTTCAAAGAACAACCCTTGTATGTGTAATTTAATGAAAAAATGCATAAAGGAATTTACAATTTTACAATAGCCTGAATAAGGAAAACCCTGTTATGATTTATTAGTGTGCTTTATCTATTCCTGAATGTAAATGAGATTAAATTGTAAGCGTGACTTATTTTCATTACAGCAAGTTCTGCTTGCAAAATAGTTTACTTATGTTTCGCAGTGTTATTTAGGCTTTTGAAACTGCATTTTCACAGGAAATCTCAGAGAAAAAAAAAGGGTTTGATTGAATCTGACTCTTAACTCACTTCCATTGGAAAAACATAACAATGTGCCCGCCTTCGGAGTTGCTCATGATGTGAACCTTTGCTTGAGTTGCCAGAGAAAATGGGAGCAACTTTGGGTCTGAGGTAATGATGGGAAAACTCAGCAAGATGTTTTTGTCTTACTGTATCTTGCACTTGTGTATTTTTAGCAATAGGGATTCTCAAACTCCGTGAGATGAGCAATGCTTCACAGCTTGAGGCTTCTGGTGACCTGACATAATGATGTCACTTGGGCAGCATTTCAGGCATCACCATCCACAGCTCATGTCCTGTGAATGGTTAACAATTTCCCTTCCCTGTCACTGTGGTCTCTTCCTGCCAGCAACACTCAATTGCCTTCCTCTCATTCCTGTGGTTGGTGCAGATGAGGGATATGTGCTGCATGGTGGAATGAACTATGGGATGTCTTATAGGCACAAGTCATATTGTGTTTTGTGATAGCCAGGAGGGAGCTCTCATGTTCTGGTAGGGTATATTTACCAGGATTTATAGCTGCAGTCGTGGCTGGTTGCAGTTTGTCAGAAAGGTGTATCACTGGAGTTGCTGCAGAAGTGATTATGAGTTGGAGCCACGAGGCCCTGGAGCATCTTAACTACTTTATTTGCCCCCCTGAATGTCCAGTAATAGCTGAAAATAGAGTGGACAGGAGGGAAAAGCCGTTGACAGCCAGGAAAGTTACTGTAATACTAAAGACCTCAACTTGGCACCAGGAAACCATTTCTCTCTTTGCAAACAATTAAGATTATATTTCCTCAGAGAAAGCTACTTCTTTAGAAGAAGGTCCAGAAAATGAAGGAAGCTTTATGTTTTATTTGCTGTCTGCTATCTTAATTAGCCTAGGGACTGACCCATGCAGGTTTTTGCACCTATTTATTCATAACAATGTGAAGAATTATATAATTAGGTGGCTGTCTTTTTGTGTTGCAGCTGTTTTCAACTTCTGCTGTGCCTTTTAGCCTGAAAGGCTCATGAGGGCAACAAAGAAATCCAAGACTTATCAGGCCTAAGTTCATCACACAAAAATATTTATCTCCCCTAGAAAAGTTTCGAGAGCTCACTAACTGAACCAAGTTAAAAGAACTGCCATAGTTTAAAACCAATTTATGAAAATAAGTTATTCTTATGTCACCAGGTTTGTGGGCTGGAATTACAGAGACAGGAGTTAGTATGTGTAATTGTGCATGTATGAGGGGAAGAAGAGTTTGGAACAGCTCAGATAAAAGAAAGCCACCTATTCTCTTTGGTTTCTCACAATCTGCCTTTTACAGTGCCTTTGCCTGTAACTCCACGGTGTGTTTGGTTCTGGGAGTGGATGTTTGTTTGGATTTGAACCTTGTGGAGCCAGTTTTGAGCTAAAAGTAGGATGGTTTTCATCCACACAGTACTACACCTCCAGGAACTGGGTGCATTCCTAACCATGGAACCATTGCATCCCTGGTGTCCCCAGCAGGGTGTAGCAGCTGGGACTTCACATCCCAAAAACTTGGGTTAGTTGTGGCTGGGACCATATTGATGCTGGAGCTGAGTAGATTTACTAGTGTGGTTTATGGTTGAGCTACTAGTAGGTAAGTCAGAAGCTTCAGACAAATATCTTCTGTAAAAATGAATAGCTCATGATAATGACAGGTTGATTTGACTAAGTTATATTAAAATGACATGAAAAATACCTGTAGCCAAGTTTCTTAGACAAGTGGTTTTCAACAAAGACATTGACCTATTAGAATGGATCCAGAAGAGATCCATGAAAATGATGAGAGCGCTGGAACACCTTTGCTATGAAGAATTTCTGAGTTGGGAATGTTTAGCCTGGAGAAGAGAAGGCTCAGGGGGGACATTCTCATGGCTTTTCCCTATATGAAAGGGTCTTCTTGTAAGAAAGACAGAGAGAGACCTTTTAACAAGGTCTTTAGTGACACAACAAGGGGCTACAGTTTTAAACTGAAAGAAGGTAGATTTAGTTTGGAGAGAAAGAATTAAATTTTACAATGAGACTGCAGAGACACTGGTACAGATTGCCCAGAGAAGCTGTGGATGCCCCATCCTTTGAAGTGTCCAAGGACAGGTTGAATGGGGCTTTAAGCGAGCTGGTCTAGTGGAAGGTGTCCTGTTCATGGCAGGGAGATTGACATTAGATGATGAACCAAAACATTTGTGTTTCTATGATTCTATGAATAAGTTTTCGTTCTGTACCTGCGTGTATTTTTACCTGAGGGTTAATGAATTACACAGCATTTTCAGGATGTTGTGGCAATGCAAACATTAACTACTGATTTCTGCAGAACTCTGTCCAGGGTCTGTTACAGCTTGAGTTTATGCTTGGCTTTGAGTTTTCAGACTAAGCAGATCAGACCATGTCAGTATTTTGTTCTGTTTTTTCCCAACAAGAACAAGCCTAGTTTCTAAAGTGCTGTTTGTGGGCTAAGATAACTATCTAAATACAGCTGAAGGCATGTCCCAGTGCCTTATCAATGTCTTGTATTTATACTCCTATTACGGGCAGGATTTGACCTGATGGATTCGTTCAGCGTGAAGCAGATTTTTGGAATGAAAGAAAATGGAATTCAGAGCGCTTATGTACGGCTTGGAAGCTTTCCTGTTGTTCAGAAAACTGAGTGAGTAGCCTGTTCTTTCACTTCATTTTAACCTCTGCTTTACATTATTTGGTTCCTCTAGTTAACCTTGTAGGAGTTATCTTATACCTACACATATATTGTTGCCTTGGAGCCTCTGCACCAATTATAGACTCCATCTTGGTAGAGTATGAGTTGGGTTTGGTTTATCTCAATGATTCTGAGGAGCAGTATGAAGAAATTCACTAAAGAACTTAGTGCTTAATAAATAGCTTCTGAAAGGAGTTTTTGGTAGTGCTCACACAGAGATAAAAATTTGCTCAACACAGGAGACCAGTTCCTTGTAGATGTTGTTACCAGTTAGCTAATATGGATTTTGGGCTTGTAAAAGAATGAGCAATTTTTAATCCTGTCTCAACAGCGGTTCAGTCCTCAGACCCTCTTGTGACCTAAGGCTGTCAGTTGTATCATAGTCTATCACAACAATTTGTCTTCAGGTTGTCGCTTGAGCCATGTTAACACTAGTCTGGAAAAGAGTGAGTACATAATTTCACTGAGTAGCCATGAGCCATACATTGAATTGTCACCATTAATGTTTTTTCAGTAAATTTCCTCTGTGCTGGTTTGAACTTTAGCTTAAAAAATCAATAGTAATTCTTTGCCTTCTTATGGATGAGGGCTGCTATTTTTTATTCTGTTTTTAGCTTTTTTTATTCAGCTCACTGCATATTTCAATATAAGGCCTGGGACTTATATTTTCTGATTTCAGAATTATTTTTTTTCATCCTGGATCCAGCCTGGATTGATTTTCTCTTTTCCCCTCTTCCTCTTTCTCCATATAAACACACAGTTAAAAA
>VYXB01010054.1:203390-216468 GCA_013397135.1 Pachyramphus minor | reverse complement strand
GTAAAAATATTATATACTGAAAGGAAAGCAGTTTACTCCAAAGTCCATAAATGATATCAAGTCTAAGGGTAAGTAAACTCATGATCTGTGATCTGATTCTACCCCACCAACTAAATATATTTTACTCTTAATATATACATAGCTGGTCTGCGTCTAGGTAGAAATAAACCTATTTCAGTTGTCTCACAGCAATCTCTTGGTTCTGGGTGATGCTCTGACAAGTAGGACTAGTGCAGTCCCTGGATAATCTTCACATCAGGCAACTCAGTCACCACTGCTCTGATGTGATGTCCAATCCTAGTTTCCATAATTCAGCTGATAGACATGGGGTGAATGAAAGTTTGAAGAGCTGTGAAGCAAGTCTAATAGTGAGAAATTCAGGAAGTGCAGTGCAGACAGATAAAATTAAGAAGCAGATAACAACTGAAGTGATTGTTCTCTCTAAGAACCTCTGGGAAATCAAAGTTTGGTACAGGGTCTTTGGCTAAGGGGAGTGGTAGTCTGAACGTCAGTGGCTACTTGTTAATGGCGTCAAAAACCAGCAGGGAAGAAAGGTCCACTTTTCATGATGAATGTAATTAACCACTGAAAAAAGTTGCCACAGATTACCAAGAGTTGTCCATTTGAATTCCTTTTTCAAATTAAGGGTTGAAGCACTTTGTTGTTGTTGTCTCTGTTGTTGTTTTCCCAGAAAGACTGAAGGAGTGAAGCCAGACCAACCAGCTATGACGGCTTTCCGTCTGCTCAGATTAAACCCATTTATTTGTTGTTGCTGTTGTCTTTAAAACAAGTAGAATATTTTATTGCCCAGGACAATAGCAAGTGAAATATCCTTAATTAGTAGATTGAAATGACTAAGCTTCTTTTTGAATGATTCTGAAACAAGGAATTAAAGAGGGACTTTTATGTTTTCAGCCTTTTGTATTGTAACTTCCACACTCCTCTGGTTTGGGAGTGAACCTAAATGGATATAACACCATGGAAGGTGTTTGCATATTTAGTTCCTTTTAGCCTCTGTGTGCCAGGACTCTGAGATGCTGCATAGAGGGTCACTGCTCACAGAAAATAAAATCTTGTAAAGCTGCACAAAACTGATAACTGGAATAATAAACCAAACAAAAACATCTGTCCTGTCTCGCAGATAACCTCAAGCAATGTTTAGCAACTGATAGCAACATCTCATAATTAGGTACAAAATCATTAACTGAGTAATATATGTAATTCACTTTATTATCTGCTTAAAGGATTTCTATCCTTTTATATAAGCAATAGTACTCTTACAAAGTGCCAACTTAGCTGTCTGGGAAATGTGCCTACTCATCTTCTGATCTGTAACCTAAACCTAAGAACTTTCTTCCTCTTTTTGGTGAGACATCATCTGTGAGCAGGCAAATGCAACAGACAGGAGCTTGGATGCAGTCAGTGACCTGATCAGTGAGGGGCTCACAGGTCCCTGTAGCTGGCTGAGGGCTGGTCCCGAAATCTGGCCGGTGCTTCAGGCCACTCCTCATGTAGCTGGGACTGTCCTACTGTTTGTTCAGCTCCTCAGAGCTGGCTAAAACTGTGCCCCAGATTTATGACTTTGAGTGCTGAGGCTTGTTTCTCATTACTGTTGTCTTGTCTAATGCCAAGATTTTGTCTCAGTGTCTTGTTCTGTATCTCCAAGCCCTGACTCCACGGCCTTCCTCCTGACTATATCCATCCCTCAGTTTTCTCTTGCCTGGTCTGGCTCCAGCCTGACTTGATCAAAATCTCAACTATCTTGGTTACCACAGAACTACCTGATTCTTGGCCAAGCTTCTAGTCATGATCTGTTTACTCTTTATATTGGTATAGTGGTTTCTTCGCTGTTTTCTGAGTCTTGAGCATGTACACCTTGGTGTATTTTTCTGTGGTTTCCATCTCTGGACATCAGCTTTGACTTCAGTCACCTGCCTTAGGTTTTTCCATGAACCCTCACCTTGGTCTCATCATCTGTCTCTTTCCCAGAACAGAAATTGTCCAAAAAGCTACACAAGCCTCCTACACTGAACAAGAAACCTGCTGAAAGCTTTCTTGTTCTTGCTTCTTCCCAAACATATATTTCACATGAGGAACAGCAGAGACAACTCAGATTGTTCAGCTTAGAAGATAGAAAGCTCAGAGAGGGAGAATCTTATCGATATGTTTAGATACCTGATGGGGAAGAAGAAAACAAGATGGAGTCAGGATCTTCTTAGTCATATTCATTGACAGGACGAGAAGGAATAGGAGTAAATTAAATCCATGAATTCCAAACACAAGAAAAATCTTCTTTAGTCTAGATGATCTCAAGAGGTCCCTCATTATTTCCTATTTCTACCAAGGTAAAGGAGATCAGGCATGGCTGAGGTGGAATGACCGAAAGCTTTTTTGGTCTTTTAGAGAGTAAAGGACTGAAGGGAGAGTTGAGAAACATAGAAGAGGTTGCAGCAAAGAGAGGAGGACAAACTGTTCACATGAGTCCCTGTGGAAAAAAAAGTTGTTTCAGGAAAATTAAACTTCTAGTGGTGAGATTTAGGATAGATTTGGGTTTTTTGTTTGGTGTTTGTTTTGGTTTTTTTTGTTATTTGTTTTTGGTTTTTTTTTTTTTCCCCAGCATGTAGGAAAGTAAAAGACAGGAAGAAATTACCTAGAGAGTCTGTATCTATTCCTTCACTGAAGTTTCTGAGGTAGAAGCCAAAAAATTATTTGCCAAGGATGTATGGGTGAAGTTGATTGTGTTGTGGGAAATCCTTCTCGTTATTAAAATTTTTTCTTCGTAGAAGTTGTGATTCAACTGACCTTGTAGTTGAGTTAATTGACTCTTAGACTAACCTGCAGCACTGGGGGAATTTTTTGTCTTGGAGTTTTATGTGGGCCTCTTCTGCCATCTATTCTGCTGTCAGAATTATAGACCAAGGAGCTGGCAAAGTGCTCCCCGTAGGTACCAGGCATCCAGCAAAGCTCTGTAATATGGATCATCGGTTCAAATCAGCCTTGTGTGAAAGAAGAAAATAAAACACTTCTGGGGACAGCAATTCCTGCCCTGGGATCCCTAAGTAAAGCTAAACTTCTAGATGGAGATCACTTCTTAGTGAGGAAATAAGTGAAAACTCCTAAACAAAGTTTTTATTATATACATAGCAATGCATCTCTGTAAAAAAAGTAGGGACCAACAGCTTCAGAAAGAGCTTTTATTACATCTTCAGAGCAATGAGAGTGTCTTTAGATTTGCTTTTGGCATGAAACCTTTCTCTGTTGGGAACTTGCAGACAGGTCCTTGGCCGCTTTAAAAATCAGTTGAGGGTGGCAGGTAACAGGTCATTATAGCTTTCTGTCCTTTTAAATCTGCCTGATGGGCTGTTTGTCAGCCCTGTGTGATGAGGTGTAGCCAGACTCACAGGGATATTTAGGTACCTAACTCCCAGTTATTTCTGTGAGCACTAAGCATTAAGCATCTGAAAACCCTTTCTGAAACTAAGGTTGCATAATGGTATTCTTGTTCCCATCTCAGAGATGTCCAGAATCATAAAACCATTAAGGTTGGAAAAAAAGTGTAAAATCATTGAGTATAACTGTTATCCTACACTGCCATTTTCACTGCTAAAGCATGACCCCAAATGCCATATCCCCTTTTTTTTTTTTTTTTTTTGAGCATTTTCAGGGATGGTAAATCCACCACTTCCCTGGGCAGCCTGTTCCAATGCCTGAGCACCTATTTGATAAATAATATTTTCTTAGTATCTAGTCTAAGGTGATCCTCTTTCCAGATCCTACTTCCTTTCACCTCCAGATGCTCCTTCTGTCCCTTCCTGTAGATGGATATCACATTTGCTAACTTCCAATCAACTCAGACTTTCTTGGTAAAATAACTAGCACCAAGAAATAGGACAGCCTTGTCTGCTGTCCTAAGGGAAGGATTTTGTAAAGGAGCTATTGGGATCCTTGTTCAGTTTTCTTTGGGAAGAAGATGGAATAGTTCAGAAAATGTCTTTTTCCTCAGGAGGGAAAAGCAGCTTACAATGGTGCATATCCCGCATGGGCACTTTATACAAAAAAAACACAGCAATGGATGAAGCCACAGTGTTCTGAATTTATAACTTTGCTGAAAAAATAGGAAATTCATAGCACAGATTAAAATATGATTGAGTATTTTGGCATTAGGAAAGACCAGCTCTCAACCTTTGCTGTAACTGCAAGATAGACTATTCTGGAAATTTTGAGGACTTTTTGCTTTTAACACAATTAAAGGCCTCTAGTTTTATGTGCCTTTGACTGTGCCAGTTTCTTCATACTGATGGATTATGTCACCTATTTGTTAAGAGAATCTGTCTTCATAGTTTGCTCTTCATTAATTGCTACTCTTGAGTTTTGTTTTCTAATGAGTGCTTATGCCTGACTGCTCAGATGTGCCAAAGCAAAGACATGATATTTAGGAAGGGTTTATTTAGGAATGATCAGAGGAGCAGGATGGCTTGGGCATGAAGAACCATGTTAACCCGGACTCTTCAGGTGGGAAAAGAGATGGTTTGGAGGCATTATAAACAAAGTCTGAAAAATCATGAATGCTATAAAAATTAAAACAAGAAGAGGTTCATTGTGTTGTCCCTGATAAGATCTGAGTCAGGCCCTGAACAAACAGGAGGAGGCTCATTATACAGTGGATAGAAGAGTGTGATTCCTTGCCAAGGGATGTTGTGAATGTCATAAGTTTACCTGAGTTCATGGGGAAGATGCAGAAGTCTGTATAAGATAAATCCATAAAAGTTATTAACATAGAAATGGCATTTGTCTCTGAATTTGACTCCCAGATCCTTAAGATTGGGGTAGGAGAGAGAGATGTTTGTTCTGTTCATTCTTGTTCTTAGGTATCCAGTAATGTTTAATGACAAAAAAAAATAATAGTACTGTATTGGTTATCCCTTCTGTCCAGCCCTGCATCCCCATGTTACTGTATGTGTTTATGCTGGCACAGAGTCAAACAGTGTTGGATTTGTTGTGGTGCCATGCTAAATAAATTTCTGCCTAATGTGTTTGCAATGTTTGATTTGAGAAGGTTCTCCTGTTCTCACGGACCATCAGCTGAGGAGCGTCTTCTTGGAAAGACATCAGGGATAGTGACTGTTTTGGGGCAAATATTACAGTATTTGTTGCTATAAGTCTGTACCCTTATAGAGGGTTTCAGGTGTTCCTGCCTGTTCTCAGAAGTCACTGGTCTCCAGCACACTTGCAGAAAAACAGAATTATTTACAGATTGTATGAACAGAAACATCAAGTGAAAAATAAGCTTTTTAACATGATGGATACTTGATTGCAGATTTTGACTATTTCTTATCCAATTTTAGAACTTCACCAGTGGAGCTAAAAAGGGCTCCAAAAGGACAGAACCACCTGGAGGGCACAAGCTCACGTTCATCTCTCTGCAGGCTGCCAAATAAAGCAGATTTTGTAGGAACTATAACGGTATTTTAGTGGCTGGGACATGGAGTGACTTTTAGAAGGTCTGCGCTTCACTGCTGAGCCTGATACAATGATCTCTTTCCCCTTCCCATGCCAGGGATGTATTTCCACAAGGTCTGCCTGATGAATATGCCTTTGTAACTACCTTCAAATTCCGGAAGGCTTCCAGGAAAGAAGACTGGTATATTTGGCAGATTATTGACAAGTACGGCATACCACAGGTAAGAGGCCCTTTTGTAGCCAGCAGGAATAACCTTCTTTCTCTAATTTTTTTGCCATAAACCAGTTTTTTTGCCTTAGCCTCCTACTCCTTTTTCCTTGCAGACTGGATTTTTTTTGTTTTACCTGTCTTTCAGTTTATTTTACTGAAAATCCTTTATCTTTAATTCAACCCAGGAGGAAGGTTTGCATAGAGCTTGGTGGTTATTAGTATGAAAATAAATGTGTTAGTTGGAAAGAGGGACAAAAATTAGCATCCTTGCTCTTGAAACTACTATTGAGTTTTTGGGTTTTTTTGTTCAAATAGTTCTGTTTAGGGAAATTATTTTGCCTGTTTGGAAAACTATTGTCACACAGTGAGTTATGTCACGTTTTTGCACAGAGTTCTAGGTGTTTTATGAGTTCCTGTTCTGGGTGTGGATGTAACACTTATTATAACTCTATAGCCCTAAGTCCTGGCTGCTGCATGATATGATATAATATTTTTTCTTGAAGTACTCTCATGATCTTAGAAGAAAAATGCCATAAGGATGTACTAAAGGGCTCTCTGCCCTTACACAGCATGTTCTTAACAGCTTGCTAGAGTTTAGGTGTTTGGTTGTGCTTGAGGAGGTAATGGTTTGGATGGGCTGTATGTTTTTCTGATCAGCACCAAATACAGTGTTTATGGCATTACTCATGACTGAACTGGAGTGTCAGCATGGGCTCACATAGCTGTGTAATTCAGTATTTTTGCTTTGAGACTGGTATTCAAAAGAATTTGGGGAACTCTAAGTGAAGGATAGGTGCAGTTGGAAGCGTTAGCTAGTTGGATTTGAGCCAATGGTAAAAGGTTTAGATAACAATTATTATCAGCTGAACTTTGTGAAATTAAATGTGTTTTACTGTCCTACCTGTATTGCTATTTGCTGCAGAGTGAGAATGTATCACATTCTCAGTATTTCTTGGAAGAAGTTGGAAACTTGAACTGCTTAGGTGTGAAGAGAGAAAAACACTCAATACTTCCAGTAATAATGTCAAAGTGCCTTAAAATGTGGTGCCAGAAGTGCCTTAGAGCCTCATGAGCCTCATTTCACGTAAAGTCAGTCCTGCTTTGTCCAGTCCATTGCACACCTGCACAGCTCACAGATGTATTCTGAGCCAACGCTGATCTGAGCTGGCATTCCCAGCCAGCAAAGAGCTCAGCTGCATGGAGAAGTTGGGTCAGATCTGGGGGCAGACCTGGGCTCCTTACATCACACACAGCTCGGTGCCAATGTGGCCCAAACTCCTTCCAGCTCTGCAGTTTGCAAACTCACCCTTTGCTCCCCTGGCTCTGCCTGCTCCATTGCCTGCTTCTTGCTGGTAACTGCCTGACTTTGGTAAAAGAAGAAATCAATTTGTAAATGAACTAAAAGTATCATGTCCTCAAAAGCCAATTTTTGCCTGCTCTGTAGCCTGCAAGATAGGGGATGGGGTGTAGCAGTAGTTTTCTGTGCAAAGCATCTGAAATAATGTGTGGGTAGTGCTACAGCTCAGAAGACTGGTTTCATACCAGCCAGTGAAGCATTTGTTTGTGTCCCATGGAACAGCTGAGGACATGTGATGGGAGTAAAGAGCAGAGAACCTCCTAGGATGTAGTGGAGGGATCCAAACCTGGTTCAGCTTTGTCTCTCTGCCTTTGGGGAGATGCCCCTGATGTGCTACCACCCAACCATGTTGAAGCATTGCCTGGCTTTAGATGGTCATGGCTCTACACCAAAGCCTGTGCAGCCACATCTTATTTACTAGCACAGGTGTAGACTCCCTGTCCATATCTCTCACAAAACTCTGTCCAAGCTCTTCGCTTGGACTTCTCAGCACAGGCTGTACCATCCCTGGCTTTGTGGTGTCAGTGGTGATGGAAAGCAGTCAGGAGGAAGGAGAAGGCTCTGTACTTCCTTAGCAAAATCCCTTCTGTTCCCGTGCAGGTCTCGATCCGCCTGGATGGAGAGAACAAAGCTCTGGAGTACAACGCCGTGGGGCTCACCAAGGACGCCGTCAGGGTGGTCTTCAGAAACACTCGAGTCAGTGACCTGTTCGACCGCAACTGGCACAAAATTGCCCTCAGCATCCAGTCGAAGGCTGTCTCACTTTACATAGACTGCAAACTGGTGCAGGTGCTGCCTATTGAAGACAGGGAAAACATTGACATTCAAGGAAAGACTGTGATTGGCAAACGCTTGTATGACAGTGTCCCCATTGATGTGAGTACTGCTCTTCCAGATTAGAGCTGGGGTAATGTTCAGAACTGGGTTCGCAGCCCATGAATGGTGTTTTGGGGATTATGTTGTAATTGACCCTCTTCCTGAGGCAGCGTTGCTGAAATGCTACCAGTGTTACATAGCTGAAACAGGTTGGCACCTTATCATGCACAGGACTTGTTGTCTTTTTATGTGAGACTGACAGTGTCTCCATAATAGGCATTAAAAATGAGAAATTTCATCTTTCTTCTGCAAGTGAAATGTCTTGGGTGCAGTATTGGAGAATTTCCTGAACTCTCAAGGAGTTTCGTGATCACACAGAACATGCTACAGTTTAAAGCAGAGACAAAATCATAAATAAATATCATCACACTAGGTATTGAATTCCATGTAAAGGCCTTTTATTGTCTGATCTTGGCATTATGAACGTTTACACCCACGAAAAGAAGAGATGGGGTGGGAAAAAGAAGCTTCTTAACTCAGGAGAGTCATGTTATGTTCTCAGTTCCTCAGATATTAAATTGAAGTGAAGTTCAGACCTGCAGGTTGGACCTGATTGTCCAGCAGAAGCGTTGACCTGGTATAATTTATGTGTGATCATTTGGTGTTTGAGACTTGTATGATCTTTCTATCTGTGCAAAATGGTTGGCATGTGCACATTAAATGTGCATATTAAACAGCATTTCTCATGCAGTGGTAAATGGTCAGAAGACACCAGGCACAGCAGGAGAAAAACAAACCTTGTGTCTAGACAAAATTCTAGGAGGGATAGAAGTGTCCAGGATATGTCTCAGACAGAAATTTGGCCAGAACATGGGGAGTAGCATGAATACCTCGACCAGAATTTTAATAGGTATATTCAGGGTCTCATTAGCTCAGCACTCTTGAACCATGCTGAGATATTGGCCCATTATTGACAGGTAGAGCTAGAGATTGACTACAGGAACCATGGAATCACTCTGAAGTTAGCACCATCTGGATTTTGTTTGTATTTGCCTGCTCTGTTTGTATCCAAGCAGAAGGACATGCGGTCTTTAATAATTCACTGTCTCTGAGACTGTTGCCTCGCTTTGTTTTCCAGTTTGATCTTCAGCGGATGGTTATTTACTGTGATTCCCGGCATGCTGAGCTGGAGACGTGCTGCGACATTCCCTCTGGACCAGTAAGCTGCTTTTTGTCATTTATTCATTTTCACATGAACACTCTTCACTGAAATCTCTTAACATAAATCAGAAAACGTATGGCAGTATGGGATTATAATTTTTTTAATGAGGGTGAATGAAACCTAACTGTGTAATTGGTAACGTAGCAGAGCCAGAAGAGGACCACTGCAGACAGATGAGTATGCGGAATTTGAAGTTTCCAAGTTCCTCTTTCCTTGTCAAACTGTCAGGGGAAACAAAACCCTGAAGTGATGATGGAACAACAGAAATGCGGCATGAAATATTCAGCATGTTTCCCACTGGTTTTATTTGGGAACAGATAAAAACAGTGCCAGTTGCTGCTTATTTTCCTGTGCCCAACTCTCACTAGAAACTTCCACCCTCCTTTCACTCTTCTCCCCATAATCTTGGTTAAAGAGATTCATTGTTCATTTTGCCACATTTTCCCCTATTGCTTGCATGAATGGCTTTTGTGGGATTTCATTCCTCCTGAGGACTCTTTTGGCTGGCTGTTATACAGTAGTGCCTGTGGGGTTTCTCTAAAGAGCATGGAAGAGGAAACTTTCCACCACCAAAGGCTTTGTCATGACCTTGGGTATTTGGGTGCAGTGCCAGGTCACAGTCCTGACGGAAGCACCTCCCCTGGAAGTGAGGCCCACTGTTGGCAGTGAGCAAGTTGGACACCTCAAGACTTTCAACTGCTCCTGTCTTGCTGGACAGAAGGTGAGTGTCAAGACAAGAATGTTTCATTTGGGATGTCTGTAGAAGTAATGGAAGTTTTCCAATTGTTTTCTCCTTACCTAGTTCAGTGATTTTTGACCTGGTAACAACATTGAAAACAAAGTGGTTATTCTTATTCAGCCCAGTTAGGTGCATCCTTCTTCAAATACAATAAAACAAACCAGGTCCTGGAGGTAAATATAGCCGTATTGAAAAAAATCTCATAGTTTTTAAAGACAGTGTGCTTGCTTATGCTGGCTGTGACTGGGACCTCTGAGAAGTCAGTTCCATGGTCACTGCTCCTGAGGACATGTCAACTTTGTTCTCTTCTCCGCTGAAACCTGAAAAAGTTTTTGTTGTCCTCAGTAGTTGTAGGATCATGCCCCTCGCTTGGTTATATAATGAGAAGATTGGTCTGATAAATCATGTTTCTTTTTGTCTTAGGGGGAGAGGGGTCTAATTGGCCCTGAAGGTCCTAAAGGTCAAAAGGTCAGTAATATATACTAGTCCATTTGTTTAGTAAAATTAACAACAATGAAACAGTTTCAGAGTAAACTGAGGAGTTAAAGATTTTGAGAGTTGAGAGTCAGTTTAGCATATGACTAAGTTCAGACAGTTTTGGGTGAGCCTGAGGCAGAGCAGGAACCTCTGACTATCTTGTATCTTTGTTCTGTGCTTGCATCTAGATGTCTTTGTTGCTGCTTTATGTCATTCTTAGAGTAAATGTCTTGCAAAATGCTTTTCTGTAGCTTCTAAACTGGCATTTTTGCAAGTTACTGTTATTTAGTTGGTCATGCACAGCTTCCATGGTAAGTCACCTGGAAAATGACGAGCTGCTTCTGTGCTGTGCCTTGCTCAGCAATACTATATATCCATAAGTTGGGTAGCAGCCTTCCAGTCACACTCTACAAAATTTCCTAAAACTACCAGCAAAAGATTAGTCACAATCTGTTATCCTTATGAAGATTGTCTGAGTCATGATGTTAAATATAGGCCATTTCCCTCAGCACTCTCCTTCCTCGATAACGGGGTAGGAGAGTGGTTGTGATGTCTGCTTCAAGCTTCCCAGTTCAGTCTTTATATTATCCTGCATGTTCTCTGAGTTTCTTTGATATACACATGTGGATTCAGGATAAACACATTTTCCTCCTGTGCTTGGTTACATATAGAGCTGTGGGGCAATAGACTCTAAAGGAGTACAGGTACTGGAAGAAAACAGAGATTCACAACACTGATGAAGAGGTGAAAGTTGATGATGGTGGTTCCCAGCTTTCCATCCATGTGATTGAAAAGATTTTTGGCAACAAGTTGTATTCAAAACTATTTGCATCTGATTCACTTTTACAGATTCAGTCACTGAGTTTATACCTGTTGGGTGAATAATTGAATTGCACCTCACCAGAGTCTCTCAGTCTGAGAGGGGAAAGGGGAAATCTCTGGGTCTTGGAAGGTCAGACATCCTCAAAAATACATATTGTGTTTTGACAAAGCTTTTAGAAGGTCTGCGCGGGAGAAGTTCTGGAGATAAGGAGATGTATTTTGGAGTATGTTTTTTGCTGCAGTGAAAGAACATGGACTCATTAGTGCTCAGATGTGGCTGGCTGAATGTGCAGAAAACAGTTCCTTGTGCTTCCATGTATATAAATAGCAGCTTTCTATTTTAATCTGTGACAGCTTAAATAATGATGGGCTGTTTTGAAGAATGACAGAGCCATGACTGTCATGAGGAGGTTGCAGAAGGACAATAATGATAATAATAAAAGGGCCCTGCAGCGACATCTCATTGTCTTTCACCTCTTTGACAAGATCTATACACTGGTGAGGGTGTCTGCCCTGTGTAACATGGCACATTGCTGGGGTGCAGGAGGCACTAGTGGAATACAAGGGGGTGTTTATATAAGCTCAGCAGCAGCAGATTTTGTGTTACAGACCCAAAAGGGCTGGCCCACTCCTGTAGGTGTGTTGCTGGAGAGTTCTGCAGATGTGTGTGATATTTCCCTGGCTGTAGTGATTTGAGACTTGTACACAGACAAGGTAGGACTGTGTCACAGTCCCAAGGACCTGGGGATGATGTCATTTAAATCCAGGATCTGACAACAATTTGGTACAAATGTGATGATTTCAGACAAATGACTTAGTTTCTCCATCTGCTAAATAAGGCAACTAATAGATTTTGCACCTGACTTGCAAAGACATTGAGATTAAATAACATATACTTCCCTTGACAGGAGTTCTTACATCATTATTGCCAAGGACAAGCTTGACACAGTCCTTGCTTTGTGTTCAAGAATGAATTTTGCTCTCCTCCTCTCTCTCTGCAGCATTACTGAGCTGCCCAGGCTAAAATGCTGGCTGTGGGGAGGAAATTCAATGCTATTTGCAACTCCCCAACATTACCACCTGGTATTTATCAAAGAAAGACTAAAGACCCACCAAAATATGAGTGGCTTCTGCATTACAGAGTTGTACATGTCCATAATATATTATAGGATCATTCAACGTGGCTCCTCATTTCTATGGTGCAAGCGGTGTCTTTAAATCCTTGTTTTTGGGTAATGAAAGGAGTGTAAAGCTTTTTTAAGGTAACAAATATAAAAGATTTCCATTTTTATTTTAATCCAAGAGCAGGGGCTTCAAGAAACAATAGAAAGAAAGAATAATATCTCTACTATAGTTTTATATATATAGATTAAATAGGCAGTGAGAATAGCATAAGAAAAGATTGATTAAACAGAGAGATTGGAGTAAAGAAATAAATAAGAAAAGAAATTATCAGGAAAAGAGGAGACAGAACAACATCAGACCTCTGAGTCAAAATTCCTAATTTTCTCTATAGACACCATCCCCATTGAGCATCTCTTATTCGGGATGAGTTGCAGCGCTGAAATCTACCTCTAAATAAATGAGGCCAAAGGGATATTTAGGTAGGTTCTAAGTATTTGAGCATTATCCAAAAATATTTTACAGGCTGATATTAGGAAATGTCCTGTGAGAGATTATATATGGCCATATAAGTAACCCAGCAAAGCAGCTGGTTCAGATCTATCAGGAAGAAGGTCCACAGCTTGTGGTAGTGGTCTCAGAAATTAGTCCCAGGAGATACCAACAGCGAGAGGGATCAGTGCTAAAACTCCTCTTACTGCAATGCAGTCATCTTTGGAGAGGCTTACAAAGTCAAGAGGATTGTGAGGCTATGAGAATTTTGGGGTTTGGTTTGGTTTGGTTTTCCCTAGACCAGCAGTAGCTGCTGGGTTTTTACTCTGTATCCAAGAAAAAAAAAAAAAAAAAAAAAAA
>VYXB01010054.1:73584-193559 GCA_013397135.1 Pachyramphus minor | reverse complement strand
CTCTCCTCTCCTCTCTCTCCTCTCCTCTCCTCTCCTCTCCTTTTGGAGTTATTGCCATTTTCAGAGTTTCTGGAAAAGCCATAGAAATGTATCCTGTTAGATACAGTCTGTCCACACAGATCCCTGTGCTCTCTGTCTTTGCCCCAAGGCAGCTGAATATAAGAAAGGACTGACCTGAAAGCCATGTTGCTTTTTCACCCCAGTGCTGTGCTGTCAGCAGGGTTTACCAAATTAGAATGAGCACCGTGCCTTTGGACTGGGGCTGGCCAGCATCCAGCAACTTGGGACACAAGAAAATGAGTGCAGTTCTGCCTGAAAAAGAGTGCTGCAGGTGTAGCTGGAGTCTGATGCTGCATTCTGGTCTAATGGTGGAGCGCTTTTGTTTGGGTATTTTTAAGGGATGAATTTTGGGACCAGAAGGGCCGTGTGTGTGATCTGATTGCAGGTAAAGCTCAGGCTGGCAGTGATATTTTAGATGCAAGGACCAACTGTTTCCTAAAGGAGATGGAGCTGGGAGCAACACCATCCCTGGCAAAGCTGGGACCTTGCCAGCCAGGGCTTATTCCATTGCATCCCAGCACAGGACAGGTCAATCATGGCAACCAGATTCAGCAGAGAGTCCAGATCACCAGCCTGATCCACAGTTGAGGTAGCAAACCTAAGCCCAAGACATAAAAATGGTTCTGCAAACCAGTGTCAGGATTAGCATTGCCAGGCTGCTGCAGTGTAGTTGAAGCAAGGAGCAAAGTTGAGAGCTTCAAAACAGCTTCAGTACAACAGAGGGGAAGCAAACAGCTGAACTTCTCTCAGTAGGATGTGTTCTCTGAGCACTTAAAGGATGCGGAGCCTGAGCTTGCACAAACCAAGAAATAGCCCTTATTCCTGCAACTTCTGAATAAAACTAATTATGGCTCCAAGAGAAGATGTGAGTGTCCTTTTCACTACTGAAACATGAGCTCAGTGCAGGGAAGGCACTCCAGGACATTACACCCCTTGTTTGGGCTGCTGTGGTGTTCAGATATTGTCACCAAGTTCCCAGAGCTCAGACTCAAATGCCACCCAGTTTGACCAGGACCTGTGAGCTGAAGAGTGACCCCAAGAATCCAAGTTAGAAGCAGGCAGCAGGAGCCTTGGTACATCAGCATTTGTGTTAGTGGTCAGGACTTCTTCAGTGAGCACATCTTGACTATAATAAAATGGGCAAACATCTCCAAGTTTAGAGATATTATTGGGTTGAAATTTGAAGACAAAAAAACTCCCCAAGTACCCCATAATTGATGTTCCTTGGAGACAGTGTCTATGGAAACATTGCCTTCTCAGGGTTATGTTCTTAGTGCTCAGTTCTTTTTATTTTATTGCAGAATAAAAAATTATATGAGTGTAGCTAAAACTGACCTGACAAAGAAAAGCAAAAGTGCAATATCTGCAGGCTTTTTTTTTTTTTTTTTTTTTTTTTTTTTTTTTTAAGGACTTCNTTTTTTTTTTTTTATTGTACTGGGAATCATCTCTCTCAGGAGCAATTCTTAGCTACTGACTTCATCTGGTTAAGGTCACTCAGCACTTAACCTCTCAGTCCAGAACTTAAGCATCTGTATAATAACACCTCATGTGCTTCACAGGGCTGTCATGCAGTTCACTGGAGTCATTCATATCTGTGATTTGTTTTTGTAATCTTTTTATTAAGAGGTGAAGTGTAGTAATGTTACTATCTACCCTACTACTCTATGTTCTGAATCCTTTTGTGTATACAGGCAGTTTTGGGCTGCATGCTGTGTATTTTGATGTCCCCTCAAGTGTAGTTAAAGCACATTCTGCACAGCTAAATAACTATGGTTTGATGGAGTTATTTTTCTTAACAATAATTAGAGGGTTTTAGACAAATTCTGCGGTTTTCTGTGACCCAAAATAACAGCTGCAGATTGCAATAAACAGCTCAAAGTCAGCTCACATACTAATTGTGCATCATGACAGCTTAATTCTCAGCAATGTAAGAATATTAGTAACTTGGGATTTTTTTTTCCTTACATAAACTTAGAAAACACGTATTTCTTTTTAGCATTGGCCCCTGGCTGGCAGGTACATTGTTAGGATGCAATGACATCTACTGGCAGCCAGAATTCTGTAGTCTATAGCGCTTGTTTCTTTAGAGGGTTTCTCTCCCAAGATCCACTGGCAGTGGGGAAAGGAAGCATACGAGAGAGATTTGCCAACCTTTTGTTTCTTCTGATAACAGATTTGGGGGAGGGAAAACAGTTTGTCTTGATTCTGTCGCTGATAAATCTTGTTGGAATGCGGGATGCTCCTGAGAGCGATATTGAAGGGGATAAGTATGGATTATCTGCCTGTTTGGTGGAAAATAAAACAGCTTTCCCAGCAGTCTGGAGCACACTCTGAAGTGGAGCTCGTAGCCTAATGAATCACAGGGAGCTGAAGCATGGCATGAAGTAGGTTGCTATCACTGGTCTATGAAAGGCATCTTGAGCATTTCCTGCCCCTCTCTCTGCTTGTTAATCTATCCAGTTAAGCAGACAGATTTTCCCCTTACACTTATCAAAGGTGTTGCCGGGCTGTTCTCGGCTTGGTGCTGGCTGAGAAGGTGCAGGTGCCCTGCTCCTGGGCTCTCTGAAGGTGCGGGTGAGGGCAGGTGAGACATTACATCACTGGATTTCATGCTGTTCTTAACTTGCCCAAGTACAACTCTGGATACGTTTACCCTTTTGAGCCTCTCATCCTTTTCCTTAAGCACTACCTAAAGATTATTGTTTCTCCCAAAGTCCACAAGGCCTTTTATCTCTGCCATTGATAGAAAGATGGTGATTTGAGTCTCAGACCCTGCTGAGTAACGAATGTACACATAGTACTGACTGCCAGATGAGCAAAATGTGGGTTTTTTTCACGGCAAATGTTTGTTTCTCTGATGAAATGATATGTGGACCCTTAGTGGCTGTTATTTCAAGAATATCTGGTACATTTGGTGGCGTGAGGAGGTTTGAGTTTACTGAAGACAGTTTTTATTTCTGTCCCTCTGTCACTGGCTCCAAAGGATTTCTTGGCCATAGCTTTTCCCTTCTTGTACCTCAGTGCTGAAGTAAAACAGGAAGAAGGATCATGACCTTTGTCATGACCTCTGAGATGAAAAAGATCTAGGGAGTATCATCACTTTATGAACAAACATCGAAGCATCATAGAATGGTTCAGTTTGGAAAGGTCCTTAAAGATCATATAGTTCCAAGCCATATGTCTGACTGTCTTATAAATCAAAGAGATTTATAACTTTGGCAAAGACTTGACTGAGCAGCCTCAGGTGTGTTTGGCAGTGAACAGCAGTGTGTCACTGCAAGATATAAGTAGGTGGTGATAAGACTTAAGGCAGGGTGTTCTCTTCAGTTTGGGCATGACATTTAAGGAGAGATGTGGAGAGATGTTGCTTGTTGAAAACAGAAATGATCAGTGATTTTGAAAATTTACCCAGCAGGGAGAAATCTAAAGGAAGGGGCTCTGCAAGGAGGGGAGGAATCACAGAGTAAATGATGCAGTTAATCTTGAGAAAAGCTTTGCATGTGTTTCAGTGAGGTGCCAGAAGAAACGCTGAGGGGTGACTGTGGAATATCAGTAGCAGCAGATGGTTAAGAGCAGATTGACACTGGAGTTTGGAGTGCTCTGACACAGTACTCCCCTGCCCTAATGTGCTCTTCTCAGAGCTACTGATATTTTTGAGGGGCGTGTGGAGATCTGAGGAATAAGAAGCTTCCCGGAAGAGCAAATGGAATTTATAGATTATTCTTGCAGGAAAAAATATCAACCAGAATGTATCAAATCATCCACAAGACCAGAACCATTTTCCTTTTACAATTTATAGATTGCAAGGACTTAAATTCATCAAAGCCATGATCCATGGCTGGGTTATTTTTTGTTTCAATGAATGCTTCCCCTCTGGCACTTGGCAAGCTGTTTGACTGGTCCTGAGCAGTGTCAGATGCTGGCAAGGAGCATCAGCTTTTGCGTCAGGACAAGGAAGTTTTCAGAGCAGAGTTATGTTTTTCACATTTCAAAGTTTCTGACAGATGTATCTCTAATCAAAGAACATCTTGCCCCAACCATAAAAAAAACCCCAAAAAATGGAGTTTCAGGAGCTCCTAGTCTTGTTTTTGCAAATCCAGCTCATTGTAGCCCAATTTATTTCTCAGACTATTCCTTCATGTAGGGGGATTATGGTACCAACTGTTTCCAGTTACCTTATACCTCCTGTTCACTATGTTCAGTCTTAAATAGGTCTGCAAACTCTTTGATTGCTTCTCAGTGTGAACATTTCATTGATTGATTGAGCAACTCTAGCTGTTGAACAAAAGTATTTCAAATACAACAGCTCCCCCTGGTACTGTCCTGTGCTCTCTGCTGCAGGGGGAGATGTTTTCTTCAGCCACGTTCTCCACTTGGGTCAGTCTGGGTTATAGACGAACCAGCAGTTCAGGAGTTGTCAAAGGTGTTTGACCGCCCCAGTCTTTCAGCAATTACTTATGCAGGGAGTAAAGGAGTGTTGTGACAGGGAGGCAGCCAGTATGAAGCTAATGGAAAGGATCTTGGGCCCCAATAACAGCTTTGAAGTCTTTAGGATGTTTCCAGATTATTCTAAACTCTACAGCTACTCCTTGATTAGGAAGTAGCTGTTTACCACATCAGTTATTCTGTGCGTCTTTTCTCCCGCATAACCAAGTTTGTAGGTGACCATGTGTCAAATTAACTACAACCCAGCTGCTGCTTTACCTATTTGTATGCAAAGCTGGATTATCAGGTTTCTTCAGAGAAAGATATCTGTTGGTATCCCTGAAAAATGACTCACCTTCTCTCCCCAGAAGAACAATGACCATATGATGAAGAGTCAGGAGAACCCTTCTGATCTCATAGTGGAGTCCATGATACTTGTGATATTTGGGGTTCAAAGGTTTAGAGAGCGCTTGAAAATATGGTCTCCTAAATTTTTGCTGGGGAAGGACCTTTTGGGGACAATTGGCTTTTATACAATAGGTTAAATAAAATCTTCCATGTATTTGCAGTACAAAAAATGTCAATTACTATCATTTAACCAGTTGTTTTCATACTGGGCTGGTTTTCCTGACAAACCTGCCAAATCTGTGAGTTCTACTGACCTCTGTGTGTCATGTCCACATGACCTTCCTGTTTATTAAATCAGAATATAACACAGACACCCAGAACAAAAGATTTTCTTCATTTCTTAGTATGAACAGAAGTAAAGTCCAAGTTGAGATGAATGTCTTATTTCTTGTGGAAGCAGAAGATTATGCCAGCTCTGGTGTCAAATTTGCCAAGATATTAATAGGGTTTTAGCATCATTAAGCTAATAGAATCCTGCATCTGTGCACTGGAGAGTGGCAGTCATTTGTGCTGCCTGTCTGGTCAGCAGCTTTTGGAAAGGGAGATGGGTGACATATATCCACTGCAGCTCTGCCTCTCAGCTGATCTGCAGATCATCCCTGGTTTTTAATGAAACCTTAAACCCAAAATTTATAATATTTTTCAATAAAATACTTATTTCGTCTGGCTGCTGGAGGCAAAGCTGTGAAATCTTTCACTTCACCCTCCTCAAGTTGGTAGCTCCTGAGTGTAGAAAGGTAGAAAAGAAAGATATTACATCTTTCCAGACCAGAAGGTCTCTTGGAAGTTTTCTGAGGCATTTGAACCTGAAGACCACACTCAACTTGTGACACCTCTTCTATTCTCCCACTTCACTTTACTCATCAAACATTGATAGCAGTTTAGTGAGTAACCATGGATCAGGAATAGGACAGTTTACCCATTGCTTTCTCTTTTATTCTTCATGAACATCAATCTACCTAGATAAAGGCAGGGCAAAGTGCCAGGAGAAAGAATAAACTTATGGTTAAGGCACAGACTTAGGGAACAGGGAATCTGGAGTGAGTTTCTCTCTTTGTCTCAGACTCTGGGACCTTCTGAATGTCTTCTGCTCAGTCGTACCTCTGACTCATCATCCTCATGTGGAGAGAGCAATATGACAGTTGTTATACCTTCCTTCCCATTTCACAGGGATGCTGTGAAGTTAATTAACAATGGAGAGAAGGGCGTGAAGTAGCACCACTGCACAGTTCAATTTTGCTTCTGTTTTCCATTTCATCATGCCCAACTGTTCTGTTTCTCTTCAGCTCTTGCTATTTTGCCTCCTATCTTGGATATAGATCCCCCAGTTTTTGCAGCTGTCAATGTGCTGAGTGTGTGATTCATGGGGTTCTGCCTGGCAGATTTTTTTGCAGGTCTTCCAATGACACCTTTATTGACATCTTGTGACAGGGTTAGAAATTTTAATTTCATACTAGGATTAGAAAAGTGGCACTTTTGTGTGAGATGTAGACCTCTTTGGAAGATAAAATAAATAAAATGTGTGGAGTTGACCTTAGAATGATCTATCTCTTGTTGTCTGTTCCGTACTGTGAAGGAAAAGTCTGGTAATTTACTTGAATTTGGCAAATCAGAATCTAACCACATGTTTTGGACTGATCTTTCCCCATTATTTTCTTATTTAGTTTACTCTCATTTCTATTAACATAGTCCACAACTCAGAATTCCAAATAAAATATGTGATTATAGGCCACAGCTGTTCTCAAGTTGGGAGAAATATTTGTAAACTTGGCAGCTGGTTGAGGAGCTGCAAGTGGGGGAAAGAAAAGCAGTTAAACTTGAGTAGATTGCTTAAAAACATCATTGAAGGATTTTTCCTTTGCGTGCTTCTGATGTCTCTCTAGGACCAGGTAATACTGAATTGTTCTATCTCTGTATCTTTCCATATACATGCAGATTCCTTCCTTCTCCATTTCAGATCTCTTCAGAAAAATTCTGCCATGAGGCTAGATATGGCAGAATCCCTGTATTGGTTATTCCCTCTCTGAGGAAGTGCATTATCTAGCAATTAAGGTTATCTTCTTTGTAATTTCAAAGTTATCTCCACTCAGACATATCAAGATCTACCTGGGATGTTGCACAGGTTTGGGCTGGGGTAGAGTTAATTTTCTTCGCAGTGGTTGGTACGGAGATAGGTTTTGGATTTGTGCTGAACACAGGACTGATAATACAGAGGTGTTTTGGTTATTGCTGAGCAGGGCTCACACAGAGCCAAGGCCTTTTCTCCTTTTTGTGCTGCCACGCTGGCAAGGAAGTTGGGTTTGCATGGGAGGCTGGGAGGAGACACAGCTGGGACAGGTGACCCCAGCTGACCAAAGGGATATTCCAGACCATGTGGCATCATGCTTAGTATATAATTTGGAGTGATGGTGTTTGTCTTCCCAAGTTACAGTTACATGTGATGAGGTCCTGCTCTCCTGGAGGTGGCTGAACACCTGCCTGCCCATGGGAAGCAGTGAATGAACTCCTTGTTTTATTTTGTGTGTACAGCTTATGCTTTCTTGATTAAACTGTCTGTATCTCAACCCACAAGTTTTCCAGCTTTTGCCCTTCTGATTCTCTCCCCAGTCCTGCTGGTGGGGGAGTGAGTGAGCAGCTGTGTGGGGCTTGGTTGACAGCTGGGGTTAAACCATGACACATGTAGATATAATTTGGTCACCAATCATATACACGGTGTTCAGGTGAATCTGTGGGGTAGTAGGGCTCACTGCAGCCCAAGTGAGGTGAATCTTTGCACAATACACAAGAAATTAGGCTACATGGGTGCATGGTGAGTATGGAGGTATCACTAACCTGGAGCTGGCATGATCTGGTAAATCCTTGTGATGCTGGTGTGTCAGGAAGACATCCTTGCTCAAATATGGAAACGGAATTACTCTTCTGATATACACAAACTAATAAAGCAACCTCTCTGAGAATGTCTATCCTTACCCAGATCACATATTTATTTTTAATGACTGAAGCCAAGGGGAGTATCATTATTCTTTATCACCCCAGTATTCTCTCTGCAGCAGCTGAGAGTTGCCTGTGCTCTGAAATTCCTCATGATGTGGTATATCCTTTTGTCCATTGGGTCTGGACAAACCATGTGGCTATGTGAGCCCTTCTCTGAGAGTCTCCTGGAAGAACAGGAGTACTGTTTACCCCTTGCTTTTTATCCATTGTGTGGCTCTGAATGCTTCCATTTAAAAGTAAATACAAGGAAATTCAAAATTCTATCCTTTTTACTGAATTCTGCTTAAACTTGTTGTTTTAGTATGACTCTCAAAACACTCTTAATTTTCTTGCAGAATTGTTATCTGTTCTTTGAGGAATGAAAGATGAAGTTTTCAGAGTGGCTTGTCTAGTGCTCTATTCTCAGAGCTTGCAGTATTCCATTTTTAAGAACTTCCTAAGCGAGGCTGCCATATTTCTTAATGCAAAATATCTCACAGATGCCACTTCTTATGCATTCAAGTTTTCTCCACTAAACTATTGATGGAGAAAGGAAAAGGTCCCCCTATATAAAGTATAAAATTACTCCAGAAAACCTAGGCTAAACTGTAAGGAAGATGCTTTAGAAGCTGAAGTCTGTTCCCCTATTTAACAGTAGCCTCTTCTGCTTTTATTATTTCTTTTTATTTCCTGGATCTTTGTTACCTTCATATTCTGGTCCTTCTGTTTCTCCAGAAAAGGACAGCCTTTGAATTTCAGATTGTCATAAAATGGTTGGGTGACAGTAGGATTGCATGGCATAAACAGCTAAGTGTGGTTTACATGTCACCACCAGATTCCCATTGTGTTGAAGCTGGGAATGCAGCCAACCTGTGGGAATATAGGATTATTTTAATCCCTCTCGGTGGCACAGCCGGGTTTGTCCTTGGTGCAAGGAATGTGATGGACTTTTGTTACCCAGGGCTCAATGCCAGCTGCCAGAGCCTACCTGTTTTCCAATGTGGTGCCTGGATTCTTCATCCCAGAGCACTTGCTTGGCAGCTGTTTCATTGCCCTGTACCCTCTGCTATTTCTTTCTTATATTTACACATTGCTTGCAATTTTAAATGGAGCTTTGATGCATAATGCCTGTTCTTTAATATTTATTCATACCATGTCCAACAGAGTGACCCAAGCAGGGAACAAATGAGGTGTTGCTGTAATTCAAGCAAATAAACATAGAATAACTAATGAAAAACAAAAATTGGCATTTGTAAAAATATGTAGCTACCTGTGTACTACATAACTTCTGTATACTCACAATTCTTGTCAGTGGATGACTTCAGTGCTGCCTGCTCTGCTTCCATCTGAGTGACTGCACTTTACAGCCACAGTACAAGAAAAGTCCTCTGGTTGCTTTGGATCTGATGGCAGTTGCCAAATCCAGGCTCTTTTGACAAATATTTTGTCAACTGTGAGCTAAAGAACATGTTGATTCCTCTGTTAACTTTGGTGGAAATGTTTGATTAATGGTTGACAGCTGTACAGCTCAGAGGGTGAAACTCAGCACAAGTGGCTGGCTTTCCTGTGGGTCAGGAAGGGACAACGGGCTCATGAGCCAGGAAAGGGAAAGTTCTTAGGAAAATCTGCTTCTTTCCTCTTGAAACTGGTTGCTGAAGCTGTAACTTCCCCAGCAAGAACTCCTCTTGAACAATATTTCAGGTCCCTATGATTTCTTCCTTGGCCAATTCCGTCATTCTCTAACTGCAACTTTCCCTGGAAAGTAATTTCCAGGATAGATGTGCTGGCAGAACCCCCTAGTCCCAAGTGCTGCGTAGAGAGGTAAACTCTTTTTCTGAATCAACTGACCTAATTGGAGGGATTAACTGTGGGGAAAAATCCCTTTTGGATGTGCCAACACTTCCTTAGGCTTTAACAGAATGCCGAGCGGAATTATTGGGATTTTGCCTTATTTAAAAAACGTGTTGGACAAACAAAAAGAAAAGGTGATTGTTCTGCAGTGCAGTTCACGAAGTTGGCCAGTTAAAAAACAAAAAAAAAAGAAGAGTTGCTTAATGAAGTGAATTGCTGTGACAACACGACTCCATTTCAGTTAGCTGCATCCTCAGTGGGGCTTTGGCAGCTGACTGGGAGTTAAGAGTGTGAGCTGTTGGTTGCTTTCCTGTCCCTGCCTGTCACAGCTCCTTTGGCACCGAGCAGCACAGTAACATTGATGCCTCTCTGCTTCCTGTTCTTTATCACTGCTTACTTCTGTAGTTTCCTTTGTGAACATGAGCTTTTTGGCATAGGCTACATGATCTCTTCTTGTGCTTTTATTACGGTTCAAGCATCTGCAGAACCTACCTGCCCTTATCCTGACAGGTTTTCCTGCTGACTGAGGGATACAAAGCATCTAGACAGGGAACTGGGGTGATTTGGCTGGAGAAAAGGAGGCTGAGGGAGGCCTTCTCACTCTCTACTGCTCCCTGAAAGGAGGTTGTAGCCAGGTGGGGGTCGGTCTCTTTTCTCAGGTAACAAGTGATAGGATGAGAGGAAATGGTGTCAAGCTGCACCAGGGGAGGTTTAGATTGCATATTAGGAAAAATTTCTTCAGTGAAAGGGTGGTCACAGGTTGGAGCAGACTGCCCAGGGAAGTTATGGAGTCACTGTCCTTCAAAGTGTGAAAAACCCCATTTTTGGTGCTTAGGGCCATGGTTTAGTGGTGGACTTGGCATTGCTGCGTTAATGGTTGGACTCGATGGTGTTAGGGGTCTTTTACAACCTTGATGATTCAATGGAGAATCAGTGCAAGGGGCAGAAGTAGGAGCCCTTCCCACGCTGTAGCCTTTTTAGTGGTGGTTCCCCAGGGGACATTAAACCTGTCTCTAGAGTCTAGTTTGCTTCTGTGCAATTTTCTCCTTGGGGAGGAACTCCAAAAGCTGCTGGATACTCTCCTGCCCAGCATGAATATTTGAGTGATCACTGTGCCTCAAACATATTGACTGATGCTGGGATTAGTTTTTTTCAGCTGTGCCAAGGAATTGCTCCTGGAGCAAAAAATAAANGCTTAGGGCCATGGTTTAGTGGTGGACTTGGCATTGCTGGGTTAATAGTTGGACTCGATGGTCTTAGGGGTCTTTTACAACCTTGATGATTCAATGGAGAATCAGTGCTAGGGGCAGAAGTAGGAGCTCTTCCCACGCTGTAGCCTTTTCAGTGGTGGTTCTCCAGGGGACATTAAAGCTGTCTCTAGAGTCTAGGNGTGCGACATACTCTGACATGGAACAGCAGTTCCTCCGAGTTACATTGACCTGTTAGAGCAAATGATTTTCCTAAAAATCACGTTTGCTATTTGACGGGCTTTCTGTCTCATTAGGGAGCCTTTCAAATATAGCAGATCTGATTTTTATCACTACTGCACTGCAAATCAGATAGAGTGTTTCACAAAGGTTCAGTTAGGAAAAAATGTGATTATAAACTTATCTAATTGCTTTCATTTGCATATACAGTACAGATACTTTTCAGATAATATCTTTTATTAGCTTTTAAGTTCCAAATACACCCATAAATAAATAAATAAGGCTGGATTTTGTCACTGTGTATTGTTGACTGGAACCTTACCCTAGGAATATGTTCCTCTAAGTGTGCAGGGCTAGTCCTATGGAAAAAAAAAGTTACAAATAATATTGCATGTGGCAAAAAACACAAACAAACAAACACCACAAACAAACAAAACCAAATAAAAACAAACAAACAAACAGAAATCGGTACCATTGGAAATTTGGCATATTAGTAAGTTGGTCAAGTCAGACTTCAAGTTTTTGTGCTTTGAAATGTGGCAACAAGAAAGTTTCTCAGGGAAATGTTACTGTGCTTCAAATAATTATATTTAACCAGGATAGGTCTCTAATCTTGTTCTTGGAAAACTGCTGGTTCTGGTTGGTAATAAGAAAAAGAGGGGTGGGAGGGATCAGTCAGAGGAGTGCACTGGCATGGAAAACCAAAAGTGAACTTCTTCAAATATGGGCAAGTTACAGGTGACTGAGCACAACATTGTTATAGCAAGGATGAGAAGTTAGACTCAGTTGTCAAGAGGTGACAACTGTGCTGTCTAAAATACATGGATATACCACACAATGATATGGCATTTCATAGGAGCTTTTGTTTTCCTTTGATGTTGTAGGGTGAAGAAGGGCTCCCTGGCTTTCCTGGGCTGAAAGGAGATAAAGGAGAAAAAGTAAGTTGAGGCCTTTATCAACTATACTCTGAAAAGTTTGAGTTTATAAAGCTATTATGGAAGTCTAATGAAAACTGACCCTCCCCTAAGTCTTTTGTTTTGTGTCTGTATTGTGTCTTGTTTTGTGTTAACAAGGTGCTAAGAAAAGGAGACTATGCTGTTGTATTATTTTTCATCAAGGTGCAGCTTAAGTCTTTAAACCTATTGATGATGCCCAGACACATTTGACAAATGTGTGGAGAACTCAAGGACACCAACTTTGACTAAACTTTGTAAAAATCCAAAGTATAAGAGCGAAGCAGAATAGGAACTCAGTGCTAATACCTCTACATACAGAAACGCCAGTATTTCTTCCGCGTGAGACATGAAAGGCCAAAGATTACTACGTCTTTTCTTGCACTGAACATAAATAACTTTTGGACTATGGTGGCCTTTAGTTGCCTACTGTGTCATCATCTTAAAAAAAAATCCTGTACTGAACTTGCTCTGGTGACTAGTATTTACTTTGGACATATTGGTCAGAAATGTTTTAATCATAATTTGCAGAAGGAATTTTAGGAATTTAAACTTTTCCGCTAAAAATAAAATAGCAAATGTTCTGGATTGCAAGTCAAGATGTCTCTCCAAGTAACACACAACAACAACCAGCTCTGTACAATCACAGCCCACAGTGCCGCCTTTTCAGTTCCCATAACTGTTTCTCATTTGAACCTTTTTTTATGACACACAGAACAGTTTCAAACAGAAACTGCTGGGGTGCCCTGAAGTGCAAACACTGACCTGTGTATGTTGACTTGCCTGTTGTTTGTTGTCTTTCCATTCTCTTTTTGTTCTTTAAATTGCCAATTGCAGGCAGCAAATTTGCCTTTTTTCCACATTTGCTGCAGTCCCCATTTGTTGTGGAGCTGCTAATTTCAGCATATTTAGTTCCATTCATCCTATTGCACAGAAATGGCTAAAATTTTAAACTTAAGTGGTTCCTGGCTTTCTATTTCTTTGTTTTCTACACCTTTGCACATTCACAGTTCTGAGGTTCACTTCCCAGTGGGTCATTGCTGAGGACTGCTTGAGTTTTTCAAGGCTTCTTTTCACTTTGCTTTTAGACTTACTGCTTATGTATATTATAGATGTGCTTAGACGCTTCTGAACTTCGGGATGGATGCCATATTAACAAAGAGAAGAAAAAATAATTTAAAAAAATGCAATATTTGGAGACAATGGAATGGTGAAGAAAGAGGCTGAAGGAAGATGATATGATAATATTGACTCTATAGTTATGTGTCTAATTAGCTCCAGAGCTTTTGTATTAATGTATTCTTAAATGAGTTAAGTGGCCAAGAGTGCCTAGTTCCTCATTAGCAGCTCATCAATCGTCCCTAGTGTGTTACTGTCAACAGCAGCTCCTCCAGAAACTGTAAATAATAAATGTTTGCGTTGAAATGATTCTCCTTATTCCTTGTTCTTGCCTTGATGCACTGCTCGTGTCACTGCACTTGCAATGGGTGTTAATGCTGTGCTGATGGTAACTCTGTTGCTGTTACAGGGCTCCCTGGGCTCACCTGGCCCCCCTGGGAGGGATGGAGCAAAAGGAGAAGCCGTAAGCCTTTTTTTGTTCCTCTCACATAATCTTGCCTTTCAGTGCAAGGCAGGCAGTGGAAATCAAGTCCTATTGAGTGGAATGTGTCTGGGGGATTTGTGTGGCCGTTTTAGGAGCAGCAGAAGCAAATGGCAGGAGGTTAATGGCCCCAGCACGTTTGCAGCCAGGGCAGGTGTCACATGGCTTAACCATCCTAAGAGGTTTTGGGGCAGGTCTGTTACCATTCATTAAGGAGGAAAAGGGAGCTGTCTTGGCAGCCTGAGGTTTGGGACCTGTTGGTTGATAGCTGCAGCTGTAGAGCCTGGCCATTTGGTTTATGGCTGGCAGGGGTGCAGGGGACCATCTTGTGCTCCCACTGCAGACAAGGCTTAGAGAAATTAGTGTCTTGGTTGCAGAAGCAAGGATCTGGACTCCTCCTGTGCGTCAATAAAAACTAAGAGGGCGGGAAGAGGTGCAGGGTTAGCTCAAGGAAGGATGCAGCATAACAAATATTGCCTGTAAGAGGACTACAGTTGAAACATAAAACCACAAACACATTTTCCAGTATCTTAGACAAGTTTGGTTTAGAGCTTTATGTCCTTTTCCCTGCTTGATCACCATCCCTTAGAACTATCTTCATCCTGAGATAGACCTTCCTCATCTCATTCGCCGTCCCTTTGTGGCAACCATTTGGTGGCAACAAAAGGAATGTGGGGAAGGACTTTTTGGAAAGTCAGGCATACACAAAGGTACACACAGCAGAAAAGCTCTTTTCTGTACATCCCATTTCTTTGGAAAAACTGGTAATTTTCCAATATTGCTTCCAGAACTGATATAACTTCATCACATCATTCCTGGCATGGTCTGGGATTGGACAGTGACATATTTGTACTTGCAGAATTGCTTATGGGGTCTGTTTATGTATTGCAGGGTCACTGTTAAAGAACAAATGCATTATGTTGTCTCCAAGGAATCCATGTTTGTAGACTGTAGTTGGTGCAAGCTGTTCACATCTTAGGGAACTCATTTCTTACTACTTGGTTGTATTTAAAGAGCAGATGAAGAGATGTTTCAGTTTTTGAATTTGTCTCTTTGTGCTTCTATTTTTATGAAGAAAGTACACCATAAAGTTTCAGATCTCTGCAGAATGGTACTCAGGACTGTAAATATTGGATAGAGCTTCTGTTTCTAAATCCATGTAATGACTGTTTTGAACCATCCAAGCCTTTATATATAAAATATTAGTATTTACCAGTGATATTGCTGTTACTTGCAGGGTGAACCAGGAAGACCAGGAGCATTTGGACTGCCTGGGCCAGCAGGTCCAAAGGTAAGCTTTCCATTTCTTCTTTACATGGGCAGGCATGTTTTTTTCACTGGCTTTTTAGAATTACTTCTTGTTTGATTTTTGATATTGTCACTGATGAATGAAGAAACACAAAATGGTAATTTCCATCAGGGTTCTGAAAAGGTATCAGCAATTAAGCAAAGTGTGTACAACAGGATTACCTTTTGTTCAATAAACAGCATAGCTGGAAAAGGTGAAAGGAACTTTTTTTGGGGCACAAAAGCCTTGTTTCATGTCTTCAAAATCCTTCCCAACTCTCACAAATATAAAGATGAGAATTATTATCCCTACTTTACAACTGAAAAAAACCCACAAAACATGTAGAGATCCTAGCCTGGATGTTTCTGCCCATTTTGGGAGATTCAGTTTTGCACCAGTGAACAGTGGCTAAATGATATAGAACTTGAGCCAATTCTCACATCACTCAGCTCTGTCTGAAAGGACTTGATGAAGCAAGTCATATATAGGTCCTTTGGTTCCTCAGTTGCAGAGAGGCTCTTTCTCTAAAATATCTCTGTCTTTGCATAGAGGGAAATGCTCATCCCTTCCTGAAGTCCCATCAGGAAGGTATCAGAATTAATGGTGTGTTTGTGGATTAGCAGGAATAGGCAGCCATCCCACGGTTCTCTCCTGGAACCATATTGGCTTCAGCAGGGGGTAAATGACAGCTGCAAAGCTGAGCTGAGTGGAGGCACTCAACATTTTGTCTTTCAGTGGGATCTGGGACTCGATGAAATGAACTGAATTCATCACTCACAAATGTCTTTCAGCTGCATCTCTCCTATCACGTAAACAAACACACACTTTCTCTCTGTCCTACATGTTTCACATAGTGGAATTACAAACCAGCAGACAACATGATGCTCTTTGTGGTATCAAGCTCCTCATATCCGCTTTGCAAATTTTGCAAATCAAGCTAAACTGAGGCATGTACATCTGCCTCAAGGTGGACTTGATCCTGCTCCACATTTTTCACCAGGATCATCAGGCACATGTAGTTGAGCCAAGCAAAGAGGCAATGCTGAATACAAGGAATTCAGGCCTATGGGCTGGGCAGGACAGCTGCTGATGGGGCTGGACCTAAAGTCATCTGACTGGCCAGTGCCAAGTGCTCCCAGGGTTTTGGTGAGCTTGGCTAACCCCAGCCTCTCATAGTGGCTAAATATAAAATGACTGTGCTTTCACAGTGACTTTCAGTTACCTCAGTGGATGCACTGGCTGTATGCCGTGTCCTTCAGCTGGATTCTGGCCTGAGTTATTTTAAGAAACAACCCTGACTTTGCTGACAGGGCTTTAAAATCTAAAACAGGAATCCACACTCCTTTACTCCTTGGTGTAAAGTCTGAGCATCTCGCTGGTGTGGAACAAGGTGTATAAGGATGGCTGGAGTTTGTAATCAGAGAGGTCACATCTCCTGTTATTGGTGTAATGATTGTTTTTTTTGCCAGATCACTTATTTTTATCATGAATGTCAATACAGCAGCTCTGGGCTCTACCCCAGGCTCCATGGAGAGCTACCTTGCAGTTTCTCTGGTCGGTTGGGTTGTGGTCCTTCCCAGCTCAATCCATCTTCATTTACATTGAGCTGGGCCAGTGCAGTGTGAGCTCAGCAATGATACCTGCACCATGGGAGATTCAGCCCTTTGTTTATGTCCTTGGCTGAGGAACCTTTTGCTTCAGTGTGAATTGACAGCACTTTCTTTCAAGAAGTTGTCTTACAGTTTTTACAGACCTCATTAATTGTGTGAAGCTTCCAGTAGCACAGGTAAAGGTCCTGAAGATTTCTGGTAATAGGGTTTCAGCCCACAGAGGTACCAAAATGGATCTGAGCCCATTAGGGCACACATATAAGTTAAGGGAATGAAATGGCCTCGGTATGTCATCTCTGCTTTTACTGCTTTTGCTGCTCAGTGATGTCTCCAGGGAAGATTGTTCCTAGCTTGGTGTCTTCAGCAAAAAGCTCTGAGGTTTGGTGTGGGTTTTTTTTCTTTTTCTTTTCCTGTTCATTAAACTTGGAGGGCAAACTTCGTGATCATCAAGTGTGATCTTGCTGGCTACAAGCTGGTCGATACAAAAAAGTGCTCTCCAAGTCAGCCTTGTGCTGAAGTGTTGGAGCTTCTGCTTATAGAAGATGTCATGGTGGTTTGAGATGGCAAGAAGAGCCCACTGGTTGGAAAAATCCCAGGTAAATATGTGGCAGGTTAATTTATACAGAGTAAATGGGTCGAGAGAAAGAAGGCAATAGCTCAGGTCCCTCAGGTGTGATGTTATAACAGTGAAAAAAAGCTTGGATTTTTGAGATCAGGCCCTTTAGCTTGTAATATCTTTCAGCAAATATTCAATCTTTTCTTGCTTTTCTTTTTTCTGTATCTTTTTAATAAAAGGATAAAGAGGTTTTTTGTGGTTGTCATCGCTATGGCATGGACATAGCTATAACATTCCTATCTGAACTGACAGTTATCTGCACTTGATAGAAAAAGCAGAGTCAGAGAGGGGAAAAAGAATCAAGCCTTTGAAATATAAAGTACTAGGTAAGAGTTTCATTTTGACAAAGTTCCTTCTTGCTTGCTTCAGCTGTTGAAGGTCTCACGCTTCTCTGGTTTACCAGACATGATCTCAGCACAGGCCTTGAGTGGGTGCAGCACATCTTCTTACCAGACAAACCCAGTTTCTTTATCTATAACTTCTGCTGAGTATTATAACCACGTTTTATGTAGCAGTACTTAGTCGGACTATAACAATTTAGACAACTTGGAACAGGCCTCTGTTTCTCTTGGGATTTTGCCTAGACTTTGGTAGTGTATTTTTCTGCAGGCTGAAGGGAAAGGTTTAGGTGCATTCCTACTACTCTCCCTCTGTTATTACAGGACTTGCAATGTTTCCTGACCTGGTAGAGGTTCTCACCTGCCTGATGTTGTAGAGATCCCAGAGCCACCTTTGCTTGTGCTTGAACCCCACTGTTGCTAATCTGGGCACCTACACTGAGGGAAAAAAGTGCCTCAATTATGCTAATAATTCATTGAAAACACATCTTGAAATTTAATTTTATTTTTTTTAATATGAAGCATCTGTTCATGTGAAATGTAGAAATTATTTTAAAATTATTTAAAACTAAAATCACTGCTTTGAAGCCTTACCCCCATTACAGCCACCCAATACAGGAGTTAGTTACATTTCTCTCACTTAGGCTAAAAATAAACATTGGAGAATGTAGTTTTGATCTGTTTCTTTTCATTTATTCTTCAAAACATATAACATTTTGAAGTCTGTAGTTCATTTATTCTGAGATATGGCCTTTACTGCAGCATTTGCAGCAATTTATACCTGTGTTTTATCCCACCAACACAATTCAGGAGACAAAAGAGTTGTTGCACACAACTGACATTGCCAAACCTTCTGAAGTAACCTATAGAGGAATTTGCACGTGACAGTTTGCCTCTGTAGGGCAAAACTGAAAGCAGAAGGATAAAACTTGCTAATATTTGAGTGCCCAGAGACAGGGGAAAATATTGAGGTGTCACTTCAGATGAGTATTTGGAAAGTCAGACGCTGCTCCTGTATCAGCACTGGGGGAATCAAGAAACCTCAACGGCCCAATGTGAGCCTGAAAGAACCACTTACACTTCTGAGTAACTAGTTTTATTCTTGTTCTCTTATGTGAAAGAGTTTCTGATGGCTTACTGTATCTCGATTCCTTGCCAGGGATCTGAGGGAAAACAGGGTCCTCCAGGAATTAAAGGCTACGTAGGTGCACCGGTAAGTCATGGCTCGTGTTAAATTTTTAATGGTCCTGAAACTTTCTTTACTTTTGCAGTGATTCTGCCCAGCTATATTTTTTTATTGTTATTATTAAGCAGTATATGGCATGTCTGGCCACTTACCAGCATATGTCCAAATGATGACGTTTTCTTGACTTCACTGAGTTCCTTCTGCCTTTTTTAAAAGAGAACAGACTTGTAGCCAGTAGAGAGACATCAGCAGAATTGACTTTATTATTGAGATGACAGCTGGTGATTTTGTTATGCTCCTACTATAATGTAATTACTTTGGTCTGTGATGATGCACCATTTGTATGAGAACTGCACCCAGCCTGGGTCCTCAGCACAAGAAAGATTCATGGACCTCTTAGAGTAGGTCCAGAGGAGGGTCATGGAAATGGTCAGAAGGCTGGAACACCTCTCCTGTGAGGAAAGACTGAGAGGGTTGAGGTTGTTCAGTCTGGAGAAGAGAAGGCTCCAAGGAGGCCTTATTGTGGCCTTTCAATATTTAAATTAAGCCTATAAGAAAGATGGGGATAAACTTTTTAGCAGGACCTGTTGTGATAGGAGGAGGAATAATGGTTTTAAACTAAAAGGTAGGGTGGTGACACTCTGGAACAGGTTGCCCAGAGAAGTGGTAGATGGCCTGTCCACGAAAGCATTCAGGGCCAGCTTGGACTGGATGCTGAGCAATGTGATCTAGTTGAAAATATCCCTGCTCATTTGGTTGATTATGTAAACCCTCTTAAACCCTCCCGATATACCCAGATATGCAGCTCTCATTAGCTGGGAGGTAAACCTCCACTACAGCATAAAATAAACTGAAGTTTAAACACAAATGTGCTATAAGAGTAAGCAGCATTTTAAGCTTTGGCAATTTCAGAGAGGTCACTACTAACTGAAGCATATCTGTCTCTCTATAGCTATTAGTTGGTTGTTCAGTTTCCACAATAAAGGTAAAATACAAGGTTCTTGCTGTGCCAAGGGAAGGTGAAATATGGCTCTTACCCATTGAATTGATGGCCTGTGTTAGTGCCACATCAAACTGAGCTCCAGCAATGTTTCTGGTGTAGCTGGGAGGAGATGAATTATGCAGTCCAGAGGAACACTGGCATTGGATTCACAGCAAAAAAATGTGCTGGGCCTCTGGGTCAGAGTACATCTAACACTTGCCAGTTCTCAGAGCTACCTGCTGTCTGCCTAGCTACTGCATCCAGACCTACCAGCAATGGGAATTCTTGCTTGTTTATGTGATAGGTTTTCCCATCAGTATCATCCTCTACCAAAGTCCTCATTGTTTACAAGGAACATGAAAAATGCAGAGCATTGGTTGTTTTCCAGACCATCTGCAGCTGTGGTGTGTTCCCTGCCCCTCCACACTGCTGTTGGCAGGAGGGTCATGTGTCTGCAGGCAATATAATATTGCAGATGTTCTTGGGCCCACAAGTAGTCCCTGCTCTGTGAGTCTGCTTGGACCATGCCTGGGGCCAGCTTTGAGGACTGGCAACTGAAAATGTCCTTGAGGGTCATATGAATAGATTGTGCAGATGTGCACAGTGATTTGGTGACTAATTAGAGGAGGTAACTGTGCCTCTACTTGGATTGAACTTTATAATCTCTGTTTCTTTTTACTTTTAGGGTCTACAAGGAGAAAGAGGAGAAAAGGGAACACGAGGAGACAAGGTATTCCTGTTACATGCCAGGAAAAGACTGGCTGTCCTTTTCCTCTGCCCATTAGGTGAGGTGGGCTGCAAGACCAGCAGCTCTGGAGTTGGATGATGGAGTTTCTTCACTCTGCTGCACTTCCCAGTGCTCCCCCATGTTCCCTGAGCATTCAGGAGGGCTTTATGGATCTCTGCTGTCCACTAAGCACACATTTAGGGACTTCTTGTCTGTGTGTAGCAAGGGATGGAGGAGAGAGAGGAGTGGAATGAAGCCAGTGTGGAGATATAGAGGAGTATCCACATTGTCCACATTGTGTGCACCACGTGAGGGTTGTAAATGACCACTGACTGCTTCTGACCGTGTCTGACCATTCATCTTGCTCCAGTTTCTCAGATTATCCAACTTCCTATGTTTCTGTCCTCTCCCATCACTATTAACTCAGGAGCATTAAGTACCAGGTAGTTTCTATGTTAAAGGTTTCATCCAAATGGAGCTGCTTCCCAGTTTTATGCTCTTTCCTCACTGGGAATAGCTGTTTTACAGAGTACAGGATACTCTGCAATTCAAACTATGTTTATGCCTTAAGGAAGAGACTAAGTGCCTGTTTTACCTGGAACAAGCTTTTAGAATGAGAGATGGGCAGGCATAAAGTCTTAATTATATCTGTTTGATCACTGTGATCAGAGACATCAGATATGCACCTACTTCTGCTGTGGACCTGGCTGACAGTGCTCAAGGCTCACCAGAAGTGCTCTGTCTTGCTTATGACTCAACCTGGTCCTGAGATATCTTAGTGATGGTCTGGCAGCTTTGCCTGTGTTCAAACTCTCTTTAGTGGCACCTCTGTAAAGGAGGGAGTCACTGGCTTGCTGGCACAGTCTTGTTCCCATTTCCCTCTCTTGTTTCCATTTTCTGGAGAGGAAACCCAGTGATTTACACTTTTACTTAACTTTACTTTAACTTTTGCCTACTGGGAAAAATTATCAACAGACCCCTAGTGTGAGATACTGTTTCTTTTCACAAGTGTCCTTTCTGCTGTTTATGATGAAGTAGCCACAATTATATTTTGTATTACCTATCCTTGTTGATGCAGCTGGAGCAAAAGGCTAGATCATACTTTATCTTCCTCATACTTTTCCCTCAGCCCTTTGCAGAAATGGCTAAGTGTGCTGAGTCCACCCAGTGCCTCTGCTGCTTTTCCAGAGGTGAGATTGTCTAATCTGCTGGAATATTTGGCTCCCAGAAGAAAATCCATTTTACTGACATCACCTTGATGGGAGAGGAAGCTGAAGCTCTGTGGGCAAGCAGCTGACTAAACTAGAGGAAGATTAAAGTGGGGAAGAAATGAATTCGGATTTGTTTCATTAGAGGGATATGGGCAATTAAGGTCCGTTTTTTGGATTTGTTTTTTTTTTTATTTTCTTTTTTCCCCGAAGCAGCCAAATCTCTGCTACAATAATTGTACTCTTTTTTTTTCCCCCCTGTTTTAATAATGGTCTCAGAGCACCCACTGCCATTGCTTTACCTTCTACCAGTAAGTACTACTGTGAAAGCAGTGGGCGTAAATTCGACTGGCCAAATATTTCCTTGTCTGCTCTTCAGTCTGTAACTCGAATACTGACACCTACACAACCTGTGTTTCTTTGTGCCTGAGGAGAAAAGAGTTTATAATATCAGATGAAAGCTCCAGTCTGTGCACTGAGTATTATTCTATCACGTCTGCACCCTGAGCATCAAGGAAAAAGAATACATATCCCCCAATACATCTTGCTGCTTTATCTGTATATCTCAGGACCTCAGATGTAAATACTGAGGTTTTACAGTGAGGTTCCCAAATCCGGTAGCATTGGTTACACCTGCACTTTAGGAAAAACACTGCACCATAGGAGGGATCTCCCATGTCTTTTTGCACCCAATGGGTTTGTTGTAGATCCCAGCACAGACTCTGCAGAGATAAGCATGATGCATTTCTCTGCCAACATAAGCCCTGTATGTCAGGGGTACTTGGCATCATAATTTGGGCATGTCCAGCAGTCCAGTGTGACATGGGGCACTGCTTTTGCTGCATAAACATGTGTCCATCTTGTAGATTCTTGTCTGTTTTATTGAGAAAAGCTTGTGTAAGGAGGCAGTAGGGCTGGCCTGCTGCTGCTAGCTCCCTCTGCAGTGGGTTTTTTTCTCCTCCAGCCTTTTCCAGACTCCTGGAGAATCATTTTGCTGGCAAATCATTACCTTTTCTAACTGGTAGAGGTCAGAGAGCAACACTGAAGTTTCGGTGAAATTGGGATTTTCTCCAGTTCCTTATGACTCTTCACCATTTTATTCCAGTGGCTAAAAGCACGAAAACCAGTAGAGCACAGGAGAAAGAAATGGAGTCTTAAAGTAAAAATTTGAGAATAAAACTTTAATGTGTTTGCTCTCTTTCTTGGAAAAAAATACCTTTCACTAAACAACTGTTTTTAAAGAATGGAAAAAATGATAAAAAATATTTATAATGACAGATTTTTCTGTAGAAACAACAGAAAACACAATCATCTGGAATATTTTCAAACAGCTTTATTTTATATATTTGTATAAATAATACATTTGCCTTTCCCAGCCCCCATTACTAGCAGTAAGAACATTGACACTTTTCTGTTTTGGCAGCTAAACCAGCATGTGTGAAGTACTCATTGCTGCAGTATATTGATGTTAAAAATTCTCCCGGGAATACACTACACATTTTGTCAGCAATCTACCAGGCTGTTGCTTACTGAAAGTCTTAAATTCAGGATACTTTTAGTTCAGTCAGTGCAAAGGAAACCATTAATGTGGAAACTGTCACCCTAAAATCAAGTGGATCTCGGCATCTGACACTGGTTTTCTGTAGCATATGGGTCTCTCTAATTTCATTCCTTGAATACATAATTTAAAATAATATTGATATTAGAAGACTGATTGACTTTCTAAGGAGGAAAAATAAACAAAGTGATTTAAAAATCCATTTCTGACTTGCTAAATCAATGTAGTTTATAAAAGGAGTTAATTAAATCCGTTGCCCTAAGTGTGGGTTTGTAGGTAATAACAGAGTTCTAACATGGAATAAAATATCTAAAACATTAAAAAAAGTAGAATAAAACTAATAGTTTGTTGTCATTGCTTGTACTTGTAGAATTTGTTTTTACATGCACATTCCTATTTGCATTGGCGCTTGTGTGTGTGTTTGACAGTTTATATTCAGCTGTGTGTGCAGGATCCAAGCAAAATCTGTGTTCCATTTTAGAGAGGTTTAAAGAATTTACAGAGAAATAGGAAGTCCCTGTTTCAAAGAGTTTTTAACTAAAGAGTCTGGAATGGTCAAGGGCCACAATCCCTAAGAGAAGAGTGAAGTTCAACACAAGTATATCTTTGATCCAGTCCTCTTATCTATCAAGAACCTGCATTATAAAATATGGAATATCTTAAGCTTGAAAGCGGAAGTACAGTAGAGGTCAGGGTCAGATTTCAAAATTATCTTGAAAACACAATCCCCCAGAGCAGAAGATGACACTGAGAAGGGAAAACTGCAGGATGATTCACATGTGTAGGATGACAAATTTCACAGTGCTAAAGATCGGGAACAAATGATCGAGGAGACGTCCTGTGAAAGGGGCTTTGGGGCAAAGTAAATATTATCCTCCGATTTAAACAGAAGAATAGTTTATAAAGCATGAAATAATATTTCTGTTCAAAGCCTCAGCTGTGTCCAGGTTCATGCACTTAGATACAGTGAAAACATGGAAAAATTGGACACTGCACAAAGGTGAGCAACAAAAATGATCAGAAGTCTGAAAAACATGCTTATGAAGAAAAGTTAAAAGTATTGTGGTTGTTTAGTCTAGAGAAGTTTGAAAGGGGAGTTTTGTAGGTCTTCAAAGACATAAAATGTCATTGTAAAGATGAAGGAAAGAGTTTGTTCTCTGTGGGGGATTAGGGAAAGAAACACTAGTCTGGAATTGTAGTGAGAAAAGTCAGGTTTAGGTACAGGGGAAAAAACCCCATATCTTCAAGTAATAAAAGTAAAGTAGTGAAATCGATTGCCTGTGGAATTTGTGGACTGAAGACGTAAATGAACACATTAATTTTTCCCCAAGTTACAGAAAGGAAAGTTGAAAACCAGAAGGATTTTTCTTTACTGGATAAAAGTGAACTATCACTGGATTGTGGATTCATTATTTTCATAAGAGCTGTTCCAGGCTGATGGTTCTCCTGGTGTATGTTACCCAGTTTTTGTGAAACCACTCCAGTAGGCAGAGGAAAGATGCCAACATGGAAAGCTACTACACAGCTACTTTTGGTCAGAGCAACTTTTCGTGGTATAAGAGGTGGAAACTTCAGCCATTTTCTCTGTTGGTCTGTCTGCAATTTCTCTACTTATTCCTTACTCTTGGAGCAAATACCATGGACATCACCTACAGAGTAGTGACCTGGAAAAACCATGGATTTGAGATACAGTGGTTCTTTGTCTTGTTTTTCCAGGGAGAGAGAGGCCTGGATGGGTTCCCTGGAAAACCAGGTGTGGAGGGGAGACAGGTATGTTGCAAATGATGACTGGAAGCATTTCTTTGGAAAGAGTGAAAGTTGACTCTAAAACTGAGACTTATCCCAGGTAGATGCTGAATCATGGCAGGACCTCCATGCATCCCTGCTCTAAGGATCTTTGTGGANTTTCTTTGGAAAGAGTGAAAGTTGACTCTAAAACTGAGACTTATCCCAGGCAGATGCTGAATCATGGCAAGACCTCCATGCATCCTTGCTCTAAGGATCTTTGTGGATACAGTTGTTTGTTTTGGTTTGGTTTTGGTTTTGGGTTTTTTGTTTGTTTTGTTGATTTTTTTTGTTTAGTTGGTTTTAGAATTAAACTATAATGCAATACACACTTAAAGGAAATTCCAGTCCTTTCAAATTGATAGGATAAATGTTTGTCTTAATTTTCATTAAATACTTAAGAAACCACACATAAAAATTCATTGTTTAAGCCTGATTTTTATGAACTTTTTTTCCCTTCCCCCAGCATGAAAGGAAGAGAACTGGATTTAATATATTTGATTTGTTTTCAATCAGAAAGGCTTGGAACGATTTACATTTTTAGACAAAAACAAACCAGAAAATTGTCTAAAAGATCAGCACATTTCTGCTGATCAGATACATAATGCTTTGTCTAAAACCATTATCTGCAGATCCCACAAGACTGTTTTCATTACTCAGGATATGATACCTAACGAGAGGCATCCTTTCCTCTCAAGGATCTTCTGGTCTAAATAGCAAAGGGCAGAGTAAGAAGCAGAGGCTAGAAGTGATTTCCAAAAGCCATGCAGCTAATCATTGCCACCCTTGAGCTTGAAGCCTTCAGGCTGCTCCATCTGCGTCCTGCTCTGTTCCTCAGTCACAGTTTACCCTGTATGGAGGAGTGTGTGTCTAGTTAGTGTTTATCACTATCCTCATAAGATGGAAATGTTTTCTGGTGCTACAGGCAGCACTGGAATCACAGGGAGCTGTGTTCCCTGTGCCCATTACGCTGCAGCAAATGTAGATGAAGTGCGAAATTGCACAGGGACATGAAGATGGATTCCGATTGGCTACTGTTGCAAAGGAACTTCCCCAAGTGAAGCCCTGTTACAGAAGTTGGGTTTTTGGAAGCTTTTTTTCCTTTTTCACATCTAGACACCAGGGAGTGGGCAGATCTTCATGCCTGAATTTTATACTGAATTTTGTGTTTGACACTGATACACTCACTGAACTGCAATTCTTTTGAACCAGCTAAAATTGGGTTCGTGTTGTTGTGGCTGCTGTGACATCTCCATCATTGTTCTTTCCTCTCTATGCAGCAGAGCCAAAGAAGCCTCGTGTCTTCTATCAGTGCAATGAGACATCACCCTTTTTGCTGCCAATATCTGCAGCCTTATGTTTTTCCTGTACTTTAAAAACAAAGAGTTTTCTCTCCATTTCACCTGTTTGTAGGGCCCTGCTGGCAGCCCCGGCCCTCCAGGTGCTAGTGGGACCAAAGGAGAAAAGGTAAGGTGGGATGGGATGCACAGAAGGGGTTTGGAAACACATTTGTTAATTCTTCCTTGGGCCCCCAGTGCTGGAAATATGAGGGCTATTGGTCTAATATTCATCTAATTGTGTATTACTTAAATTTATATCCATTTAAATGTTTAGGTTTCCTGGTATTGCTTCTGAAATGGGTGCAAACAAGTGTTAAAGTGTGCCTGGTTAAAGCTCCACTGCTTTTAGTTAGGCTCTTATAGTAGGAGTAGAAGGAAATAGAATGCAGTTTGGGTCAGAAAATTTTCCTCACCTGAGAAACGTCGATATGTTTGTGTAGAAGCTGGTTTTCGGACTCAGGAGATGTAGAATTGACTCAAAAAGTGTCAATAAAATGACTCTGAGCCTCTTACCTGCAAAATAATTATTCACTGCACTCAACAACACTTTTGACCTTGGTATTTTTACAGTTGTTAAAGTTTTCAGGGCAGCCTTATATTTCCCTTTCTGTTAGAGATGATGTTGTGGTTTTGATATTTCCGGCACAGGTCTTTGGCATGAGTGGAAAGGCATGGTCAATCCTGGGTTTCTTTCTCTCTTTCTCCTCCAGATAAAGCAGTGAGCTTATCCAAGAATGCAGAGATTGGAAGCAGATCTCTATGTTCTCTCTCTGCAATAGAGATCGGTCTTGAGTTCATAACTCTTCATCTGTGTTTTTGAAGCAGCTGCACCTGGTGCTTCCAGAAGATGTTTTGCTCTTTGGTCCAATACTTTCAGAGAAGCTGCTGTGTGTCTCTCCAGTACTTTTTCAGAATGGGCTTTTTGTAGAGTAAGGCAGTTTGGATGGGGCCCTGGGCAACCTGCTCTAGTGGGTGGCATCCCTGTCCAAGGCAACAGAGCTGGCACTGGATATTCTGGACAGGCTGGATTGACAGCCAAGGCCAATGTTATGAGGTACAATAAGGCAAAGTGACAGGTCCTGCACTTCGGTCACAACAATCCCCTGCAGTACCACAGGCTGGGGCAGAGTGGCTGGAAAGCTGCCTGGTGGGAAAGGACTTGGGGGTGCTGGACAACGGTGGCTGAACCTGAGCCTGTGTGTGCCAAGGTGGGCAAGAAGGCCAATGGCATCCTGGGCTGTATCAGAAATAGTGTGGCCAACAGGAGCAGGCAATGATTGTCTGTCTGCGTTGGACACTGNGCCCTGGGCAACCTGCTCTAGTGGGTGGCATCCCTGTCCAAGGCAACAGAGCTGGCACTGGATATTCTGGACAGGCTGGATTGACAGCCAAGGCCAATGTTATGAGGTACAATAAGGCAAAGTGACAGGTCCTGCACTTCGGTCACAACAATCCCCTGCAGTACCACAGGCTGGGGCAGAGTGGCTGGAAAGCTGCCTGGTGGGAAAGGACTTGGGGGTGCTGGTCAACGGTGGCTGAACCTGAGCCTGTGTGTGCCCAGGTGGGCAAGAAGGCCAATGGCATCCTGGGCTGTATCAGAAATAGTGTGGCCAGCAGGAGCAGGCAATGATTATCACTCTCTGCAACTACCCAGCAAGAGGTTGTAGGCAGGTGGGGGTCAGTCTCTTCTCCCAGGCAACTAGCGACAGTACAAGAAGAATTAGCCTCAAGCTACACCAGGAGAGGTTCAGGTTGGACATCAGGAAGAATTTGTTCACTGAAAGGGTGGATAAGAGTAGGAATGGGCTGCCCAAGGAGATGATGAAGTCACCATTCCTGGAGGTGTTCAAGAAATGACTGGATGTTAACACTTAGTGCTTGTGGTTTAATTGACATGGTGGTATTCTGTCCAAGGTTGAACTCAATGACCTTGGGGGTCTTTTCCAGCCTTAATGATTCAGTAATTCGTCCTTTAAGGTCTCTTCCAACCCAAACCGTTCTATGACTCTATGAATAAATAATAAATAAATAAATAATAAATACTAATTGATCTTGTCTTAAGAGAAAAGAATATGAAAAATATGCTGGGTCATTCAGAGACCTACGTGAGTAATGAAAAGAGTGTGGAAGGAAGCTAGGTGATCAATTTAGCACCAGTCTGTACCTAAAGTGAAGGATATACCTTCTGGTTTCATAGTCTTAAAACATAATACATGGTGGACATTGCTGGAGAAAAATGGACTGGAAGAAATTGATAGCATATATGACAATAAATTATGGGAAAAGAGTGTAGCATCTCAGTGTCCTATATAGTATACAGTATGATTTGCTCTACAAAATAACTTGGGGAAAGTTCTCACTTTTTTGGAAAAGTTATTTTGGTCATTAAAAAACAAAAGCATTTTTGACTCCCCCAATATTCATCCTCTTGCAGGTCTGTTGGGGATCTAAGTATCAAACAGGTTTATTTGTGTGGACATCAAATATAAGATTTTTGAAGCAGAAGTCTAATGCTATAGTGCAGCTCATGCATCATTCATTTTAAGTCACTAAATGCCATTAAATCAATGTAAAACTTCACAATAATACAGACTGCAAACAGTTCTTGGATGTATTCCTCTGCAGACCAGAGGAAACCGTGTTAATTGAGATTGGTATTGAAAATAAGAATGTACAACAGCAGCTGGAGATATGTTCAGAGGTTTGCTTTTGTTTTGCATTATGTTATGTATTGTGCAGTGTATTGTTGTCATCTGTGTTATGTTTTTTCATTTTTTTGTGTTACCCTGCAGGGTGAACCAGGACTTCCAGGATTGCCTGGGACTTCAGTAAGAATTATTGGGTTTTCAGCTTTCTCATACTTTGTAGGCATCACTGCATGAGAAGAGAAGGTGGAAGTGGAGCATGTGTGGATCTTACTGAAAGATGTTCTTAAATATTTCTGGGTTTTTTTCAAAAAAGAAAAAGTGAAACTGTAGGCAGTGAAGATTTTTGAAGAAGAGAATGATAGGTGCCAACAAAGAGAAGCACTGCCACAATTTTGGGAGATTGTGAGTGCCTCTTCAGGACTTGAAGAGGCAATGAAAGCACTCCTTAGGTGCATCAGACAGAAAGCAATACTATGACAGGGCTGCCTGGTTTCCGACAGTTGTTGAGTTGATTCCAAGTAGCCTTTGTTACAGAGAGAGCCTGTGAAACTCATAAAAGCAAATGAAATTTCAGAACTGAGTTCCTTTGACATGGACTCAGTGTGAGAGTTGAGGCGGGAGAAGAAAAGGCAATTTCTGATGAGGGCAAATGATGTCTCCTTGGCTTACATCTGAAAAAGACAGCCAGGACCTGGTGTGCTGAAAGTAAGGATGAAAAAAACCCTGAGAAAACAGGAGAATGGGGTTTATCTTTCCTGTGGCACTAGATTTATCATTTGTTGTGCATCCCTCCCTCTGCCTTCAGTAATGCCTTCACTGATGCCAGGGACATCACTGGCAGGGATATAAGAATGTCCAGAGACTAATATTGTATGTGTGAAGAGATCGTCTCCAAGTGAATGGAAAAAGATTTACTACGAAGTATGTAGAGGAGAGGTCTAGAACTGAGTTCTGCATGGACTGCTAACAAAACAGTTAAGGAGTAGCCCTTTTGCTTGCCAAAAAAATGGAGCAAAAAATTTAGGAAACAGCACTCTTCGACTATGGGTGCAAAAGACAAGAATGAGAAGCTCCCTGGTATTCATGGGAAAGGCAGCAGGCAATTACCTTACCCAGAATGTGGTAGAAAGTTCTGGAATGAGAAAAAGAAAACTACGAAAAAACCCTTCTGTTTGGGTAAGAACCTTTTACTGTCCTGCTCAGATGTGATATTAATGATGTGACAGGAGTTGCCAAGAAATTTTGAAAGGTGTGTATAAAAGCTGAAAATGAGCCTAAAGCTCCAGAAGGTGGGTGCAAAACAGGCAGGGCATATCTCAAGCCAGTCTGCTGGTTACGTGATGCCTTCTGTGTTCAATCGATCTTTGTAACTTAGAGTAAAACAAGATCTGGGGAATTGACTGACTTGTTTATATGATGAGATAATCAATTAAGTTCTTGCTGTTTTATACAGCCACACAAATCACTTCATAGGTGACTGTGTCAATAGGTAACTTGTGTCAGCCTGAGCTGGTTAAATAGAAAACATCCCGCAGCCTGCAACAGACTTTGAGGAGCTGTAGGAGTTACTGTGCAACTCAAAGGAATAGCAAGGGGAGAAAAATACCCTGGGGGCGACCATCATACCTTTGGCACCTTGTTTATACTCTTTTTATCCTTTATGACTTTGCATTTCTATTGCAGGTACATACTGAAGGCCTAAAAGGAGAGGAAGTAAGAGAGATTCAATATCTATTCTTTCATTGCAAGGATATTTTGACGTAATTCAGTTTTCTGTTTAGTTAGCTTTTTCTTTAAAATAATACTTTAAAAGGAAGGTGGATGGCAGCATTATCAGGAAATCAAGAAATAAGTTTTCCTATTTGCAGTGGAGAAAATAAATAAGGCAGGGAAAAAGGCAATGTTCTTTTCAGATGCAGTGAATCTAACAGGAATGAGAAGTATGAATTGTAGTGTTAGCTATGCAATTATTTAAGAACAGGGAGGGGTTAACGTTAAAGTTAAACTGTATTTGAGTTTTATGCCTAGTTTCTCTCTGGACTTGGGCACTCAAATTTGGGGGGCGACATACTTGCTGTTTCAGTCTGTTAGCCCTATGTATTAAAAAATATATTTAAATTTGGTTTTGTGTTTGTAGGTGCCTAATTTGCATTTTCCTGTTACTTAATATACTTATATGCATCATATAATTGATACTTTAAAGCTGTTCAGAGCTGTACTGGCCTGGGGGAAATGCCTGTTGAAGCTGTTCATGCTCTTCTCCACCACCAAACTCCAACCCACAGTGTTTTATTGGAATACCCAGGATATCCCAGTGTCTTTGGTAGAGTTACTACCTTTAAAAAACACAGATCCAGTTATGGATAAGTGCTCCTGAGTGTGGGTGGATCAGTCTGTGGGCAGTCTAATGAGTGTTAATAACTCAAGTAGCCACAGGTTTAACGAGAAAACCACCTGGTCTCTGCACTGGTTTTTTGGGACCTATGGGAAAAGGGGTGATATAGGTCCTGTAAAGACTGACAACATGGCTCATGTTCCCCTGCACTTTTTTATAAATATATTTTAACTTTTTTTTTTTTTTTTTAAACACATTTCTGTAGGGAAAGCCTGGGCCACGAGGACCACAAGGCCAACCTGGACTTCCTGGACCTCCTGTAAGTTGTTTCTCTGATTGTTTGCAATTCCAGAAGCTGAAACTCAGCCTGCAAAAGTTTGTATGCTGTTCAGGCACCAAGATATTTTAACAGTGCCCACAGGTCCAGTTTTCTTCATTGTTGGGAGAAGGTGTCCTGCTGTGGATGGCCACTCTTAACACGGGGAGGTGGCACCAGGACATGGGCAGACTTTGCCTCAAGGCTGTTGTCATGCAGAACCTCACTGTTTTTCTCTTTCTAATGTCCTGTAGAGCTGTACAGGCATTCAGCACATCTCAGAGAGCAGTCACTGATAACTTGTGAGCTGTCACATTATGAAGGTCAGGGAACAGTTGCTGTCAAAGGTGTTGGGGTTATGCCACAAGGTCCTGGCTAAAATATTTTGTGGATGAAAGCTAAGAACTGGGTATGTGTCTCTATGTTTCCACAAAATTTTTGCAACAATTAACACATGCCAGCATTCTTAATTTCAACTTAAATTGCAGCTTATTTGAGTTATATTTTATGATCCAGCTCTGCAGGATATCTCGTTTCAGATTGTCACTGCTACCTCATTTGCAAACACTTTCCTTTCTTTGGAATTGTTTGTTGTGTTTCACTGTTGATTGGTTTTTGTAAAACTGATGACACTGTGAGGATGGGTTACTTAGGTAAATCTGGTTTGAATTATGTAATTTAAATATAGTTGTGTGCTCTGTATTTAATCAGGGCATTGTCACTTTTCTCTACCTTGTTTTCTCATTCTCTTCTGCTCAAAGGACAGCATAAATATGAGGTAAGAGTTGCCTAAGCAGCCACACAGTAATGGTAGCACAAAACAGCTAGGAAATTGTTATACAGTTCATTAGTTTCTCTTTTTCTGTTAACTTTCCAAAACTTCTTACTTTTAAAGGGAGAACCTGGTCTGGAAGGCAAACCTGGAGTCCCTGGTTTACCAGGTCAAAGGGTGAGTTTCTTTTTTTTATTTAATTTGAGTCTCAAGAGGCTGGGAGCATCTTTGTTCAATGAGGTTTGCTGCTTTCACCCACTTCCCATATACATTTCTATTTATTTAAGGATCCTGGAGGCCCAGATCCTTTCTTATCTTCCTTCTTTATGGTATAGCAGCTTTCAGTATCTCTTGGAGTCCACAGGTTGTATGCAGTGAAGTTTCTTTCTTTCCATGTGCTTCCATCCTGCCAAGAGGATTCTTGATATGGCTCTGAGTGTGTAGGGTCACTAGTAATGTGGTCAGGTTGAAAGTTCAGAGAACTTTTTGTTGTCCTGGAAGTCAAATAAGTGCAAATACACTTGCAATACTTAATGTTTTCTATTTCGTTTGGTCTGTACTCAAGAAGAAGGTCCCCCAAAATGGCAGCTGTGAACCATTCTCCATCAGGAGCTTAGTTTTTCCAGTGTATGAAAAAATACTGGATTTTCTCTGACACAGAATTATGTCTTCAAACATCTAAGTGCTGCTAAAATGTAAATTTCATGGTGGTCCTGTTGTTAATACATTCATGCTCTGAACCTGCCTTTCCTCGCTTCAGTTTGTTCATATGGAGAACATCTCACAGCAGATAAGAGTGGAAGTGAGACACCTGTTTAGCCTTTGTGGAATCAGTCACTTGGGTCTCAGTACTGCTGTTTGATGGGTCACTTTTTTCAAGTACTCAGAGAGACCTGATCACAACTCATTCCTTGAAGGAGGTCGTGGGGGTTGCCTGCACTGCTTTGCACTTGAGTCAGCACCAGTGCTGTCAACAAACTGAGTGTGAGAGCACTGCCTATGAGCATGGGAGGGTGATGGGCAAAGGACAGTACAGGGAAGGAATAAATGCCTTGGTAAGTGGTCTTCTAAAGACTTTTCACTGGGTTGCATGCTATTAAATGGAGCTGTAAGCACGGCTTCAGGAACCTTCTCCTTGGGAATCGCTACATGCAGTCTTGTGTCAGCGCCTCAGTGGAAAAAGGCATTCACTTGCTTTCCTTTACTTTCCCAGTCCTTAGAAAACATCACTATAGCAAAAAACTGTGCAGGGCTTTACTCATGAGTTGGTAAATTCAGAATTTTCCTGGTTTTAAAGCCTGCTGTTTCTTGAATAAGATTAACAGAGCATATTAGCTGGGTAAAGGACAGTGATCCGTCACGATCTGCAACAGAACAGAAAATGCTGCTCCTAATGATCATTTGATTAGAGATGTCATTTGATCCATCCTGTCTTTGACTTTTTCCCTAGACTCTGTTGTGTCTAGCTAGTTAGACTTCTCCTAAGGGTCTTTATTAGTCACCAGGCATCTTAGGTGAATGGATGTATTTTTTAAATTAAAGACCATTATTCAGTGACTTAAAACATGAGATGAATCAAAGTCCTGGGTTTGGTGGATCTACACAGATCTTTTTTGGGAACAGGTAAGACTTCCAAGCTGAACCAAGCAAATGGACTCTGTTCATTTTATTAGTTGGCTTCTTCCAAGTGCCTGGCACTTGATGTCTGCATTTTGACAACAATATCCTCAAGAGCACACTGGGGAAGAAAAATGCTTTTCTGTTCTCATGTGTCCTGTAAGACCTATGAGTGACAGACTGCCCTGATTTTATTAAAACTGACTGAAAAAGAAGTAAAACTCTGAGAGACTGGTTTTATTTTAGAGTGGTTTTGTGTTTTTTTTTATTCCCCTCTTCCTTTCCTTCTCTTTCTTCCATGAAATTGAAGAGAATTGAAGTACTTTGATTCTGCTCTTAAGAATTTGACACCTGATCTACTGAAATATTTGTCAGAAATAAACCAACTCCTTTTCTTGATGGATGCAAAGGAGCAGATGTATGACATGCTCCTGGAAAGCACACAGATCTTTGGACAATCCAACCTAAACACAAGGTTCTTCTGAAGTGTAGTCAATGCCCTGGATTTCAAGAATTTGCCTCTCTTTTAGATGATACAATTTCATTCGATTGATCGAAATTTCAGAAGGAAACTAAGAGAAAACATTTATTCTGTAGCTGTAATTCTCACATAGTCATGAGGTAGGAGCTAGACCATTTTGAGTTTGATGTGCTGGACTGCAACTTAGTTTTGGCATTGTCAAAATTTTTCCAAGCTCAAAGTGCAATCACCACAAAACAAAATAAAAAAATACAGGAGTCTCATGGGATAGTAAGAATAGTCTTATGAAAAGAAAATTAATGGAAAATATCTTTATAAAACAGTAACCTTTAATGAATGTCCTTCTCCATGCTGAAGACTGCAATGTACATGAGTCAGGCAGATAAGTAGTATTAATTCCCCTTTTTTCAAGTTACTTCATGCTCAAAATAATTCATGCAAAGCTCAGAATGAGAGTGAGTTGGATGTAAAATCAGAAGTAACTTGGAAATTGATATTGCAAGAGCCTTCTTTTGTGAGCTAATTGCAAAGTTTGGTGTCACACTCTGTCAGTTTGGAGGCAAGAAGAACAAGCACAGCTCCAGGAGGAAGTTACAAAGCAGAGGCCTCTGCATCTTTAATTCAACTGTCACGTTTCAGCAGGTTTTCATGTACATGTGTCCACATGCCCTGAATGTTTATTCCTGAAGTCAGAACACTGTAAAAAAGTTCAACAGGCTTTTCTTGTCTCTTTACAAGTGGATTACAAAGCTTTGAGTCTCAACAAGTGACACATTTTTGTTTTAGATACCACAGGATTCTGTTAAAACTGGGTACTACTGGGTTCAGAGCATGCCTTCCACCCAGAGGAGGAGTGTTAAGAGCACTTGTCAATACAGGAAAAGTTTATCCCTGTTACGTGTTATGGGATAGATAAAGTTAACAGATCTCTGGAGGGCTGCTGAGTTCTTCAGGTGTTTGATGATGGGACAGAAATACACGTATTTGAATTTCCGTTCTTGACCCCTGTCTCTCCTTAGTGGGTTGTTGCATATGATGTTCCTGGTCAGGGCAGTCACAACCTGAATTCGGCAGTCAGCACATTCAGCTCTTATTTCTCTGTGTATGACCTCTCCTTGATTTGAACCACCTTAGACTTGCAGGGCCCAAGGGAAGGAGATAATTCATTGGTAACTTCAAGGGAAGAAGTGTAAATAATANTAGACTTGCAGGGCCCAAGGGAAGAAGTGTAAATAATGCAGGAGAGAGAGGAGAATAAGTTTGCCCAGAAAATTAGGTAAACTCTTTGGAAGAAGCCAGTCCCAAGATGTGGTCTCTCTTGATGTCCAGAAGTCCTTATAACCCTTTATTTTGCCACAGCAGTTCCAATAATCACCCATAATCTGGCCAACCCTGATGGTATTTTCATCCTCAAGCTACAGAGATGGCTTCACTTCAGAATTTACTGTTATTATCTAATGCATACAGAGACTGCAAAAGACTGGTGCCTTCAGGGAGATCAAATGTTGATTAACACTGCTGGACATCTTCTGACTTCTCTAGTAATGTAGAGATAAAAGGACAAGGCTGAAATGGATAATCCTAGCATCCCACTAGGTTACAGAGGAAACAGTTGGTATTTATGCTAGCAGTCATATTTATTCACAATTAAGGATGTTTCCCATGTACTTGGTACCAAATCCACCTCTATTCCTGGAGCCAAACAGCAGAGAAAAACTTGCTAAGAAAATATACAGCCATTCTGGGTATTGGGACAGCAAGGTTGGAAGCAGTCTTGGGCTATGATACTTTACAAAAATTTCCTCTGTAGCAGAGTGGAGACAATTTTTTCTTGGTTTCTGTATAGTAGATACCTTTCTGATTAGTGTTTGTGTTTATATTTATTTGTGGGTGCTTAAAATATTCAGATCACATTACCTGCCCTGACAAAGTTCAGCTGTGCAGAAATTGAAATGTAAGCAAATGAAGGAAAAAGGGATTGATGGCATAGGTTAAATCCAGAGTAAAGCCGTTATTGTCAGTGAGGTAAATACGCCCATTTTCAATAAAACACATTTTTAACTGTGCTGTTATTCAAATTGCTGATGAAAGCAAATAGCATGTAGTTGAAGGATACACAGTCTTACACCCTTAGCAGATTCTAACTATAAGTAAAAGAGCATAATTGCTGGGTTTCTCTGTCATATTATTAGGAAATGTGACATTTCACTGAGCTTTGCTCCCATAGGTATAATTTCTCCCAGCAAGTATTTCTGTCCTTTACAGACAACCTATAATGTCATGGAGCAGATCTGTTGTAGCTTGATTTTGGCCAACCTCCGAGTGGCCCAAATGTCCCTTTCACAATGGGAAGCCACTCTCAGTCTCTCTGGCAGTATTATATGTATTACATGTTGTTTTAAGGGATTTCTCACTTCAATAAGATTGAATCTCTTATTGCTGCCACGGATTAGCATGTCCAAGAAACAGTGTGGAAACAGAGCAGTGGGTTGGTGGGACACGGAGGAATCAGTTACACCGTGTTGTATGTTGACCTCAGCATTGTAACTGTGGAACCAACCACCCTGACCTGTAGCTCCCACATTGGCAGGAAGCTGGAGGTGGTGTGCAGGGATGCTCATCTTCCATATCTGGCTCCACACACCACATCCTGTATGCTCTATTCAAAAGCTTATTTATTTATTTAAATGGGTTTTTTAACAGTGTTCTTTGCATGGTCACCTTGGCATTTGGCAAAATGAGCATCTTTAACTTGAAAACTGACTATGAACCATCCGGTGGTGTGAGTCCTCTGGGTTAAAAATGGGCTCTTTTTGGCTTTGACAAGAAAAGAAATTATGGATGTTGTGAAAAACAGATGAAACATTCATGAATAGTGGATGCGCTTGAGTATATAATGTAAGTTTTTATTGATATTAGAGTTCCAGAAATGATTACAAAATCCTTCTGATACCCAAGGACGCTATAATCACTCCATTAGTTTTCTTCTTATATTCTTTTGCATACGAATTCTGTGGGTTTTTTAGGTTTTTTGTTTTGGTTTGCTTGGTTTGTTTGTTTGTTTTGGGTTTTTTTTTAATGATAAAATAGTTAGACGATCAGATTCTGACACACCAGCTAATTAATCAGTCAATACCAAGGAAAATATGACAAAAACATGTTTTGCTTGTGCTATTTTAACTTTTTCATTCAAGTCAGTAGGAAGCTGTTTCATAGGATTTCACAGATTATTCTGAGTTGGAAGGGACCCAAAAGGATCGTCAACTCCAACTCTTAAGAGAATGGCACATACAGGGATTGAACCCACAACCTTGGTTTTATTGACACCATGCTCTAACCAACTGAGCTAATCTTGAGGGAGTTGTTGTCCATAGATGTTGTTTCTGGACACATTTCAACTAAAAAAATAAAGGAAAAATTATGTCTATGACTCTTAAGCATCTGTATGACCATTCATATCATCAGTGACATGAATCTTGCTTAATTATACTTTCCTCCAAGAAGAAAATCAGTCTGGATGAGAACTAGAATTGAGGGACAGTCCCTTTTTTCTGTCTCTCTGACATTTACTTGACTCTTCTTGTAGCCTCCTAGAGTATTACTAATAACCTCAGAAGTATCAATTATTCAGTGTCTATTATGTACGAGGGAAGAATAGATAATTTATATAAAATATGTGACTTGCCTGAAGTAATACAAAAAGTCCACTGCTGGGTTGAGAAACAAACCCAATCTCTGCCTTAATTTCAGTGCTTTTCCATCCTTTCTTTGCCATTTTATTCATGTAGGATTTTTTCTCTTTGAACTATTAGAGGTCAAACCCATGGGAACACAGAATCTGCTGCACCTGTATGGTTGAACTCATCTCAAGGGTATACTCCAGGTTCTGGTTTATTCTTCCTTTGCACTAGCAAAGTTCTTTGTTTCCTCTGGAGGGTTCTTTTGTGTATGCAGAGGAGTCAGTGAGCTCTGCTTCCCTTGGTGCTAATGCCAACCCTAGTTAGAAGTATCTCATGGACTCCTGTTTCCCAGCTTAGAGATTGTGAATCTTTTATATTCATCCATGCATCAAAGTTCTTATTTTCTTTCTTAATTCATGAAGCACTGCAAGGAACAGAAGGGAAACTGCTTGGCTTCGTTGGGGATGGGTGAAGGGCTTGACTCCAGCAAGGGAAGTGTCTACACTTGACACCTCCCTTGGCTGCCTCTTATTCCCTGATCCTCTGTAGGGAGCACCCAGGTGGGACTGCAGGGTGTAGGAGATGCCATGTTGTGCATGAGAACAATCCTCAACTCTAGGATATTGCTGCAATCTGGGAGATACAGAACTGTCAAATGCAACCAGAGTTTCCCTTCCAAATGGTGCCTGTTGCCTACATTTCTAGCTTTTGTGATTTGTATACCCACATTATGGTGATTTAACAGTTTTGGGGTGAAAGACTTTGGAGATTCAACAGCAGTCTTTGGTCTGTTGTCTGATATTCGCTCCTCTCTTGAACATGCAGGGTAAAAAGGGAGAACCAGGATTCCCAGGAATCAATGGTCTGATCGGCCCTCAGGTAAGCGATCATTTCTTCATTTTCATATAATATGTGGAAAAACAGATTTTGTGGCAATGGATAACTTGGAACCACAATGCAGGATGCATTATCTTCTCCTCTGTACCATATTTGAATCTGGTGTTTCTCCTTTAAGACCCAGATAATTTATCCTGTTGTGATTGAGAGAATGTCTCTCTGGCAGCAGTTGCTTTTACCTCCCACAGTTTTTCAGCATCTTTGAACAGGGACCTAAGGAGGTGTTTTGTATGTGATTTCCCCATTGCTTGTGCCTAGGGCAGCATCATTCCAGAGGGAAAGCACTGATTTGTATTTTGTAATATTTAGGAAAGTGTCTCAGCTAATTGTTGGTGTGTGAATTGGCAATTGCAGACAGACCTCCTCTGCTGAGGGAAGAAATAGTTTAAATGTATTTACTATTCAGAAAGCACACTTTGAGCACAAGACTGGTTTTTTGTCTTTTGACACACGTTTCTACTTGTTACAGTGGAATAAGTGTTGGCTCGTTGAGGAAGGTAGAGACAGGGGCATAAAACTAAATGTTTATTCTCCCTGTGAGGAAAGGGGATGTCATCAGTTAATGACTCCTTAGCTCCTTTGTTTTAAAGCTTTTGACAAGTTAGTGCTTCAAATTACACCATCATAGCATCATAAGGGGAAAATAATACTGTGTGTGTTAAGAACCATCAGAGAGGATTTGGCTCCACCTTAGATCTACCTTGTGTTATAACACTGACACTTTCCTCTGGCTTGGTTTCTTGCTAACTTTGTAGACAAATTCAGCTGGCCCAAGTCACTTTGTAGGGTCACCCCTGCAACAAGAAAAATACCTGTGGGAATGTCCTCAAGCAGAAAAGACAGAACCTCACATGGAGCTGAGCACTCAAGACAAGACTTAGCATTTCATTCATTCCTTTCTCAATGACAAAGTAACAAACTGGGCTTTGGCTTTAGGACTCTGTTTCAATAACTGGTAAAGTTTTGGGCAAGAATGACAAGCCTGCACTGCTACAGTTGTTGGTGATGCATTGCAATAAGCAGCACAGTGCTGGACAGCAGATACTGATTGCTCATTTATTTCCTCTGGCAAACTGTGCCCTTGTAGCCAGGAGAAACGATCCTGAAATGGTTTGTGTGGCAGATGTTTTGCAATGAGCTGTTTTCACATGCCTGTGGAGGATGTCAGAGAGGCAGCCCAAGGGTTTGTGTCCTTGTGCAGGTGAAGTCCTTTGTGTCCAGCTGGGAACACACCACTTGATATTGGTTTACCTACTTTGAGGTTTTTTAACTTTGGTACAGTATCTATTTTGCAAATATTTCAGCAGCCACCTTCAAGAGGAATGAAGACAGTATTTCTAATGGATTTAAAAGATTTTAGAATCACAGAATATTCTGGGTTGGAAGGAACCTATGAGGATCATTGAATCCAACTCTTAGCCCTGCACAGGATATCCTCAAGAATCACACTATGTACCTCAGAGCACTGTCCAAATTCTTCATGAACTCAGTCAGGCATCTTGAACTCTTGGATCGTTGAGTCCAACTCCCTGCTTTTATGTAGTTTGGGTTTGTTTTCTTTGGTTAGTTGGTTGGTTGTTTTTTTTTCTCATTGTCTTACATTGAAAGGTCCCCCCAAGCCTTCTGACACATTGAAAAAGGCATTTTCTTTCATTTTAGAGGAAGATTTTTCTCCATGTATTATTTCTAATATACCTGACAGTATTCATCCAAGTAATCTCACACTTTCTCAGCTCAGGTTCCCTGCAATTAATATATATATATGCATGTGTTAGCAATTTTATAAATGTATCTGAGAAAATTGCTGACATAAGATTATGTAATTTTCTTTTCTGCACAACCTAAATAAAGTTAGCAAATTTTAGGTTAATTAAAACTACATAGAATGCTAACCCCATTGAGGGATACTTAAACTGACTCTTCCTCCAAGCTAACTGCAAGAAAGGAAAAATGTTGTTCATATTCCTGCAGTGGCACTCTGTTGTGGACATATTACTGCAGATTTCCATATTTCTCTGTAGAGAAAATGCTTACATTCAGTTTGTTACAAAACTACTTTTCAGCTTAATGGCACTTTTTGTGGCATTAAATTTTTACAGCATTCTATCAGCATTTTTATTTTTTTTCTTTTTAATTAGACTATGCCCCAAAAATACCCAGGAAGAAAAGTGGTTTCCCTTATACTGTTGTTACATGGCTATTTATGCAAGTTATGCATGGAAGCCTATGTCAACTGTTCCTATGCTGTCTCCATGGCATTGAGGGACAAATTATTTGAGTTGGCTGTACATAAATTAGTTTAGGACATGAAAATAGTCCCCCTTTCCTCTGCTGTTTTAAATGTAAATATACTTTTTTTTTCTGACCTGATTGCCCTCATTGATATCTGGGCAAAAGGAAGGAGTGGATGTAGGAGCTCTAGAAGGCATCTTGTTGCCAAAGGACATAGAAAAGATCATCTCAAGTTATTATCAAGAAGTTATCAAGAAATATAGCTGCAGTCATGCTCAGTCCAACTGAGAAGCCCCAGAAGACTGGGGAGCTGTGCAAGAGAACTGACTTGAGAGCTACTCTTGCAAGTCCCTTGCAGCTCAGGTTACTCTGTGATTCTGTGATCCAGTGATCCAGTGATGAACTGGAGTTGAGATGAGTCAGTCGAACTCTCAAGGAACATTTGAGAGCTAATTGAAGTGTCAAACCCTGAAGCAGCATCTAGGAGGCAACTTCTCAACTAGCCTGATGTTGGGGGTTGTTTTGTGACAACAGAGCAGCCTTAGCTTTGTGTCTCTTGTTGCACACCCAAACTCAAACTAAATATTAGGCAAAAAAAATATTTTAAAATATTTAATTTTCCTTCCAAATCGGCTGTGGTGGTAAACCTGTCCCTTTTTTTATTTACTCCATATTGTTTAGTCAGCAACCCCAAAAATATACATTTGTTTTCCAGAGACCTTTAGAAATGGTGCATCTTGCAACATAATTAAGCCATGGAATAGACACCTTGGGTATTTTTCCCCCTCTGGATGTGAATGATTTCCTGGCAGCAAGGACACAGACATCTGAACTCATATTTTGTTTTTGTTGTTATTATTTATTTGTACTATTTTAGTGTCCAGGAACCTTAATCATGGGCCAAACTTCTACTGCAGCAGGCTGTTCAAATGCAGACTAAAAAATGAGCCTTTCTGTAAAGAACTCTCAGCTGAGATAGATGGATGGGTAGCAGGCAGGGGAAAACAGGCTGTGCATTTCTGCATGGCCACCTGAGATCTCAGCACATCTTGTCTATCCCATCATGTGGTGATGGGAAGAGCTCAGGAAAGGGCTGGAGGTGGCTGATGAGGTACTTTTGCAAATGCTTTTCAAGGCATGAGTGGTATCCTGAGGAGGAAGGAGACCTGCAGGCAGGCAGTGGCCACTGTGAGCCATGAGGGCTGTGCTTGCAGGCTCAGCAAGGAGGGGAGATGACACTCCTGTGCAAACCAAGGGCTCAGACACTCTGAGCTGTATCACAGAAATCCCAGGGCTAGGGTTCAGCCCCAAATGCAAACCCTTGATGGGTTAAGGATGGCAATGCAGATCAAATTAATACCATCAGTGGAGCCTGAAACTCTCCTAAAACAGGGACCTACAAATGGTCTACTGAGCCACTCTCAATTCCCCAAGCCCCCTGTGAGACGGCAAAACAAGCCANTAAAACAGGGACCTACAAATGGTCCACTGAGCCACTCTCAATTCCCCGAGCTGAGTGGGTATATTCTGGCCCCCTGTGAGGCAGCAAAACAAGCCAAACTCTTTGAGATTTAAACAAAAATGTCATTCCTCATGCTTGCAATATCTCTGGGCTTTTATTGAGTTTTACCTTATGCTAGGTGGTATAACTAAGACTTGAGAGGAAGGCCAGTACAAGCTGTACCTATTATGGTCATGTCTGGCAGTGATTTAATTAGTATAGACTTGTCTGTAGGGTGTGAGCTCAACCCCAGCTTTTCTTAAGTAATTCAGGAAATAAATGATCTCCTCTGAAATGCATGGTGTCCTTAATGTCCTTTTTATAATGCAAGTTAAGACTACAAAATGTAAGAAAAGGATAGGGGCCCCAGCTGCAAACTCAGATTGAATCCAAACTTTGCCAGTGCTGCTTGAAATTGGAAGATATTGCTCAGAGCTATCCTTAATAAGAGCTATACCTTTAAAAGAAAAAGTAAAAAAATTGTTCACCTGTGCAGGTTAGTAATAATGCTGAAACAAAAGACATTAAAGGAGGGGTTTTTTGTTGTTTTTCTCATTTGCTGCTCTGACTCAGTAAACCAACCCCAAGCAAACACACAGGGAAATAAATCTTCCTCTGTAGACAAAAGAGATCATGTCCACACCTTACACTAAGTGATGAAATGAAACAAATACTTCCTTTCACTGAAAGCAGAAAACTCTCCTGGACAGACTACTACATACAAACTCAACTTTAATCAGTACTTTTACAGAGCTGTAAAAACAGTTTAGAGAATTTTTGGTTGAAAAAACTTTTATTTTAAATTTGATGTTGGTACTCCAATTCCAGTTGGTACTCCATCTGTTGCAAGGACTAGAGAGCACATCCACTTATGAATTAAGTCATTGACACTGACTATAGGACAGGTACTGTGAGTAAATACTCAGATCTGTTGACTCTTTAGGCTTTTGTTTTCATTGTCATCAGCAACAGCTCTTTTCTGTATCCTCTTACCTTTGTCTTGATTTGTAAGGCAGGATTTAACAAAGAGCAACTTGGTGCTTTAATGCAGCATTACTGAAAGTAATTCAGTGATAATTTCAATTTTAGATTAAATAGTAGGAAAAATTTCTTCACTGAAAGGATAGTCAAGCATTGGAACAGGCTGCTCAGAGAAGTGGTAGAATATCTGTCCCTGGGGCTTTTTTAAAGACGTGTAGATGTGGTGCTAAGAGACGTGGTTTAGTGCTGGCCCTGGGTTATGCTGGGTTACTGGTTGGACTCAGTGGTCTTAGAGGTCTTTTCCAACCTAAGCATTTCTCTGATTCTCTAATTCTGATTCACAGTAGTTGTGCTGGTGCAGACTGTAGTGCCTGGGATGAGAAATGAAAAGCATATTTGAGGAGCTGATCCCAGAATCCACTCAGATGCAGCAGAGGAGAAATGGAGAGCTGCAGTAGCAAGAGAAAAAGTGAGACACTTGGGCTGCTCCACAAAACTATCTGCAACAGCCTCATTTCTCTTGGGAAAGGAGGGGAAATAAAGGGAAGACAGCACAAAAACTATGGGGAAGGTCTGTGGGGTCTTTCTGAGAGGTGAATCACAGGACGTAACTTGAAGTGGAGACGAGCACAGACAGTGAAGGGGGAAAGGCTGTCAGCTACTCATTTGGCTGTAATTGTGGCAGCAGACAGGATGCTTCTGCGTGTCCCTTCTTCTAACACTGGTACACTGCCTAAAAAGCTCAGACAACAGTCTGTTTTAATATGGTTTAAGGGCTTATCCGAGCCTTTCTCATGGTGTAAGAGAATCCAGTCATCAGCATGGAACACCATACAGAAAATATGTCTGTGCAGGCTTTGCCTCCAGAGACAGATATCTGGGAAAGCCATCAGGCTTCACTTTTCGTTGTGGAATGGCATTTGTTCACCTCCTTCTAAGACTTAGTCATCCCTTCTTTCATGGAAAAGAGATTTAAGTGTCAGATTTCTTTCCTGAGCACTGTCCTTGCATTATGTCATCTAAGGAATGGAGCTGGATGAAACACAAGCCGGAAGAAATCCACCCCCTACATTGTTTTTGAAGATGTCCCACCCCATGACACACACCTCTACACACTATTTGGAGTTTAGATTGCAATGAACATTTGAAATATTTTTGTGTTTCAAAGCAACAGTTCTAAAATATTTTGATTTAAACATTTTGATAAAATATCCATGTTTTGCATTTGTTTTCCAGACTGAATTTTTGTAGTCCACATTTCACGTGTCAGTTTTTATTTCAACACGTACAAAGTGCACATCAGAGTTACCAGCCAGAAAAAATGTTCTCTGTAATTATTTCCTTCTAGATCAGAGCCTGGATTTGGGACAGGGGTTCTCATATGTATAATGCATCAAATGATCTCTGTAAAAGGTAATTGTATAAATCAGATACTTTAATCTGGATTCACTTAAAGGTGGAAGCAAAGAATACTGATGGTGTGAGATTTATGAAGTGCGTATTCCACACAGTCCTGCTGCTGTAATTTTATGGTGTTGAAGTTTTTTAAACATAAATAAATGCTGTCAGTTTTGTCCATTGTAATACTTTAAAAAAATATTCCTTGCCCTGAATTATACTCGGAAGTCAGGAGAAGGGCTACAATAACAGATATTTATATAGAAGTGAAACAGAATTGCTCTGCACAGCTTAGAGGGAGAGGGCTCTATAAGGGACATTTATGATGTATTTCTGTCATTTTACATCTCTTTGTACCATTTTATGTTTCTTTGTACCATCACTTGATGTAGCCCAGGTTGCAGAAAGCAAGACCCCCTGCAGGATGGCACATCAGTCAGCTGGAGCAGGCTGTCAGCATCCTGGGCATCTCCAAGGGATACTGCTGGTCATTGCACAAAACTGTTCTTTCTATGCCCATCTTGGGGAAGATTTTATGAGAAGAGCTTCCCATTAGTGAATGTGCCAGTTGTTGGTGCAACATGGTGAAGCTGTAAACCAATTTTGTATTTCTGTCTGGATGATATCCTGGGTAATTATCTCTTGGAGACCAATGGAATGGAATTATTGGTGCCAATTTAGAAAAAAGATCAGTGGGCTTCCACTTCAGGATTTATGGTTGCATAAGGTTATTGTGGTCTAGAATATGGAAAGTTAAAGAGAGTAATTAGAAATTGTCTTGGATAGTGAGAATACCGAGGGTTACTGAGAAATAGTTGGGATGAGGACAATGTAGAGCCTAACATTTTAGGGATTACACTGATTGCTGACAGATGCTTGAGTAAGACTTTGTTTTTAGATCAGATTGACACCTGTCAGTCTGTCACTGTGGGGGGGTAACTCACATCATACTTGGAGTTCCTTGAGTTGAGGCTGGGCCCTGCCTGGGGTTTTTCACCTCTTAATAGAAGTTCCCTATTGTAGGGCCATGGAGGACATGTGTTTCATAGTGGGAGATGGTTCACTTATTGTCAGAGAGAGCAAGAATTAAATTAAATTATTTGGAAGGAACCACTGAAATTATCAAGGAAAGCCTGCAAAGGTAAATTTTGCAATTTCTCTCCTGCACTTACACCAACTCCAAGCCAAATCAATTGGTTGTTTTTCTAAATCTTTGCTGCCTTCTATTCCACCCACTCATCATGGAAACCCCTTCTTGGAGTCCATGCCTTCTGTAGGGTCTCTCAGCAACACCATGTAGAGGTGGAATTGGCCCAAGAAGAGTTTCCATGTCCTTGGTCTGAGGTCAATCCATCCAGTTGTGTCTACAAAAAGTTGTGTCTGAGTGGTCTTTTTCTCTCTTCTGCTGGGCTAATTTGGACTGTTGAGGTTTATTTTGAATAGTGAAGATGGTCTTGACCAAGTGCCTCCTGGTGGGTCTAGAATCTTTAAGAGCAGGAACCACCAGCAAGGTTCACCAGGAATTATATCATCAGCATCAGTGCATCCAAAGACACTTCTTTGTGGGGATATTTTAGCTGTATTCACATCTGAGACACTCTAAAAATAATTTTAAGAGCATAACTCCATGTCTCTTCTGAGTTGCAATGGATGTAGATCATAGGAGGCACGTGCATCTACAAGACCCTTTTTTGATCACTTTGCCCCATCTATTGGTGAGAAGCTGTCTTAGCTTCTGGCTGAAATTTGCCAGTGTACTCTATAAAGATCACTTACCTGCCTCAATGTCTGCCAAACCATGCCACAAATTGTTCACTTTTTTACACCATTTTATTCTTCTTTTTGGTTACATTTCTCCTTAAGTGTAAATGCTAATATTGATCCTGACTTGTAATACCTTAATGTTGAATGGTGACAGAGAAAATACTGCATGGCCATTTTCTATCTTGTATCAATTGCTCAGTTTCAGATCTTTACAGAGGGCTTGGGTAGGATGAGGGAGTTGTTTGTTTGTTGAATACTGATAAGTAATGAAATCGTCATGTTAGAAAGACAGAGTGAGTTGGCCAGGGTAAAAGCTCAACTCAGGCATATATCCATTCCTCACATCCATCATCATGCTGTTTGCTCAGGTCCTGGTCCAAAAATACGTGAATGCATGCTTTGTTCTGAGCACAGGAGAAATCCTGTCTTGTCTACAGGGGAAGCTGGCAGTAACAAACACCTCTGCATCTCAGGCAACATATGAAGGTCTGTCAAGTCTGGAAACAAACTTCTCAGCTAGGAAGCCAAATTTAACAATTTGCTCAAGGCACAAAAAAAAATCCCTCTGTGCATCAGATGGCTATTGAGAGAATATTTTTCCTAAGAGAAACAGCTGTTGCAGGAAGATGAGGAAGAATGGTAAGATATTTCCAGCTGAATGTGTCCATTGAAGTATGAGTTTGTGAGGACCTTTTAGTACCAACCAGGTAGAGCAACAAAATGGTGGTGCATTTGTTTTAAAACACTTGAATCATTGCTGTGTTTCTCTGGACACTTGGATTCATATTTTTACCCCCACCCCCCAAAAGAAACCCCAAGTTCAAACCACAAGTCTGTTCCATTAATTAATTACTTTCAGCAATCTCTTTGCAGAGGTAAATCATTCACTTTGAAGTAACATGAATCAAGGTTAAATTAGACTGGATGCTCCAAGGGATCCAGCTTTGTGTTGTAGGTACCATTAATGACCTTCAGTTCCTCTATCTCTTGTACTGGAGTGGAGAATGGAGCTCACCTTGCAGCACAGTGGTTGAAGCAGAAGATCCTATTCTGCTTGTGATCATGGATCCCTTGGAGCTCAGTTTGGCATCTTACATTTTTTGGGTAGAAGTCAATGAAATAAATCTCAGTGCTTTTGCCCATTTCTTACAGGACCCCTACTACACAGGGAAGGACCTGAGGCTTTCAGCCCCTATTAGAGAGTTTGATAAATTGGCTTTGCTTCCTCTCTTGCAGGGACCTCCAGGGCCCCCAGGCAGTGCTGGACCCCCTGGACCACCTGGAGCACCGGTAAGAAAGCTTGGTGTTTTTTTGTTTCACATCAAGGAGAAGAAAAACCAGCAGGGGAGAATTTTAGGTCATGGTTTTCAGAGGGAAGAGAGTTAAGGCCTCTGGCAATGTGTGTTCTCTCTTATATTTTCTAACTGCAAAGCCACAGATGGTCCTAGAGGACAGTTTCTCTGCGCTGAGCCTTGGAGACATGTCAGTGCTCCCTGGGGATAAGTCAGTGTCTACAGGACTCCCCAGAGCAGAAACCTGACTGCCATGGAAGGGAAAACTGTACTTTGTGGAAAGCAGCCATCTCCAGTGGGGTTCCTGCAATGGATGGAAATACTGATTTTTTTTTTCTTCTGATTTCATTTTTCAGGGACTGCCAGGAGAAATTGGAGTTTCTGGTAAAACGGGACCACCGGGACCACCTGTAAGTGTTGAGGAATTGTTTAGCTCACCTCCAAACCCTCCATTACTTCAGATTGTTTAAATCTCAAGTCTGCTTCAATTCCCATACCTTGTCTGCACACCAGGTTTTAACATGGACTCCAACAATTCCACCTTTGATACAGACATTAGTCTCTGGTGCCTACACAATAGGACCATGATATTTTCTTTATATGATACCTTTCAAAAGTCTTTGTGCATTTGACACAATATTGTTTTTCCAAACCTGGAATTTCCTGGATCATGCCAAACAACTTGCAAATAAAATCTCAGATTTAGCAGAACATAGAAATTTCTGTTGAGTCTTAAATCCAGAAAGGTAAACTATTCAATACTTACTGCAAAACTGCCACCTACAGCCTGCAATGTTTGGGGATAGACTGACAGTCAGAAAGGGAAGAAGTTTTTTCTCACTATTTTAAATACCTTACAAGAAGTAATTTTATTTCTTATCCTGTTGAACCATTCAGTCACCTTGTGTTGTGTAATTTAATTTCAGGAGTCTATGTACTGCATAAGAAATTACCAATATTTAAAAGGAGAATTAGATGTAAAAAAGTCTTTATGGCTATGGATGATAGAGACTTATAGAGAATAAGTTAAAATGTAACTAAGATAAGTAAAAATTTATTTAACAATCCACTGTGCATAAAAGTGCTTTACTGGTGTTCCTCTGTAACAACACTGACATCCAGTGGTCGTTTACTAAAATTGGAGTACTGGAAAAAGAACCAAGCAACTATGTGTAATGTGAGAATTTTTCTGTGTTTTGAGTCATAGTAGGAAAAAAAAGTAAAACAAAAATGCATGAGGTGGTTCTTCTTTTGTTAAACTTAGGTGAGTGACAGGAGGGACTCACTGAGGAATATTGTGCTGAGTAGGATGATAACAATTTGAAGAACCGGCACTTACAGGTTATGATTTCCTCTTATTTAGGGGCTGCCTGGCAAAGAGGGACTCAGTGGGCTTCCTGGGCTTCCAGGCCAAAAGGCAAGTGACACCATGTACGCTGGGATTAAGCTGCTCACCTGGGCACATCACTGGGGTGAGCTACCAAGGGAAGGCAGGAAGGTGGGCACATCTCCAGAGTCAAACACCCATCCCACACTGCTGAGCCATCAGTGAAGCTCCAGGGCCAAGTTAGCTGGTGTGATTGTGCTGCCCTGAGTCCTGATGAAGATGGAGCTGGTTGTAAATACAGCAGAGAAGAGAGATCCTCTTCAGTCTTCAACTACTATATCCTATTTGGCAAACACAGCTCAACATTGTAAGCAGAGAAGCTTCTAAAGTCATTTGGGAAATCCAGTGACTCTGGCAAGTCAGGAAGTGTATCCAAGGCACAAAGAAGAAGAACAGGCTCCAGAGATGCTAATTTCTTTCCTCCCTGAACAGCTGGAAAGAAGAGGTGCCATGCCCCTAAGCCATCTCTAGGTCTTTGTAGCAGAAAGGTGGTTCTTTATTATGTTCTACTTCTTATGCCCCATATGAAAGCTTTTCTAAGTGACAGATTGGGATGAATTGTCTCCTCTGTTGTCTCTGCAGTGTGAGAAGGGAGATAGGAGGTTCAGAGATAGGATGCACTCTGGTTTACCTGCCCTCCCTACACAAAAAAAAGTGTCAAAGAAATGTGCCATATCATGACTAAAAACTCCAAACTAGGCTTGGGGATGATGATGCTATATTGGATTAAGGACAACAGCTCTTAACCATCTGTTGCCTTGGATTTCATTGGCAGCAGCATTCTTGCTTCTTACTTGGGCCCAAGTCTAGCAGAGTCCCCAGCTCCCATTTATTGATGAGTAAAGGTGAGGAATTTGGAGCTCACAACACACTTCTGATATTAAATAAACTTTGGATTTTATCCACAGGCCTTTGTAGTACTGACTGCACTTCCCAGTTATGTAGCACATTTCAACCACTGCAGCCTCTGCTGTCCATGCTGACACCACTGGCATTGGAAGATAAATTTCAAAGTATTTACATAATGGATTCAGTAACCGACGTCCCAGTCCCAAAACTATAAATTTTTTTTCAAAACACTTTCTAATTTTCTAACCACATACAGTTTGAAGAAATGGAGATGTTGTTTTTCAGATAATTCACTATGGGCATCTTTAATATAAAAGTAGTTAATTTTGTGTTGTTCCAGAAGTTTTCCAGTAAGGAAATGGAGATGGGAAGGTACTGGAAAGGAAATACATTCCAGGAAGCATATTCTCACTTAGCTCCATTTACACAGTCAGGCTGATACTGAGTTGAGTTAAAATATTCCTTTCCATTGTCTGCAAACACACTGCACTACCAGAGGAGCTTGCTTATTGACTTCTTGTGTTCCCTGTAGGGAGAACAAGGGCAAAAGGGTGAGGAAGGCTTTCCTGGAAAAGCTGGCCCTAAGGTAAGGGATTTTATTTCATACTCTGCTGTAGCCACTGAATCAATCAAGATGTGAATTTGGAAGGTCTTATACTGAAGTCAGAGGAAACTTACTCTCCTGAAGTTGGAGACATAAGTGGATGAGCAGATGAGGGTCATTGCCTTTCAGAGTTTGTGGTGTTCCAAAATACCAAACCCTATTTTATGCTACTCTCTCAGGTCTAGGTGTGTAGGGAGATCTGACCTGGACCTTGTGTTGGTTCCCTGTGTTCTGCATTCCCAAGCCACCAAAAAGGCAATTTCAGTGACTTATGAGATGTTGGTAGAACAACATGGGCCAGGAGTCCAGGGAACATATTTTACTAATGAGAAAGTGTTCTTACCAGAGGGTCAGGTTCTTACAGTGCTAAAGTTTACCTTTTGTTTTTCCAGGGTGAACCAGGGAGCCGTGGCCAGCCTGGTGAGCAGGTGAGCAGGAAAAATAGTCCTAAGAGAAAGATCTACCTGTCAGAGCAACATAAAGTGACCACATACAATAACAAAGCCATTTGCCAGTGACAAGACCTGTGCACATCATTTGCATCTGCAATTGAAGATGCAACAGATGGGGGAATGAGGCTCATGGTTGAAATGAGTAAAGCAAAAATTTCAGAACAAAAATATGTAAAATCCAACTTGTCATTATATCCTGGAAAAATGAAATCATCTTATTCCTGGTGGATAGGGAAGAATAGGAGGGTAGAGTAGCTTCAGTGCTTAGTTTCCTTCAAACCCCATGTTAACTCAGAGTGATGGTTCTGGAAGATGAGGACCTTATTTACAACTGTTTGATGCAAGAGGTGATGCTGTCACTTCTAAGCTGTAAATGCTTGCTGCCTGTTACATACTTATCTTAGTTAACTAACCATAGATGTTGACATTGTCATCTGAAAAGTGTCAACATTTCAACTGGAGTGTGAAATTCGATAGAAAGAGAAGTCTGTATAAGACAGAGTCTTGTATCTTAAAATTTTGGGGTGCACAGTACACACCAGCAACGAAAAAGTCTTAGAGCCACAGTCTTCTTACTCCTACCAGCCTCAGTCCAGTCTTCTGCTATAATGATCAAATAGGAGGATGGTCATGGCCTCTGCTCCCATGTTGGCTGATGCAATAAAGCAGAACACACATCACCAACTGGACTTGGAGGGAATAAGGGAAGAAGCAGTCATGAGGGTTAGTCTCTTCTACCAGGCAACAAATGACAGAGCAAGAGGAAATGGCCTCAAGTTGCTTCAGGGGAGGTTTCAGTTGGATATTAGGAAAAATTTCTTCCCAGGAAGCATTGTCAAGCATTGGAACAGACTGCCCAGGGAATTGGTATCCCTGGAAGTGTTCAAAAAATGTGTGGATATGGCACCCTAGGACATGGTTTAGTGGTGAACACAGTGGTTGGTCTGTGTTGATGGTTGGACTTGATCTTAGAGGTCTTTTCCAACCTTAATGATTCTATGATTCAATGATGGAAGGAATAAGGCTCCAATCCTGAGGCACAAATTGAGGTTTATTGGGATAAGGCACTTATTAATGGGTAAAAATTATACCACCCTGTGAGTGGGGACTGTTCTGATTCTATTCCAAAATTCCTTATAATCCACCTAATAGGAATCACTCATTTCAGAGAAAAGTGTCCTCACCTGCCATCCCAAGTAAGGGGAGATCACCAGGGCATGGGCAAATAATTCCTCTGGAGCACTTGCATCAGGCTCCAAGGGAGGAGTGGTTTCTATACCCTTCCTTGGTGTCATTTCACTGTAGCTGGGCAAACAACCTGCCAGGCTTGCAGTTTCCAGTCAGGCTTGGTTCCAGTGCAGCAAAGGGTCAGACCCCAACCAAAGCACTGCCCCTTGGTCAGAATTGTCTCTCCACACAAGGCTGTTTTGAATTCTAACACCACCTTCCAAAACACTTGCCCCTCTCTCCACAGCATGATGTTCTCCACACACTTCACAGATGCTCTCTTTTCTGTAACCTCAGTCGTGAATTAGATACTGAATAGTGCAGACCCTTAGAGGACTTCACTCTGTACATCCTCTGAATTTTGACAGGAAACAGCTCATAGCAGGTGTGTGAATGTTGTTTCTTCAATCAGTCTTACACCATCCTCCAGAGACCCTTCTACACTACATTTCTGTGGTTTACTAGTGAGAATATCCTGTTGGCCTGTTTCAGATATCTTACCAAAGTCAAGATACATTGTACAAATTCTTTGTTCTTATCTACTTGGTTATCTTGTCAAGGAAGGAAACAGGATGGGTTTGACATGATTAGTTTTTAACAAATCCGTGTTGACTGTTTCGTATTATCTGTCCTTGAACTCATCCAGACTCACTGATGTTTTGCCTCAGGACCTTCTCAGAGACCAAATTTACACCACATGTTTTTATTTTCCCTCCAAATTCTCCTTTTTTCCTTCTTTAATGTTAGGTCATCTGATTATTGTCCTGATCTCTGGCATCTCAACATCATTCCCACCCCTAGAAAAGCTCAAGGCCAGGTTGGATGGGGTTTGGAGCAACCTGGTCTAGTGGAAGGTATCCCTGCCCAAGGCAGAGGTGTTGGAACTGGATGGTCTTGATGGTCCCTTCCAACTGAACCCATTCTGTACTTCTGTGATTCCATGATCAGCCAGGATTCTGCAGTGGCTCTGAGAAAGCACCACTCCCTCTGTCACCAAATGTCACTTTCTTTAAAATTCTCCCATCGTCACCCTGATGTTTCTAGTCATCCTCACTCACCTCAGCACCTTGTTTCTCACCTGATTTTGTCTGCAGGCTCATTTTACCTATATCATGATAATTTGGGCCTTCCCATACCTGAGATAACATTTTTAGAACAGGGATTGTCTTTTCGTGGTTCAGCTTTTGTACAAGATTTAGTGAATTTGGGTCTTGGCCGTGACAGAGATCCTTTGTGATATTGCACTACTAATGCAGAGAGCAGAATAATTATAAATAGGAAACCACATGGCTGTTTTCAAATGACAAACTGGGTCAACTGGGAGCTAAATTTGAGAATACTTGATATATTTATGACACGGAGAATACTTGATATATTTATGACACAGAGATCATAATTACTCCAATAACAAGTATTACAAAGCAGAAAATCAAAGGTAAGGTTCAAACAGAAATAAATCCAAATGTGCGAAAGTGCATCCAGAAAATTTTAGATCTGTGCTTCAGGTGACATCTTTACTGTTCAGATTAATACAGTTCAGTTTTTACGTTTCCAGACTACACCAGATCATTAAAGATGAAAATAAAAGTGAGAGTTAATTTCTTTAGCTGCTTTTATTTGCATCCTTGGTCCTGCTACAGAGCAGCAGGAAGAAAATATGTCCCAAATGCCATGGCATCAGTTAACAGGCAAAAAAGAGAAGTCTTAACTGGTGGTTTATGTAATGATTGTCAGAAAAAAAAAAGGAAATTATTTGATAATCAAACTAATCCCATTATCTCTCAGAAAACTACATCTATAATCAATCCCTTGAGAAAACTAGGGCAGAGTCTGTCCCACAGTATTCTAGATTTCATAAACTTATTTGTCTTATTCCCAGGGTGAAGCAGGTTTTCCAGGTCGTCAGGGTTTACCTGGACTGAGAGGAGAAAAAGGAGACCAGGTGAGTGACTTTGAGGCACAGCTTCACCTTTTTTGGGCCATTTGGCATCAGGATGACTTATCTCGAATGTCCCTAGAAGATGTTCTCTCTTGGTGAGACTGCTGTGGTGAGCAGCTGATTGGCACCCAGCAACGTCACCAAGTACCCCTTCCAAAAAGGTGTTTCCTGCCTAGTGACTGTTCCTACTTGCAGCAGAGGTGCTAATGGACAGTGTTTATCCTAAATGCACAAGGTTGTGACTGATGCCATGCTGGCTGTTAGGCAGTACAAGAGGTACACTGTTCTTTAGGACTCCCTTCTAGAAATATTTGCCCTATTTAAGAACAATAACAATTTTTGATAACAACAAAAAAAAAATCACAATTCCCCTCGTCACCGAGCCTTGGAGAAAGCTACAGGTGGCTTGATTATTTTCTGGTGGTCTAACTTCCACCCACATCCTGGGGCATACTGATTCCCCTGGCTAGCTCCAGACCTCTGGAGGCATCTACATACCAGGCAATATTTGTATCAGGGCTTTACAGTAAATTTAGCCATGTAAATGAGGACTGCACTTCTGAGAGCTGACGACACACTTGAATGCAATCAAGAAGGATCAAAAATCAGCTGAGGTCTTTTCATTTAGTTTGATTCATTATATCCATTATAGAGCATAGGACATAGAATATATTTCTTTGGAAGTTTCAAGGCCAGATTGGATGGAGTTTGGAGCAACCTGATATAGAGGAAGGTGTCCTGACCCATGCCAGGGGTTAAAACTACATGATCTTTGAGGTCCCTTCCAACCCAAACCATTCTGTGATTCATTCTATATATAATACTATAGAAATATAGGTCAGATAGCTCCAATTTGAATGCAGGATAAATGCACTTTGTGTGTGCACTTTGAGGAGTATCACATCATCCTTGTTAAGCATCTCACATTAAGAAGGCCAGGTTACTTGAGCAAAATAGAGAGATGGGCATCAGGGAATGGATAATTCAGAAAACTCTTAAATGAATAAAATAGTAATATGAATATTCCCTTTGGGTCCTAACTCCTGTTCTGCTGCCTTTCTTGTCCAAGTGGAAAAAAAAATCTATGGGTTGTTTTTTTTTAACTACATTAGACAGTAGGATGTTCTACAAGCAAGTCATTTTAGGTTTGGTGCTTTCTTTTCCATGAACTCAATTGGCATTCATTGGTTTTGAAAATATTATGGTTTTATAAAGCCATCTTCAAAATTTCACATTTTTAATTTCTTGCTCTGCCTCTTGAAAGACAGGTAAGATAACTGAAAGTGTAAAATATCTTGTTGGAGCTGATGCAATCAAATCATAATATGGATATATTTCCTGCTTTCATTTCCCTGCTTTCAGGGAGAGAAAGGAAGAGATGGTTTTCCAGGAATGAAAGGTGAAAGGGGAGAAAAGGTAAGTTGTTAAATGAATATTCCTTAGACAAAAAAGAAAAGAGATGAGGGGGCAGAGACAACTGATAGAGGACAGTATGTGAGAAAGGTCAGAAACACTGGAAGACTTATAACTGAGCTTTACAGAGAAGCAGCAAAAATAGCTCTGTGTGGGATGGAGACAATCATTTATTGAGCAATGCAAGCTGATGAAAGTAAGGACAAATTCTTTAATTCAATGAAACTTTATTTTATAATTGGTTGATATACATGATCCTGGAACTAAAGGCTAAAGAAGTTTTCTGTGCCTGCCTGAAGTGTGATAGAACAATAATTTAAGGAACAGTCTGGGGTTCTGCCATCAAAAGAACATTAATTTTAGTGAAAATGAGAGAACTGGACAAAGGTAATGTCCATCAAAATTTACATTCAAACCCTGTGAATATGAAGGTGAAGAAGAAGCACTGACCTTACAGATGCTTGTGGTTGTATGGCAAAAAAATTTCCCTCATAATAGTGGCAATAGCATTTAGGATGTGGGTACCACTTCCTTCTTCCTAGGATACATCAGTCCTTGTTTTATCAGTGGCTTTCACCGTCCGTGGAGGTGGCAATTATTTCATGGGTGGTCCGTTGACATCAATGAAGCCCCTGAATCTCCTGTATCTGGGAGTTTGACTAGCATTATTTATAGTTCTTGGCTTTGAAGTGTCAGGGGACTGATGTTTGTGGAGCACAGCCCACAGGAGGTCAATACCAGCCATGACACCCAGACTATAATGCTCGTGGGATACTTCGGTAACAGTGTAGTTTTGACTCAAAAGTTAGGGGAACAACTGGGTTTAGAAACTTAAATATTTGATAAAAAATAGGATTTTTTCCCCATCAATGAAAGAAGTTCAGCTAAAAGGTGGTTTTCAATAAAGACTTTTGATCAAATTTAATTTAAATATCAAATTAAGCTCCATATTGTACACTTCATGGGGTAACATTAGAAATGAACTGTGAAGTCAGGTCAATGATAAAATCATAAAGTGATAAAGTCAACAAAGTGAGAATCCTGCATGCAAAGAAACAAGGACAGCAGAACTTCTGACCAGAACACTGGGGTACATTCTACCCGTCAGAGAAGTGCACTGGGATTTTCAGTGTCACTGAGCTGGTGGGTTGGGTTGCATCTCATCTGGTAATGCTGCATTTTCTAACAGGTTGAGTTTTATTTGGGCATCTTTTTATATCATTAGTTACATTTTTTTCCTGTCTTCAGGGTGACACGGGCTCCCCTGGACCACCAGGCTTACCTGGAACAGTAAGTGAGATTATGTTCAGTGCTGTAACATCATCACATTTCTCATCACATTTCCTCTGCACAAATTCCTCAGAAACAAATATTTTCAAATTTCTTACTTCTCTGCAGGAACTTTAGCTCCTGTTTGCTCTGAGATTGTCTCCCTTTGAAATATCAAGATGCATTTGGTCCTTTTTTTTGGGGCGGGGGGGAGGTTGTACCTTCCTTTACCTCTTTGCAAACTGCAAAATTTTTATACCCTTGCCATGTGATAGCACTTAAATTGATTTGTTTAGGATCTGTGGAAGCTGTCTGAAGAAGATCACAACTGAAAACAGGGAGTACATTCCTGAACATTTTCCAGAGTGAGCTAGGTTTTTTTCTCACTGGGATCTCAGGATAAGACTGGTTCAGTCAATGAACCAGTGAACAACAGCTTGTCTTCCTGGGGAACAATTCATCTCTTTCCAGGAAGAGCAAAGAGTTCCACTTCACACCGATGTGAACTTTTGGGGTGGAGCATTGAGCTTCAGAGATTCTGCATCCCTGCAGAGCGTCCTTGGCATATGATGCCATGCTGTGCTGTAACTCCAGAAAATTCTCTTAGTCCAGATTATTCTGGGTTCAACACTGGATCCAACACACAAACCAATCCCACCTGGCTGCACATACCCTTTCTGCTAATGAAAAAAAACAAAGCAAAACAAAACAAAACAAAAAAAAAACAGACTGTGAAGACACAATTTTATTGTTTTAAATATGAGCCTGAAAAATTACTTTTGGGAGCCTGAGTATAATTACTGTGATGTTCACTGGTGATTGAAACAGCATCCACTGAATGTAAATACACAAACCTCACAGTTCCCTCCAGCAAAATCCGAGTAAGCATCTTGGAATAAGCACTATCATTGCAACCAGAAGACTAATCCCAGTCACAAATCCACCAAAAAATGGGAGATATCTGCTCATTGTCTCTGCTCACCACAGCTGGATACAGCTGCCACAGATTATGGAGAAAATTTGAATCAAGGTCTGTTGGTGAAAATCAAGCGCCTTGAGACCTTCAAGCAGCGATGGAGGAGGTGTTAAAATTTATTCTTTGACATTGGTTGGCCCTCTTCTGTCTGTGCCAAAGTGTGCTTCATGTAGGAAAACTCCATGTGTATCACAAGAATGACTCAGTCACAACAAAAAGGATAAATCTGTCTTAATAAAGGTGGAGAAGACAACTCACAGTATAACATGGAGAAGACATGACTTGAGCCTGACTGCTCAAGTTCCTGTGTTTATAAAGAGAGATAATTTCTACTTCAGCTGTTAAAAGCAGGTGATGATTTTGACATATCTTCAGCTCTTCAAAGACTATTTTTCCTACCTAATTTTATCAACTTTGNAAGACAACTCACAGTATAACATGGAGAAGACATGACTTGAGCCTGACTGCTCAAGTTCCTGTGTTTATAAAGAGAGATAATTTCTACTTCAGCTGTTAAAAGCAGGTGATGATTTTGACATATCTTCAGCTCTTCAAAGACTATTTTTTCTACCTAATTTTATCAACTTTGAAAAAAGATACTCTTTCTACAAAACTTTATTATTATTTTGTAGCTAGTCCTTCAGAATGACTATGTATTCCCTAAGAAAATGATGTTGAGATTTCATGTACATGGTACAAAGCAGAGGGAGAACACACCAAGCTCAACCTCGGTCTCAGGAAATTTAATAATGTAGAAGATCGGTCCAAGTGGAAAAGTGAGCTGGAGATTACCAACAGTAAACTTGCTAAAAAGGTCAAAGATTTTTTTTTGTTCATAGTAGTGGGACCTGTGGGATGTTTCTGAGTTTATGCTCATATTTCAAATACTCTAGGAAATGTCTGATATTTGTGGGCTTTTTTCCAAACAGCCAGATGTTACAATGAGTTGCTCATTTATAAGCCTACTGGTGGATGTATGGAATGTGTAATCTGTAATGACAAGGAGAATACAAGCTATTGCATTTCAAGGAAAATAGGCAATCCTTAACACTCTGGTTTCTGTTCCAGACAGCCTTCTTCACCCCACACCCCAGGATTCCTGTAAGTAACATCTCTAATAAACATGGCCTTTGGTTATCACCTCTTGTATCTGATAGACACACAGCACCTTAGTGAATTCTAAGTTATTTAAATGCTTCCAGTAAAGAGCTCAGCTTGTGTCTGGTTCTGGTCATCTTCACCATTGTAACCAGCCATGATGAGAAGTCCAAAGCCATTCTGGGAAGAGCACCATTTAAACCTGGTACCTGGAACACAGCTGTATGCTATCCCAGCCTCTTAAACCAAGCTAAAAATGAAGTTTCATTTCCCACTTGCAACACATACTGGAAGATAAATGACCTCACATGGTCTATGAATAAGTTTGTTACAGATCAGGAGGTTTTAGGGGTGGCAGGTGTGGGCTCTAAGAGTGTCATTAGAAAGGAAAATATATATGCCAGGTTCTTCAGAGGCTGAAGGAGGAAGTAAGGATGTGAGGTAGTACTGGAAATAGAGACAAGATTTCTTTGTTTCCCTTTTTCCCTTGGCTCATAATTTACACTTATAATATATATATGTGTGTGTATATTTATATATATATATGTACACTAAGGAAATGTGCAGAACAATGACATCTTATGTGGTCTTTGTAGTGTTACAATCACAGAAGGAGTTATTTCTTTCTTCTGCTTTGAGTACATTGCTCTTGCAAATGAGCTGCAAGGCAGTAAGGAATGAAAGGTTTGAAGTAGGTTGTCTGCTCAGTTTGATGGGATTTCTCCACATGCAAGATGAATGTGGTGGCACCTTCCATAGCACAGGTCTGCACTTAGCACTGAGAGCTTTGGGAGGAGAAGGGCAGGTAAGGGTGGTTACCTTTGACTTACAGGTCTAGAAATTAAAGTGTCAGAAGGTGGTGATAAGCCTTAGGGGAGTGTCATGGGCTGTGTTATAGAGGTGGCAGGACCAGCAGGGTGCTGAATGTTGTCACACACTCTCCAGAAACCAATCCTTGTCATCGCTTCCTGTTGAGTGTGTGGTGTATAGTACCAGTGATCTTTTTCATATTTTTTTAGGATTTTCAGTTAAGACCACAAAATATCCTTGGGGATGGGGTAAGAGAACCACAGTGGAGGTCAGGTGTGATGCCTGAAAAGGGGCAAAAGCAGTAAAAGCTCCTCACTTTGCCTTCTGTCTCCCACTGCAGCTGGGCACAGCTGAGCCCCCCCCACTGCATTTACTGTCCTTTAAGTGGCACAGAAATTACTAAGGCATAACTGAGGCTACAGGGGACACTTCCAAGAGCAGTCATGGAAGCTGCAAGCTCTGCTTTGGCCCAGGTTGATGGCAGCTGTTACCTGTCACTGTATCATTTCTGTGCACTGATCTGTAGGTAAGAAGTGGGTGGCAGTGGATTCAGACCAGCTGACAGTGGGCAGGACTAAAAAAAATCTAAACAGTGTTAACAGTCCCAGCAAAGAGTAATGGACTTGGCAAACTTGGAAGGACTTGCAGGCAGATTTACGGGTGGGTTGGGTTGAAGAAAGCCAGTTGTGCCCTGGGCTACATCAAAAACAGCACAACCAGCAGGTCAAGGGAGGTGATTCTTCCCCTCTGATCTGGTGGGACCCCTCCTGCAGTGCTGCATCCAGCTCTGGGATCCCCAATATAAGAAGTACATGGACCTGTTGGAGAAAATCCAGAGGAGGCCATGAAGATGATTAGAGGGCTGGAGCACCTCTCCTGTGAGGAAAGGCTGAGAGAATTATGGCTGTTCAGCCTGGAGAAGAGGAGGATGCAGGGAGACCTTGTATTGCCTTCCAGTACCTAAAGAGGTTACAAGAGAGCTGTAGAGGGAGTTTTGACATGGGCATGTCATGACAGGACAACGGGAAATGGCTTTGAAGTGACAGAGTAGGTATTTGGAAGTAGTTCTTTACTGTGAGTATTGAGGCACAAGCACAGGTTGCCCAGAGAAGCTGGGATGCCCCATGCCTGGAAGCATTCAAGGGCAGGTTGAACGGGGCTTTGAGCTACCTGATCTAGTGGGTGGCATCCCTGCTTATGGCAGGGGGTTAGAATCAGATTATCTTTAAAGCCCCTTCCTATCCAAACCATTCTATGATTCTACAAAGAGATGCTTCCTCTACCCATGTCTGTGGCTGTTAGATTTTGCACTACTGTGCAGGTCACGTATCAAGGAAAAAGTGAGAGAAAGAAGAATATTAAAAAAAACCTTCCTCACTTTACCTATTGAATTACTTCATCCCTTTGCAGTCCTGTTTTGCCTGGTAATACGTGTCCTTATTCCAACTCAGTAACACCATTCCCACCTACAATTTTACTGACATATGTCTGTGCTTTGTTGTTCTGCTCTCTCAAAAGAGTTTTGGGACATGAAAGGTCATTACACAAAACAGCTTCTGGGCACAGCCATACAGATTTCCAGCTTTGGACCCTTTGCTTGAGCCACTTTACGTGGCCCTGTTATCTTACTGAAGGACACTAGATGGCATCAGGGACTGCATGGTTAAAAGTTGTTCTGACAGGATGCTACTTGTAGAGTAAAATTCCTCCCATTATTTATCACAGATGATAATATTTATTCATAAAGCATAATAAATACAAGCATAAGTAATATTTATGCAGATACATTTATTTTGTCTGTTAGAGAATCATTTGAAAATGGAGTGTGAATTCCCAGGTGTTGCAGAAATGATTGGCAAATAGCTGATGAGAATAAAATTCAAGCTGATTTGTCTGGCTTTGCATTTTGAGTGATCACTATTCCTTGCATGTGTATGTAGCTAAAATCAGTGATGTTCCTACTCTTTCTTGATTGCATAATTGAAACACTCTTTATGATAAATAATGAATAAGTAATGATTGCTGTTGCCTGAATACATATGTTCGTATCAATATATGAATGTAAGTATTTGTGTAATACCTGGTTTATTCCAGCTAGTTGCATAATTGTGTGCTTTCCATTTCAATTTACAAAAAGGAGAAATATGGATTTATTGATTATTGTACTAGAGCTCAGGACAAAGCTGATGAACTTCTGTCTGAAAGCATCTTCAGTTTACTGTAAGGAGGAAGAGCAGGAATAAATTAATCCTATTAGCCAGTGATGGTGGTGCATGAAAAAATGTACTGACATTGCAGGAGTGCAAGCTGCATGAATGTATGGAGATGTTAACAGAACCAGAGATCAGGAATAGCTGCATAGTGAACACCTCTGGAAGTGCTCAAGATGAGACCCTGAACACCTCTCTCTTAGAGGTGGGATAGGGAACTATCTGTATGGAATTATACCCCCAGCTGTAAGATGTCATGTTTTCTATGAGGGAAAATAATTCTCCTTTTAAACTAAGCATTTTTTCAATTATTATCACAACAGGACAAGAAGTCTAGACAGGGGTCTCCAAATCTTAGTGTAAGGTGTCAGTTTTGATTCATTGACCTTAAAGCAGAAGCTGCTCTATACTCTGTGATAAATGGGCAACTGATTGAAAGAAGCCTCTTACCAAACAGGACTAGTATGACTTCCAGGCATGAAAACAGCCTTTCTTTCTCTCTTTGTCTCATTGTTTTACATCAGGGTGAACCTGGACCAAAAGGGGAGAAAGGAGATAGAGGAACCAGTGGAGAACCTGTAAGTACAGCCAAGGATTTCTTCAGTTGGTTTTGAACTTGAGCAATGGGAGGACATGAGAACTGCCTGTTCTGGAGGGAGAAGGTGGGGAAGAAGCTTCTTCCCTCTCTCATCAGAAATAGCCCCAGTGGTTCTTGTCTTTGTACTGTGGCGTAGCCCAGATAAACTGTGTGTTTGGCTACTGCATTTTTATTCTGGACTGCTCTTGTTCTGGAGTCCCCAGGAGAGACAGAGTCCTGTGCAGTCACAACTTCTGTAAAAAACGCTCTTTCCTCTCTCAGTGGGAGGAGGGAGAATCACCTCCTTCTGCTCATGAGAAGAATGGAGCAGTTTCCTTCAGCTCCTTCACCTCTCCCTCTGTTTTTGCAGGGATTACCTGGTGTCCCAGGAAAACAAGGTGCCCCAGGACCTGAAGGAGTCCAGGTAAGAGGACCCAGCCTTGAAGAAAATCTTTGACGTGAGCAGAGAGGAGTGCCCTCAAAGTCTATATGTCTATATCACTGTAAACAATTCTTCCACTATGCACCTGCAGCCCATTTCTTCTTTGTCATGGGACTTCTGGAGAGGTATTTAGTTACAACAGACATCAGGAGGAAAATCAACTCAGGAATATGGTACTTCTGTAGCATGATCAGTATTGTATGAGAGACTTCTTGCAACTTCATGATCCTTCAAGAAGGCACCTTGTACTTATGCCACAGGTCTCACAGAGAAGTTGCTTCATTACATCATCAAAACATTGCAGAGCAGACAGATTCAAGCCCAGTCCATTTGACCTTGAGTGAACTATGGCTCATGTGAAATAGCTGTATAGTCTCAATCATCTTCTGAATGTTTCTTGGCTCACACGTGTTATTTCCAGGCATCACTGAGGTATTTTCATATTGACATGGGGACGTGTTCACTCTGCTTCATATGTGCTGTGACCCAGTCATATAATCAGCAATATTTGGTCATCAACAGCTTAAACAGGTTAACAGCAGTCTTAGCATTCTGCAAGAAAAACTTAAAAAACCAAAACTATAATACTATGTAACTTTTAACTAATATCTGCTAAAGGGGGGACATTTCAGAGAGTAGAATTTGTCCTGCCAAAATTCTTCAGAAAGAACCCTGTGATAGGAAGGACTAGGACAAACATCTGCACAGGGATCTATTTTGACCATTTCTAAATTACTGATGATTGAGAACTGCAAGCAAATCTTCCTCCATGAAGGGAGATGATCAGAGCTCAGCTGGAAATTGAATAGCTGGTAGGCCTGAGGATAGGAAGGAGTTTCACCCAGATAAATACCTGCAAGTTTCAGCATCCTGTGCTGAGAAACAGCCTCTGAGCTGATCAGCTATCAGTAATTCTTCTTAAGTCTCAGGGTTTTATTTTTATATTTCCTTTCTTGCTGCACAGAGAACCGGGAGCTATTTCCTCAGCCATTAACTCCTCTGTGAGTTGGATAACAAAAAACATTGCCTAGTGCACTTTCAGGCATCTTGAAGTCTTTTTGTCTGGCAGGCAGTCCCCTCCCGTGTCTAATCACCTGGTATCTCTCTCTTCTTTTTGCACAGGGTGCAAAGGGGGAAAAGGGAGCCCGAGGAGAAGCTGGAGCCCCTGGACAGACTGTGAGTAACTGCTTCCCTTGCAGCCTTTTTTCCTGGCAGTAACACTCCTGAAGGGACACTGAAGTCAATGCCTTGCAGCTTTGGAGTCCCAGGCTGCTTGGACAAAAGGCACATCCTAATCCACAGCTGGAAGAGTCATTGCTTGTGGGCAAACAGCCCCATCTGCACCAAACAAATCAGTCAACCCAGCTCAAAATTGTGCATCTCTTACTGGTGAAATCTCCGTGTATAACAAAACTCCCTTTTCTGGGTGAGGTGCTGATGGAGCTGGTGACTGCACTGAGACATCAGCCCAGCACAGGCAGGCAGGTGGAGCAGGAAGCTGCTTATCAACAGCCTGAATTGCTTTTTGATCACGGTTGCTTTTAGGCTTCCTTGTCAATTCTGTTTTTTTTTTAATACCAGCTCATCCAGAGGACTCATCCCACAGCCTTTTTTGAGGCATGTGTTGTAGGGAGCGCTGCTGTTCCCTGGCTTTGTGCTAAGGAACAGTAAAGGATTACAGTCCCTTTTTATTATTGTGAGAGCACATAAGACCTTTGTGGTTGAGTAAGAGGCCACAGACTTTCTTTGCAAGCAGAGAAGGAAGAAAGACTGAAGAACTTTTTGAAATAATGATTGAGATAGAGGATGCTTGAGATTTGGAGGAGGGAATAGGAGATCTAAATTATACAACTTAGAGCACTGAATTTTTTTCGTCCACCTTTGTGTTCACAGTTTTCCTTCCTGGGATGGTGTTTAGATGTTAGAGCATGGTGTGAACAACACCAAGCTTGTAGGTTTGATCCCTGTATGGGCCATTCTCTTAAGAGTTGGGCTTGATGATCCTTGTGGGTCCCTTCCAACACTGAATATTCTGTGATATTGTCCCTAAACAGTGCTTTGAATCTAGACCCTGAGCTATATGTTCCCAGCTCTCTTTCACTCTTGGTTGAAGAACCCTGTAGTGCTTTTTTTGGGAGGAATATAAAACAAAAAAAGGAAAAAACATCCCCCTTTCACCAAAACTACCCATTGCTTTTACTTCTTTGCATACCCTCTGGACAAGGAGGATCTTAATGATAAGGAAATGCAGATATATACAGACACCTTCTTTTTTTACCATCCTTTCACAGACTGCCCCTGCTCCAAGTGTTTCTACTGGCTCACAGACCAGCAACTGAAAGTAACACAGAAATGAGGAAACCTTTAAACCTCTGCTATGAGGAAAGGCTGAGAGAATTGGGATTGTTCAGTCTGGGGAAGAGAAGGCTCTGGGGAGACATTAGAACCCCTTCCAGCACCAAAAGCGAAACGGCAAGAGTCTGGAGAGGGAATTTTGACAAGGGTGTGGAGTGATAGGACAAACGGGGAATGACTTTAGGATGAGAGTAGGTTTAGATTGGATATTAGGAAGAATCTCTTCACTATGAGAGTGGTGAGGCCCTGGCGCAGGTTGCTCAGAGAAGCTGTGGATGTCCCTTTCCTGGAAGTGCTGAAGACCAGGTTGGGTGAGACTTTTATCAACCTGGTCTAGTGAAAGGTGTCCTGCCCCTGGCAGGGAGTTGGAACAAGGCAATGTTTAAGGTCCCTTTTAACCCAAATTTATGATTTTATGAAATATCTAAGTACATCCTAGTAATCCCAAACATAGTCTCTATGGAGACATAAATCACCAAATATATGTCCTCTAATGTCCCCCATGAATTTTTAGGGACACACATGGACTTTCTCACATTACAAAGCTTTCACCTGCAAATGGAAAAGACCTGTAATTCAGAACTGTACACTCCCAATGGTTTGGGATGTTCATCTGTTTAGTGCAAATGAGTGTTTTCAGGTTTTGTTGCCCAGAGCGGAGAAAGGTGGAATTGTCAACAAAGCATATTTTGTTGACCCAGATTTTTTTATGATAAATCAACATAGTTTCCTCTGTTCTTCTGATGTTTCTGGCCCAGACTTTTCTTCCTGCATCTCATCTAGATTTAGGATTTATTTTGGTGTAAGGTAGCTTTAAGCTCCCAAAGACAGCCTCCATTCATTTTGTATTGTTTCATTCTTCTTTATACTAAAGAGTTTCTCACAAAGGTGCTATTTTTTGCTTTCTGCTTGTACAACACCTTGTCTGACATGAAATCCAATCTCTCTTGGAACATCTTGTTCCTATGGTGATATAAGTTGTGACTTACATATGTACACACATACTTCATTTTCTCAAAACAGGGTGTGAGTGGACCAGCAGGGCCCCCAGGCCCAAGAGGCTTGCCAGGAAATGTGGTATGTATGCACCAGTGTATTTGTTTTCCCATCTGTGTCCTGATTTCTTTATTTAATGTGTTTAGTTTCCCCTTCCATGGCGATTACTATCAGGTTAAGAGGCTGTGTTTCATTACACTAGTTTCTTATGGTTGAATTGAAACATCTGGAGGCACCTGGGAATGGTGTATCCATGAAACATCTCATATTCATTTTTAGCAAGAGCTAAAAATGAGGAATATGGAGCTTCTTCATTCCTCAGCAAAATGTCAAAAGCAATTTTTGCTGCCAGCTCTTCAAGAGAAGAATTTCAATGTTTATTGTCTCTCTGGTTTTGTTCTCTTTGCCTTGTTTTCATTTGTCTTTTCCTATTGTAAACATTCTTCTTGATACAAAAATATCGTGGTAAACTCCCCTTTTTGTTATGAAAGTATGAAGGCATTTGATCCTACAATCAGAGGCTTGAATTCAATGTGGTGTCCCCCTTAGATGTTCATCACTATTATTAAGTTGTGCATGATCAAACTTTTCATGTTGGCTAAAAAACCTTTGGACTAACTCTAATCCCACCTTCACTAGCGTAATTTTCTTTCTAGTTCCTAGGGTTCTCTAGCTTTAGCCTGAAGCAGATGAAAAACACCATTTAGACTTCGTAATATAACGTGTGCAGGCACAGTGGTTTAGCACAGAGGACTCTTTGAGCCAGAGTTTATTACCTGAGAAATCCAAGACAACATAAATTGCCTTTCTACTAATTGTTAAGATACATTTGATTTAATTGTATCAATTTAGTGGTTTAATTTGAAACTGAAAAGGATGTCGAAAATGAAGACCTTTTCCAATTTCATATTCTGTTAAGCAAACTTCTATACCAATAATACCAATATATTACCTAAAAAAGCTAATATAGTAGGAAACAATTTTTAGTGGTGCAGAAAGGAAATAATTATCACATCCATTCTCAGGTCAATCCAATCTTAATGGTGCCAAGACATGATTTCACATCTTAAAATGGAGTACCACTCCAAAATATGTTTTGGTGAGTTAGAAAGTTACACTATTTAATTTAGAGCTCTAAATCTTCTGTATTTTGACATGGAATCCTTTGAGAACTGCCAAGATGTGAAAAGGATTGAAAACTGAAATTGAGGATAAAATGAACATAGCTGTGCTTCCCAATGTTTGGCTTTGGAGAGCAGTAGCCATTAAAAAAATAATATTGGGAGGGTTTTGGCTTCTCTGATGACTAGGGGGGTTGTTTGTAATGGATCAGGAACTGCTGAGGGTTTCACAAACTGAAATAGAAACTTAGTAATAGAAGCAGAATGCACAAATCTAGGATTAGCTCTATTTCTGCTTTTGCTGTTCAGCTCCCCTTTGTATTGAAAAAAAATCCTCCTTTAAGGACCTGGCACACAGCACTTCTGTGGTGTTCTCTGGATTACAGGTTGTCTGTACTGCAAAATGTAGAGCTGATACTAATCCTCGAGATAGATTGTACTGAACCCACAGGTCTACCTCTTTGCTTTAGGATCAAATACTGCCTACAAAGAAACTTTTAAGCTTTAAAGTTCTTTTCTCTCCAGGGTGTGCCTGGAGGCCCTGGACTGCCAGGGAAAGCAGGAGAAAAGGGGGAAAGGGTGAGTTTGTTTTTTGATGGATTTGATTGTTTTTTTCTTGGGCATTTTAAGCAACTGGGACAGAAGCAGTCTAAACTGGGAAATTATTTCATAGGCTCAAGTACAGTTAAGACACATGGGCTCATCAGATCATCTTGTCTGAACTCCTCTATTATGTGTTCTATAAGGTTTTCACCCTGTTGCAGCTTTATAATTTACCTAATAAATGACAGAGATACAACTGGATAGAGTGAAGCCACCACCACACATTTTGAAATTATGACCTTCTGCCGCCCTCATTGCCTGTCAAGAGCTGATATTTGGTGTTTTAAGAGACTCCTATTCATCACTGTGAATCCAAAGCTGGAAGGAAAGGTGTCTTTCATGATTAGAAAACAGATTTCTGCTTTCTTGATAAGCTGTTATAACTATACCATTAGTTCAGCTTTCCAGTACATTCTTGCTTACCCTTTGCCTGCCTTGCCTCACTCTTATGTCCCATCTCATGGGCTTTCTGAGGTCAGGGGTTGGTTTTGGTCATACTTTGCACCCTGCCTAGAGTGCTGGAGTCCTGATCTTTGTTTGCTGGACTAGGAATGATTAATTGGAAACACGCCCCCATATATGTATATATTTGGGGCTTAAAAGGGAATGAATCCCAGCCCCTTCTGTCAAATCTTCTTCTAAATTACCAAGCTCCACCTCAGGGTCATGCAGGGACCAAGAGCGCTTTCATACACTGTTGTGGATAGAGTGAGAAAGAAGCAACAATATATTTTATTGATGTAAGACACTGAGTTAACAAAGTTCAATGGTAAATGCTACAATGGTTTAACAAGATTCAATGCAAGTACTCTTGATTATTTACTGCATAAAGGACAGAGCTAGACAGAACTGTCAGGGAGACCCTTCCATTGAGTCACGAGGTTCAGGAAGGATCCCCTTGTGTTCTAAACTCTTTCCCAGAGGGGAATTTAGGTGTGGCTGGATCCAGATTTAGTTACAAACTTGGTTAACTTTTTGTGTAAAGGATTATATGTGTGTAGCCAATCCTTTATATAATTTATCTGAGGTTTCAAAGTTTCAACATGCTTATTCCCAATTCACTTACTGAGTGTCTGATGTGCTAACACGGCAATTTGAGGTCTGTTTTGAAGTATCTTTTTGCTTTCCTTGAGGGAAATTACAAGTGCCTTGAGATTATTGAAGGAAAAGACTTTCCATTAAAGAGTGTTTCCTATGATGCCAAAAGGAATCCAGATGAAAAAGCTACAAAAAATACACATCTTTCAGCCCAAGTGAAAGACCTGAGATAGGAATGGTCTTTATTAGTTTACTAAGAGTTCTGATGGATTGTTTTTTACAGGGTGATCCTGGAAAAGAAGGAAAAGTGGGCTTTCCTGGGCCACCTGGTGCACCAGGGCCTGCTGGAGAGCCAGGTTTGCCTGGGAAGGGTAAAGATGGAGCACCGGTAAGTAGAGCTGCCAGGCTTTGTGCTTGAGTAGTTCAACGTGAGAGAGACAGGCATGACTTCTGCAGGAGAACAGTGGATTTAGCAGAATTCATGAAAGGCCTGGCTGTGAAAAATGTCCCAGATCACAGCACTGCATCCAAAATGGCAGAGAGAACTGAAACTGTATTTCTGAACGTTGATCCCCATTTAGTGTGCTGCGGTGGCTGCTGAAAATGGAGTCTTCCTCAAGGAGTAGCCATTGACCTTGTGACCAGCAAAAAAATTATTAGCTCGGTGGAAGGTCCCTAAAAGCATTTAATTCTATCCAAGTTGGCAGATGATTTAATTTGTTTGCGTGTTGTCAGTAAAATATTTCCAGGATGGTCTGAGGTCACGATGGTCTGAGGTGGTGGGGTAGTTGCTGCAGGGACTATATTAAAGGCCTGGCTCCTGTTTGGATGGATGGTGACTGTTTTCTTGTTTTGCCTCTGCCATTTTAGGGGGAAAGAGGACCACCAGGCTTGCCAGGACCCTTTGGACATAAGGTGATCACAGTCTTCATTGTGGAGTGCTACTCTCAACCATTTGAACTGGAAAAAAGTTATGGTGAAAACATGGTCTTTTTTCCCCTAGAAAGTAAAGTTTGGGAAGCTTTCACTCAAAAATGCAGTCCTAGACTTTTAGGATCTTCCTTTCTCTATTATTCCAGTATGTCTGTTCATGTAGATCCTCAGATGTGAATAAGCTGTGTACACTTCGCACATTTAAAAATTCCTTCAGCATTTTGTGAATGCAACACAGTTTAAGGGCTAAATGTACATTTTTTTCAGGAAAAGTTTTATTGGGGCCCTTTCATCCATACAGTTAGAGAGACATTGCACGGCTGAAGGATGATCTACTCTTGAGACCACTTGTCAGCCCCTCAAAGAGCACTCTTCCATAACACTCCTTCCCTTCACCTCTCCTGGGAGGTGTGAATTGTTTTCCAGTGGGACCAGATAGTCCCCGTTTGCCCTCATATATCATAGTTAGGGCAAAAACTAACTAGTTGGTGAGGTTAATGACACTAATTACTTCTGCTGAAAGTATTGTATATTCCCTTATAAGTACACAGCAAATAAAGAAAGGAACAAACCAGCAAAAACCTTTGCTTCTGGGAGCATCTGGATTGTGCTTGAATCTCCAATAAAACACATCAGAAAGTCCCTGCAGAGGTTGTGTTCCTACTCACATGTGACGTGGCTCACACTTATGTGTGAGTGCTCTCAGAGCTGGGCTGGGGCTCCTGTGATGGAAGAGGACAGTTTTCTTGGCATGATGAGACATTAACTGTGCCATGTTCCCGGGCTGCCACAGCCTCATCTTGTTCCTCTGTGGGCAGAATCGGGTCAGGATGTATCAATGTGATACAACATTCTGTTGTACAACCTGATCGCATTTCAGCACATTTTCTCATCAGTGCTCAAAGCCTATAACTTCTTCTTTTGTTTCAGGGTGAAAGGGGAGCTCCTGGTCTCCCTGGACAGCCAGGAGACAGAGGTGTGCCAGGAATTGGCCTGGCTGGACCCCCTGTAAGTAGCAGATCCTTCTGTAACCTGTAACAAGGTGAAAAATTACCCATTTTTGTTGAGGGCTCTTGATGCATTCAGTTTTAGTTGAAACATTGGGGCAGAAAAACTGCTGTAGGAATTATTGGTATCACTGGGCATCACTCCTGAATTTTCTGCATCATCCTGTCACACTGTTTGTGGGTGTGAGTGGAGATCTGTGCTGAGCCAGCAGCTCTGGTGTACTGGACAGATATTACCTTGCTGTTACCCTGTTTGAAGGGATGAGTGTGACACACATGCCCACATCAGTGACATAGTGACTCTCTGATAGCAAAACACAAAATCAGATTGCTTAAATTGCTGTGTTCCAAAAGGGCCATCATCCCCACAATTTCTCACAAACATTTAATTAGTTGGACCTCATTTGGCTCTGCCCTCACCTCCTGCATATTAGTAGGTCACAAGGTGTATCTGAGAGTCTGCTCTGGAAAATTCAGATTTTCTTATTTCTGGGGTTTTAATACTCCAGTACTTCTCATGTTCAACTCCTCTGGAGATGAGGGAGATTTGGGAGTGTTCTCACTGTAGCCCTGCTCAGAGACCTCCAGATTTGCACTGAATTTGCTATTGAAATATGTTTAGGAGAAAGCAATCTCTTTTTCTAGCTGTAATTACTAGAAGACATCTGAAACCTTGCATTCTTTTATTCTTTTGCAATACCTTGTACATGCCATGATCTTGTACCAATCAGTAAATGTTTGGTTATAAATGTTTTGTTTATCTAGATATAAATTTCCCAATTAGTACAGGAAATTGCCTTGAAACAACAAGTCATATTGCTGGGTAATGCTGACACTTAATATTTGCTTGTATCATGCTGATTTCTATCTTAGTTAAAGCAGTTTGGGTCAGTCATGTTTCACACTGTGACTGTGTCATGGCCTTCATGGTCATCAGAGGGTTACCAATGACTGAAGATTAGCTGGGTGTCATTTGTTAAGATTTATCTAAGTAGCAGTGGTGTTCTTGCATTTCTTAGTGTTCAGTCATTAATATTAAAACTAAAATTAAATTAGCAAATGAATATCTGGCTTGTTTGAAAGTCACAAGCTTGTGGGTGGGAAGTTTTAGATTCAGTACAGGGTTAGATGAGTTCACTTCCACATCCTGATGTACGCAAGATGATAAAGTTATTCTTCACTGGGGCTTTAGCATCTTCATATCCGTGAAAACAAATGAGTAAGAACTTGACTTCAAATGCAGATATCACTTGTCTCACGCCAGAAGATTGCTTTTTTTTCTGTGTCATTGTTATTTGCCCACTGTCAGGATGTGTAGCCACCTACAAACCACACTATTCTCATATAAGTTTTATTTATTTAATCTGCTTCACTAAATACTTTTAAAAAACCCACAGAAACAAACAACTATTATGATGGGGTTTTAGCACTGATTTTCGCATCATAACCTCAGCTCCACTGCAAAGATTGTGGAATGTATAAAAACCACTGTATAACCCCAAATCTATCAGGCTGAATACCGCAGGAAAAAGAAATCAAACAACAAACCAAAATAAAACCAGTGGAGATTCTTGAGTGCATATTACACACTGAATTAAAAGTGTCAGTCTCTATCCCTTTTAGCAATGTAACAATTGCTTATAATACTTCATTGTGCTTATAATATTTCAGCTTTAGAGCTGTGAGCCAGCAACTCTTTTTAATTGAAATACTCACCCTGTTTCTTCCTGTGCCCTTAACCTCTCTTAGGTGTTGTTCCCTGCACAAAAAGTATATATAGATGAGGATTTTTTTACCTTATGTGTTAAAATATTGAGTAACAATCCACATAACACTGAGCCATAAACTTGTGCATTACCAGAGTGTGTTCTTCCCAACAGAAGAGGGGACTGCTTGGAGAACTGGAGTGAATTCACAGGTTTTTATGCTGAAGTTACCCAATGGATGTATGTGCTGAATAAGTAGAAAGGTTTCCATCTTGCCCTGCTTTGCCCTGTTGATATTACAATTTCAGAATCAAGCATTTAGCCGTTGCTTGAGTGCAGCGTTAAAGTGTCTTGCATGGAGGACTGTATGAGGATTAGTGAGTTACCATGCCTGAAACAGAAAAAAAAGGAGAGGAGTTATAGTGTGAGCCAGCTTATTCAAACACAGCCCCCAGGATGTGAGGATAAGCCTTGTTTTGTGTGTGTTTGGAATACCAGATTGATTCATCCATGCTGAGCACGGGTACTGCACCACTTCTGTGGTGTTCCTACAGAAATTAGTACCTTCTAGTACCTCACTCTACTCAGCTTCTCCTTTTTAAGATGCATCCCCAAACAGAGAGCATACACAAGCCCACTAGAATTCTTGCTTTGACCTAAATTAAAGAGCTCAGAGGTCCTGTGGGATGTCCCAGCCCCACAGATGCTGTGTTTCTCTGTGGTTCTCTGTTCCCAGATCCACCCAGGAGTGAGGCTGAGCATGGATTGTCAAAGGGCATATTCAGTGCACACACACACTCCCGTGTGCAACCACGCAGACCAATGCAGAAAATAATCCCTGAATGCTTCAGGATCCTCCCTGATCAGCCAAAGGGGGATGTTAATTTTAAGTGGTTTAATTACTATCTCTTTTCTGTTTGCAGGGCCCTGCGGGACCGCCAGGAGACAAAGGGTCACTGGTACAGTATGTCTTTCTAGCTATACCCAAATTTTATGGGAAGGGGGGTAACCACATTAATAGTGTTTCTAGCAGTGATTTCAGGAAGGCACATGTAATTAATTTGGTTTTGCCTCAGAGTTGATCACAGGGTGGCTGACCCTCCAAAGGGGACTTGTCTTGTGCATTACCAGGTACTTGTCTCCTATATTGAGTTGTGAGAAAGAGTTGATCAAGAGTCTTGGCCTGGGTACAACTTTTCCTTATGTGTCAATAATCCTACAAGAGAAAGAATCAGTTACTTTTTCACCCTTCATTCAAAAAATTATGTCAAGGCACATAATTCAGGACACACAATTCAGGACACAGTGCTATGCCTTATAGCCACTGCCTAAGAGGTTTTAAATAAATCCTTTTTAAGAATTTTTCTTACTGAAATATTACAGATTTTGGTGTTCACCAAACACACTATTCAGCTAAGAGGTACCTCATAAATACTACTCATGTTATTGGGTTTGTCTGTTCTCTCCCTACCAGGGTCCTCGTGGTGTTCCTGGTATCCCTGGACCACAGGGGCCTCCTGGGCAGGATGTAAGTAAAATAAAAGTGTAAGTGCTCAATAAATTTGTCAATGCTTGAATCTAATATCCCTGAAAATTTATGCTTACAGTCAGCTACAGTCACTGAGTGTTACTAGGATGGTCTAAGGGAGATGATTCACAGAAGTGGAGCGCTTACAAGTTAGGATGTCAGATGGGAAAACAGTTGGGATAAGGATTGCCTCAAGGAAAGTGGTGGACTGCACCACTGAGCCATTTTAAAATGACACTGGAGATGGGGAGCATACACTGGGAAATGATCCCACAGTGGAAAAGGATGGTTAAGCTGTCTAGGAACTTCTTAGAAGCCTCTGAGATAAGTACCCTGTAGCATTTCTATGAAAACAGGGCCACAGCTGTTGAAAAAAGTTTTTATGAGTTCATTTTGCTGCTGCTATTGTTCATGTTTGATGACATTTTAACCTCTTGGTGGATTGTCTTCTCTCCTGCGGTCTCAGTGGGTGAGTCACGGAACTGAGGAATAAAAGAGGAATGTGGCAGAGTCCCAGCTGGAAGACTGTCCCCTCTAACTGCCTGGTTCTCTTGCAGTGCTGAATCAGAAAGAGGGGCATTTTTTTTCTCTATGATGTGGAAATCAGTCCTCTAAAGGAGGCTCTGAAGATTTTGAAAGGCTTGATCTTTGGATTTGTGCCTGTTGAGGGAACCCTGTGGGGATGGGGCAGTGACCTTCTGTAACTCACTGTTTCATGATGCTATTATGTCTGAAATGGGTACCGGTTTTCATTAATTCCACAACAAGCAATTTTCAACTCTAGTGTGGCTTTTTTGACATACATCAGGTGACCTAAAAGTTTTCTTCTTCCCACCTATTTGTTGCCCAGAGAGGTTGTGGATGCCCCCATTCCTGGGGCTCTGAGCAACCTGGTCTAGGGAAAGGTGTCCCTGCCAATGACGGGGGTTGGAACAAGATGATCTTTAAGGTCCCTTCCAACCCAAATCATTCCATGATTCTGTGATTCTATACTTGGTCACCAGATAAATGATAATGTCAGGATATTCTTCCACATCCCGCAATAGTAGAAATACTCCTCTGCCTCCATTACCCTGTGTCCCTGAACAGCTACAGGTGTGGGATTGATTGTGTCCTGCTGACTGTCCTTAGATCTCCTCACCTTACCTCGGACAGGTGAGATTTTTTGATCAAGAGGTTTTAAACAGGAGATAAGATAAATGGGTTTATTACAACTGTGTTGTGTGAGGCAAGTGCCAGGGGCAGCTTTTCAGAGTCTCTGACTCTTCTCAGATCAGCGTTGACTGGTCAGCTCTGTAATCTTTACATCTTTTTTTTTTTTTCCTCTGCAGAAGATTAACTAAAACAGAACCATTCCACATGATACTTGTAAAACACATTCTCTGTTACACTCACTGCACATTCCAGCATTTCTGGTGTTGCAGCAGGGATAACCTATTTTGACAAGATCATGCATTCACAGTTTCTTGATCTCCATTTTCATTTAACTAGTACAGAGAATTTTTTGTTCTGTTTTTGCCCTCTTAGATATCAGTGAAGTGTTCCTGTACTCTCTGAAGCGTGCCCATTATTGTACTCTGCTGTGTTCAAACAGTGTGGCATCAGTTAGGAAAGCTCCAATTTGAATTGCTAATATGCATTTACTGTGCAACTCCCAAGCCATTCAGTGTCAATTGCCTTAATGACTTGCCTCAGTGTCTTGTATTTTGCTGTGGCCTTTGCAAATGTGTTCCATATTTTTTTTCTGAGGCAGGAAAAAATCTTTTAAATCACACTTACATACATTAAATTATTTTTTTCATTGTTTTTTCCAGTTGCAAACTCATCAGATTCTCGTGGAAATGTCTGCTATAGGTTTTTATACCCTCTGACATTGCAAATAAGATTTACAATTGTATTTGGGAAGGTGAAAGAGTCAATACTTGTTTTGCAATAGTTTTGGCTGGAATTATCTCCCATAGGTGAATAAACTCATCTTTTTTACATGACTACCTTTTAACTTTTTTCTAGTGCCCTAAAAGCATGTGCCTTTTTTTTTTTTTTTTCTGATAGCACTGCTCAGGGTCACCTTTTGAAATATCTGTTGACAACTCAATCAAATATCAAGATTTCTCAGGACAGTGTCTTGTTTTATTAAAATTTAGGTTTTGAAAATGCTTGTCCAGGTGTACAGTACAGTTGTGCTGGTTCGGCCTTGTTCTGTTCCTCTTTGCAAAAGCTTTGGTATTTATTTGTCTTGTGGAGTTCATTATGTCCATAAAGCCCTATGAATTGTCTTCTTCTGGCACAAAGCTGGGAGATATTGTCTTCTCCCATATACATCCTTTTCTTATCTTTAATTTCCTTCTTTTTTCCTGATTAACTAAAGCTCTGATTATTAAACCCCAAAAAGTGGGGGTTTTTTAGGTCTTTGTTATTTCTGATGATACAGCTAATTTGTTCCATAACAGAATTACTGCATATTGTGCCTGCTTTCATTTCCTCAGTCACTTAAAGAAATTACTTGCTCTCACTTTTGGAAAAAAATAATCTAAATCTGATTTTAATCTGCAGTATTTCTGTATAGAGTATTAAAATAATGTAGCCTAAATAACCTTCTGTCAGAGAAATTGGCCAAAGCCCTAGTCTGAGAATTATAAAAAAAAATATTCCTACATGTTAAATGATGTTATATGCATGGCTGTCTCCTCCAGATGTTGCCGACCAGGACCCTCCTGACATATAGGTAGATTTAAATTAGATATTAGGAAGAAATTCCTTACTATGCATATGGTGAGGCACTGGCACAGGATACCCAGAAAAACTCTGGATGCCCCATCCCTGAAATTGTTCAAGGCCAGGTTGGATGGGGCTTTGAGCAACCTGGTCTAGTAGAAAGTATCCCTGGCCATGGGAAGAGAGTTGGAACCAGATTCTCTTTAACGTCCCTTCCAATCCAACCATTCTATGAAAAGTTTATTAGAAGATATAAGACAATAGGACAAACCATGGTGATGAGTTGCAGAGCTCAGCCGAACAAATGTATCCACCAGTCCTGTTTTGTGCATGACCAGCCCATTACACCCTTTTCTGTCTACCCCTGTCTGTTATTCTCTGGTGTCCATTCCCCTGCACAGCCTCTCATGCATCTCCCCAGCTCTATCAATTCCTGCACCCCTCCCAGTTCAGGGATTTACAATTTTACCACTTGCAAAGTCCAGACTGGTCTCCCCGGAAGTGCAGCCTGTGGTTTCCTGATAGCCCATCAATTGCTGTGAGAGACAAGATTTGTTTCTTGTTATGTCTGTGTCTTGGCATATTTAGTTTCTGATTTCCTCCTTTTCGCTTAATTTCCCAATTGACAAGGTCGTGGATCAGATAATGTTGCTGGAATAAGCCTCCTCACATTTTCACATGCCTTCATCAACTAGTGTGAATTTCCAGATTTGGTTCCCATCACTGCCATCCTTATTTGTTGGTCAGGTTTGTGTCCTTGATGTTCTAATTTATGCCTTTTTCCTTATTTTCCCTTGTTGAATCGTAAAAAGGTCTTTGACACTCTCTGGCCAAACACCCTTACAGTGCATGTTTTGAGAATCATCCTCTGACTGTCTGCTGAGAGATAAAATGTTTCTGTTCAACACATCTACTTAGTGCCCTTAGATTGGGAAACAATCTGAATGAGACATTCTCTTATCCAACTGTTAACACTGAGGGCACCTGTTTAACAGGCCCTTTCTGTATTTTGATTATGATCATTTTAATTAACATAAACATTGAATTAATCACTTTTTAATTAGGTTAATTATTCATGGTAACTAAGTTCCAGCATTACTGGGAAGTTAATCTTCCCCTGAGTTTACTTTCATAATTACAAAACCCTTGTGGATGCATATATTATTGCCATTGGTTTTGAAAAGCATAGTTTTCTTTTCTGGGGTTGATTTTCCCCTGCAGTTAGAGGGACAGTTCCAAGGAGCCTTTCTGGTTTTTTTATGGTACTTACACCCCAAGCCAGAGTGCATTTATTAAACATCCTCTTGTCTCTTTATTGCTGTAACTTACAACCTGTTTAAGTTATTGCATTTTAAGTTTAATTTTCAGTCTTGTAAAAAAATTATCCCACTATAGGCTTGTGTGACTTACACACTTTCCTTGAACACTTATATGTTTCTTTATAGACTTTCTTTAAGTCATGTATTTTCACATGCACCACTTACCTGAGCATCGTTTTTCAAGATAACATCATCACAGTTTCCATCAGTTCCCAGTTAACGATCATTCCTGTGTGTCAGATTTGCAGACTGATACTCTGGATCCTGTGCATCACACCTCCTCATTGCTGACATTTTTTTCCTATATTGGTGTGCTGTACATAGATATTCCACTTTGTGCCAGCCACTGTTGGCTGCAAGTTCCTGAAAGTGTTCAAACTTTATGAGCTTTTCAACAGTTGTTGTTATTTGGGTCTGCACATTTTCTCACATCATGTTAGGAACATTTCAGTGCCAGATAGTTTTTTGGTCAGACTAATTTCTTTTTTTTCTTTTTTTTCTTTTTTTTAAATTGTCTGGATTTCTCTTTTCCAGTTTCCTCCCCTATTAGCTTGTCAGATGCAGTTATACCCTCCCAGTCATCATTCTAGCATTTTGATTTTGCTCTGAGCAATTTGAAGGCATGCCAGGGAAGATTTAGATTGGATATTAGGAAAAGGTTTTCCCAGATGGTGGCCAGACACTGGAACAGGCTTCTCGGGGACGTGGTCACCAAGCCTGACAGAGCTCAAGACATGTTTGGAAAATGCTCTCAGGCACATGATGTGATCTTGTGCTTGTCCTGTTCAGGGCCAGAAGTTGGACTCAATCTTTGCATGTCCCCTCCAACTCAGGATATTCCAATTTTATGATTCTATGCTTGCAGCTTGACCCATTTAATCAGCCTTTTCTAACTCCAGGCCTGTACAGACCAGCAATCTTTCCTTTACTTTGGATTCTACTTCCATTTGCCTGTTCTCTGATAATGCACTGTGCTGAAGTGCCATCATCCTACATGTTTTTTTATTTTTGGTTTGAAGAAGAGCTCTTCAAAGGGTATTCTCTGTCTGCAGTCTTGTACCTTTCAGTTGTTTGATTTTTCCTGGGAATTCAGTAGTTTTCAGCTTTTTCAGCCATGGCACAGAACTTAATCTCTTTTCCTGTCTAATTTATGCCCCGTTAAAAACATCACAGCTCCACATCATTCAGTGTGCAAGAAAATAGGTCCATCTCCTTTTGTCTCAAGGCAATCTGATACCATGTGGATATCATAGCTGTGCTTAAATCTTCCCAAGGATCTCAGTTTTATTCACTCTCTTGTGTGTCTTTTCACATCACTAAGAAGTCTTTTCCTATATTCTTCTTTAAAAAAATCTTTAAATGCTCAAATTACACTGCTAGTGCCTTGTTCATGTTTTAGATCCCAAAGTAAAAGGTTGTCAGTTAGCCCTGTGGCAGAAAGAGTTTATTTATAGCTGTGCTACTAGTCAGCATGAAAGACATTTCTGAACTGTCTTTTCTGTGTTGCTTTCTGATACAGGATTATTCTCATGGTTCAAGTCTCTGCTTTGCATTGCACTTTCCAAAGAAAGTGCTGTGTGAGTCTTTCTGAACAAAGTAGGTCTGGGAATACAAGATCTGTGTAATTGTTATTGAGTCAGCCCTCTTCCCACTTGCAGAAGTGGCTGAGAACCACAGTGGAGAGGATGCCAAAAGCATGACCTGACAATTAGCACCTGTGAAGGACAGGGGACCTTGCAAACATCCCATAGTCCTCTAGATTCACTCTGATAATCTGTGGGAGAGGCAAAAATAAAAATGGCTATGATGTTTCCTTATTTTTACTCAATTCCCCAGAAAGACATTTGTGGGGAATTATAAGCTAACCTTCTCCTTTGGACCTTATCTTGTCTTCATCCTCTCCTGCAGAAGGTTTAGTTCCTTGGGAAACAAGCATTCATCCATGGGCTTCAGTACTACCTCAGCTCCACTTTAGATCCACTTCAGTTTGTTTTTAATGTTCATCTCTTAGAAAGTCAAGGAAGCTGAAGGGTTGTTGCTCACTCAGAATACTGAGTTGTTGCTCACTGTGGAATACAAGAAGACAATTAGTATATTTTCCCCTTTTTTTCTCTCCCCAAGCAAGACGTACAGGATTTAAGTACTGTGTGAGACACAAGGATGAAATTCAAGTTTTCCCTGTAGTTCTACTTTTGGTGTAGCACAGTGTGCTTCAGTCATAAATCTGCAGGTGGCCAAGTACTAACCATCTGGTTGTCTTCATAAATGATACAACAAACTGATTGGAGACAATGGACTAACCTGACTGGTGACTAGTCCCCATCTTGGCAAAGCATTTAATCAGTTTTTAATAGAGATTTCCAGGTGAAAATTTTTGATAGCCTCAAATTCACCTAGATAGTCTCTGCTGAGCTGAGACTGATTGAGAGCCACTACTTGTATCTTCATTGCATTGGTTGTCATCCAGATTTTGATGCAGCCCTGAAAGTCACTTGAGTCCCAGGCTGTATCCAGAACAGTGTGGGCAGCAGGTTGAGGCAGGTGATTGTTCCCCCACTGCTCCTCTCTGGTGAGGCCCCACCTGCAGTGCTGCATCCAGCTCTGGGGTCCCCAGCACAGGATGGACATCAACCTGTTGGAGCGAGTCCAGAGGAGGCCACCAAGATGATCAGAGGGATGAAGCACCTCTCCTTATGAGGAAAGACTGAGAGAATTGGGATTGTCCAGCCTGGAGAAGAAAAGGCTTTGGGGTGACCTAATTGCGGCCTTCCAGTACTTGAAGGGAGTGCACAGGGAAGATGGAGAGAGACTATTTACAAGGGCCTGTAGTGACAGGACAAGGGGGAATGATTTTAAACTGAAAGTAGGTTTAAATTAGATATTAGGAAGAAGTTCTTTACTGTGAGGTTGGTGAGACACTGGAACAGGCTGCCCAGAGAAGTTGTGGATAACCCATCTCTGGAAGTATCCCAGGCCAGGTTGGATGGGGCTTTGAGCAACCTGGTCTAGTGGAAGGTGGCCCTGCCCATCGCAGGGGGTTGAAATGAAGTGTTCTTTAAACACCAACCAAATCTATTCTGTGAACACCCGGGGTGGCAAATCTGGAACCATGCCAGAGAACACTGCAGCTGCAACCTGCCACAGAATCAACAAAACTGAAACAGAGATAAGGTGCTTTCAGATGGTCAGTAGAAACTGTTCCTTCAGAAGCAAAAATGATCAGGTAGGACAGGTTTTGTATGTGGTTAAGACTGATGGAAGGTATTTTGTATACTCTTTAAGGTTCTCAATATAGATAGGACATGTATATGTTTGAGTGATGACACAGGGTGATGGACCAGGTGGATACAGGAATTTAGCAAAAAGTGGTTTGGAGGAATCTCACCAAGTCTAACTTAAAATACCACCGCAAGGATCCTCTCAATGGAGTTTTCTGTCACCATCTGGACAGTGACCAAATGTCCTGTTCAAAAGATTTGATTTCCCATGTGAGCATTAGTTTATGCAAAGATATTACAATAATCTCCAGAGGTGGTGTTTGTTTTGTTTTGTTTTTAACAAACTAATGACTTGCTAATGACAGGTGAGAGAAACCCGGTAAGGGGTGGGGGTTGTCTCTTTTCCAAACCATGACTTTCTGGGCCTAAAATTCTAAGGATGCTGGTAATTTCTATGTCTTCATCTCATGAAAACTGAAATCACTACAGCTCCCCAAACAAACAAGCCTATTTGCAAGGTCTCAATTTTGCATGTTACAGATGCCATCAGAGATTTAAAGCTTCATCCTTCACACTATTGCAGTTCATAGTGTTTACTGTGACCAGAAGAAAAACTAAAGCAATTTCAATCTGTGTGACTGAAATGAATTTAGCAGGGTCACACTGTAGGTAAATGAGATTTAGGAGGAGGTCAGAGGATGTCAAAATTGCAGGTATTGAGTTTACTCTTTTTCACATGCAAGGAGTGGTCTGCTCAGCAGCAGACAGTAAAATGTGAGCTAGTCCAGAGCAGTTGGCAGAGCGTAGGAGCAACCAGGGGGTTATTGTATAACAATTTCACATTTTTATTCCTTTCTCTTGATATGTAGGGTCTACCTGGAAATCCAGGGGAAAGAGGACCTCCTGGAAAACCTGTATGTAACTTCATTTTTGTATTACATCTTCTTTTTAACTCAGTTTGCATCTGTACACCTAAAATCAGAAGAGCACTCCAGTGTTTTTCCACTGCTGCTTTTCCCAGCAGAGCAAATCAGAAAACACTAAGACCCACTAAAGGGTTATGATAAAAACATCTGTGATGGCTTTGGAATGGTATGAAAATAACTGGATGTTCTGCATGTTAAAAGCCAAAACTTTAAAGGCACTTTTTTAACACCACTGTGCAGTGCCCTCAGCAAGAACTCGTCTCAGATGTGATGAAGCGCATGTTTGTCCCAGTGAGTCCTAGACAAGGAAAGGGAAACCAATGAGCACATTCAGGAAAAAAATTCTAATGTCTTATTGCCTTTTAAAATTGCCTGAGATAATGAATTTCTCATTTCACAGGGTTCCCCACCCCTGCTCTCTCCAGAGGACATAAATCTCCTAGTAAAGGTAATCAGGCTTTGATGGGGGTCAGAGTTTATCTGTGTGTTTGATTCAGACCTGACTATCACTCTGTGATGGGAAAATGTCTGACTACAAGTGCAAAAGGTGTCTTTAAACACTCTGTCAAAGCTTGAAACTTGTGAGTCTCCTACTTGCACCAGTATTGGGACATTAGAGCTCACACTGGAGATCAAAATGCCATCCCCAGCAGTGAAATGACCTACAAAGATCCCTATAAAAGCTTTGAGGCTTTCTCAGTTCTTTCTGAGGCATGCATTCCCAAGGAGAAATAAACGTTATCCAGTTGTGTTATCTAAACCAGAACATGGAAACCAAATTAATAAAATATCTGATTTTTTCACATATACCTTCAACAGTGACTGCAGTGACTTAGAACTGCATGTGCAAAGTTAGTTTGTGTATCTAAAAGGATTCAGGTAATTAGCCCCAAAAGCATCCATGTTTCAAAAGTGATGATCTGTCTGCTTTTACTCTCCATGTAGAGAGTTGTCTGGGAAACAAGTGAGTCTTTGGTAGGTGTTGACTGCAAAATCCTTACAGATTTCCATGGGCTGACTTGGGAATATTTTAAGCTCTCTTGTAACATGGCAAGAAATCCTTTCTCATTGATTAAAACAAACTAAACAATTGCCTTCTATTACCGACCACATTAACCAAAGGACCCTTTTAAGACTGCTACTGTGAAATGACTTCTTTGAAGAGCTGTCTTCATTTTGTGGAGTCCAGTATGATTCTGGAGGTTTCACTGTAAGGTGTTGTTTGGGCTTTCTAATCTGGACAAGAGCAAGATGCTCATTCTTGGGCATAGGACATAATTTTGGTGTCGTGTCAATTTTTTCCTTTGCTTATTTTGTGGTTAAACACCCCTGTTCATTCCTTCTGCTTGGTATTTTTTCACTCCACAATTGGTACAGATCTGTCTAAAGCAGCACCTTGAAATTCCAGGTGAAATAAGGGCTCTGCTGTTCTGGGTGCTTCTCAAGCACTGACACTATAAGTAGATAAAGCTGCATGTAGGGACTCAGACTTTAAAAGACAGTTTACCCTACAATTTTGCAACAGACCATTGACAGAGGTGGGTGTTGCAGCAAAGTCTCCTGAATCCCAGCTGATGATCTGTCTGTTGTACTCTGCTGCCTCTCTGCTGCCTGGGCAGGATTCCCTCCTCTCTTGCTGAAGGGAGTCTGCCTTTGAAATGGAAATGTCATAGCATTCTATTTAGTTTCCTGAGCATAGCTGAGGTGTAAAGACTACTGAGATGGTGCTTCAAAGGGTTTTGGAAGAGGGAGGTAATGGTTCTCCATGATAAAATTTGACCAGGACACTGAGACAGTCACTTAATCTTCACAAACTCCATCAGATGAGTTCTCCTTGGCCATGTCAGCTGCTGAACACAGGTTCCCCTGCAGAACACCCTTTCTGACATTGTGCTGCACCTGTTTTTCCCTAGAAATCTGCCCTCTGCACAGTAACCCAGCTCTTTCAGACTGGTGCAGACACAGTTTTCTAGTAGTCATGAAGCTTCAAAGAGATGCTCTACGACCATCTGACCTCTACATCAGGAAGGGGTTTTTCCTTGGTTTCTTGATCCTGGATGATCCGTTAGGACCTAGAACTAATAGAAACATGTGGGAGCTCAGCTGCTGACCCTCACTCTGCTCCAACTGCCCACATTGCAGATTGGTGAGGCAAATTCATATCGATTCTACCCAGTGAGGAAAAACTGCAAAGGTTTACTTATTATACCTGCACCACAGTGCTATGTTCATATTGGGTCTGCTAAGTGCCTGCAGTCTGTTGCTGATGTGTGTCTCCATGTTCTCTCCAAGGATGTCTGCAGTGAATGCCCTCCTGGTCCACCAGGACTGCCAGGCATCCCAGGTTTCAAAGGTGATAAAGGTCTCCGAGGACCACCAGGTAGAGATGGACAGGATGGGAAAATGGTAAGAGAGCTGGGGAAGTGACCATGCCTTGGGTCTTGGTTTTTTATATTATGGCGTAATATGGTTGATGGTTTCTTATAAAATGGGTTTGTTTTTTTTTTTTGGTCAACAACCTACTAAACCTTTTTTAGATGCTTCTGGACTAAACTAGTGTTTACATCTACCTCTTCTGCATTGTAGGGGGTTGCTGGTCCCAGAGGTCCTGCAGGCCCACCTGGGCTTGATGGCCCAAAGGTTGGTTGGTTTTCTTCAGTTGTCCAATGAAAACTTATTTGTGACTAGTTAATCACACTAATTAGTCTGGGAACAAGTTGCCCAGAGAAGCAGTGAATGCCTCATCCCTGAAAGCATTCAAAACCAGGCTGGAGGGGACTTTGAGCAACCTGGTTTAGTGGAAGGTGTCCCTGTCCATGGCAGAGTGTTTGGAATTGGTTGTTCTTCACGGTCCCTTCCAACCCAGACCATTCTATAACACTGTGAGTGTAATGGCTGCAGCTGGACCTTGGTGGGATGCATCTCTGTGTGAAGAGGTAGCAGTGCCCTCTTGGGTGGGCAGAATTGAATGACTCCCCACATGGACACTGTTTCATTTCAAGAGCATCTTCTACCATCCCTTTCACACACAGACACACACATGTGAAGGGCCTGATTCTTGATGCTGAGTTTCTTTACATTGTTCTGATTATAGATAAGGACTTGAGAGTAAGTTTCAACCCAAACCAAGTGAGGAGGAAATTCAAGCCTCAGCAGTAGCCCCCGTGCCTTTTCCTCTCCTCCTGAATGTTATGTTCTGGAATCAATTAAAATAGGCTGTTGCACTGAGCTGCTGGGCTCCATGTAACAAATCTCCCATGGTGGTTTTATCCACAGACTCTGTGGATAGGAAGAACTTGTTTCAGCTATGTCCTTTCTTATAGGAAGAATTTGTTTCAGCTATGTGCTTCTGTCTTATGGCCTATGTCCTTATGGATGGCCAACACAAAACTTCCATTGACTGGAGTATTCTAATAGTGTCACATTTCAAGCATTTCCCATGAAGAGGTCTGTCATCAGTAAGCTCACAGTGCCAGTGCCTGGTCACAACTGAAACCTTTACAACTGCCTAATGTGAAATAAATTAAAAAATATCAGTGGAAGGAGAGAGCAGGTGATGAACCACAGTTTCCTCCGCATATCCCTACATTACTGGCCTACTGTCTAAAAGCAACTCCTGCTATTTTAACATCTTTGTATTTGCACTTATTAGAGTGTTGGACAAGCTAATAGAGATTCATGAATTAATTTTATATCTTGCAATTAAAAGTGTGATGGAGAGAGCAGTACAGTCTCAAAAGTAAACACAGAGTGGATCAAAATGAAAGAATGTTCTGGGATAAAATTTGTAAGAGAATTAGTAACCCATAAGGCCAATAACAGGCAGAAATGCCAAGCAGTTTGAGACATACATCTGTTACTTTCTTCTATGTTATGAGAAAGCAGAGATTTAGGCAGCAAAATTGGATGTTTAGGTGAAATAAAAGGAGAAATTTCAAACTGTACATGTGCATAGAATAAAATCAAGCAGTTGATAAATAGCCTAACTTGAATTCAGTGAAAAGAGTTTGCAAATGCTAAAAGCAAATACTGTAATACTCAGGGGAAGTTGCAAACACAGAGGCAGTCTTTGTGAGCCCTTACTGAATATGTTAGGAGGAATCTTGCAGTGAGAGACCCAAATTACTCTCTACTTATGACTATGTGGTATATTGTCCTTACCAACACCATCTAAACTATTAGGTCCCATTCTGGAACAGAGCAGTAGAACTTCAGGTCTTTGCTCGTGAGCAGCTTTATGCCTTCTGCCCATATGAACTAGAGTTCTTTTAATTAATAGACAGAAACCCTCCCTCTCCCCATTGTCACCTAGCTCTCATGTAGTAAACCAGAGTATTATTACCATGGCCAGCAGTTTATTATTGTTCTGTACATTGTTCATAACTTGTTCACCATCACCTCAGTATTTTTCACTGGGTGAGACTCATCTTGCCTTACTTTAAGCACTGGTAATACAGACATCTACATTTGAGTTAGCTGTCTGTTCTGTGTCATTAGGACAGAAAGAAAGTGAGAGAAAGAGGGGAGCACTTTCTGGACTTGAATTTCCAGGCTGCACCTTGGAAATGCCATTTTTATTGCTGTTGTCCCTGATGGGCGGGGAGATTACTAACTCATACTGTGGAAGTCTTTGCTGGGCCTGATGATTCCTTATCAAGATGTGATTTAGTGAAGTTCCTAACAACCTGCCTGCTTTTTAAGGATGTGTAATTCCTCTTTATGTCTATGAGACTATAACATTAAAAACCAGCTATGCTGGGTCTGCCCAAAGGCCATCCTTCACATATATTCCTGGCTCCAGCACTGGTAGTAAAATTCTAGGGAAGAACTTAAGAGAAGGGCAAGGACACCTCAGTCTTAATTCACAATTTTTATGCTGAAATGTTTTATGAAATAGGTCCAAAAGTTGTCATAATAATGAAGTGACTTTCAATGGCTCCTTTTTTTTATTATCAGGGTGCTAAAGGAGATCGTGGTACGACTGGGGATGTAGGAGAAAAAGGTGAACAGGTAAAAACAAAGTGCTTTCCAACAGTGCTGTCACTGTGCTTCTCCATTTACCAGTAATTCCTGTGATGTCTGTGGAAGAATTCCCTTCTTAGAGGCAAAGAAGGAAGATGGGAGTTCTTCATCGCTCATAAACCACAAATGGGCTATGCTGAAGAGTGAAACTATACCAGTCCTCCACAGGTTTCCATCCTCATCTCCAGTAAAAACCTTCATGTATCATCTCTTACTTTGCTCTGAATTAAATACATTCAATTCTATACATTACTTCACCTTTAGTAATTTCCTCAGACAATCCCTAGGTGGTATCCAGGAGGTCAGGTGTCTTTGGGTTGAAAAATCCAGTGTTTCTATTTGTCTTAGAAGGTGAATGTAAGGATGACCCCCTTTAGGAGGGACTGAGTTGTCACAGGAAAGAGGAGACTGGTCTAAATTAGAACAAACTTTCATAGATAATTTTTCCAAGGGCTGAGTCACTAGTTTAATGTGCAAATGAGCACCTCTTCAATGGGATTTGTGGGATATTTTAAACAGGTTTGGTTTCCTGCCTAAATTCCTGTATGTACAATTCCATAATATCTGTTTTCATCTTCCATTATCATAGACTGAGGTACACATTGGAAAAAGTACCTGAAAATATAACTATGATATTTCTGAAGTGTTCACCTTGAAAACCAGCATTTTGCTTTAAAAAAGCCATGGTTCTTTGTTTCCTTATAACCAGTTGTGTCTGGGTATTGTTTAGCTTTGATGTTACCTCACAATATTCAGTTACCAGTTAATTTTTATATGACTAGAAGTCATCTAGCCTAAAGAAAGTCTCTCTTCTCATTCTGCAGGGCCACCCTGGAATGCCTGGCTTCTCAGGGGCTCCTGGAAATCCTGGTCCACCTGTAAGTTCCTTTGTTGCAAAGATGATCCTGTAGTTTTCTAATTAATAAAAGTTGTTGCAAGCTCCATGTGGAAGAAAGAACCATTCCCATCTGTCCGTGCACTGAATTTGCATTTTCCAGTGGGTTCCTAATGGTCCCCTGAGTGTCATAGAGCTCCCCACTCATGGTAATTGCTATTTAATACATTGGCCACTTTTCACTGATTGCTTCAGCTCACTCTGTACATTGATGCTAAGCTTCAGCTGCTCTCTTTGTACAATACAATGATGATGAAAACTCTTCCACAGAGACTATTTAATATGTGTATAGGTGTTTTACTCTATGTGGAATAAGTTGTTAATCTAGAACCAGCAGATCTAAGAGCATTTTAGTTCTCAATTTCACACAGTGGTGTGAGACTCGATTTTTTCCAATTTTCATATCATGTGGGTTACTTTTGAATTAAAAGGCCTCTTACTTATGTTCCTCTCCATCACAGTGCTTCTCATTCTTAGCTTTACTCACTCTGTAATACATTCATACTTCTTTGTATTTAAAAAGAGGTGACAGTGCAGAATCAGGGCTGAAAGAACTTGGCTCTCCTGCTGGTGATATCTTCACTTTACGCCCCTCAGGTGTTTGGACTTTTTCTGAATGAAGGACTTTTCTCTCCAAACTGTCTTTCTTTGCCCACAGTCGTCACTGCTCATATTGCTGCTCACAGTGCAGTTTGGCTCTGCCATGCTGAGGGAGTGCTGCTTTCCTCTGTACTGGGGATCAGCACTAACTACATGACAGGACATACCAGAAAAATAGGATTAGATTAAAAGTCTCTATTCAGGTGGTAGCAGTGTCTTAAGGATGCTGGATGCTTTGCCACTGAGACAACATGTAGACTTGCTTTGTGGGTCACTTGTGCTCCTGTGAGCATTATTTTAGGAGAAGTTAATAACAGACACATTTACTGTGTCTAAGTTAACCTCATACTGCTACAGCCACAGTAGGATTAAAAACAATTAAGATTGTCCTATGAGACCTTCTGAACAGACTCACAGCCAAAGGAAATGGGCAAAGTAAACCTGACCCTGTCAAAGCAGAGCAAAATGTGATGTCTCTCAGATAATTTTACTCTTCAGCTTTTGCTGACTTTTCCCTCTCCCCTCATTGACTCCTGGCTCCAGGAGTTTGCCTGCCACAGAGTATACTTCATAATTTCTCTTCTCCTGTGATTTCTGTTCTTCAGAGTTATTTTTGTCACAAGATTGGCTTTTTCCTATTTGTCCCCTATTTTCAGAAGGAAGGGTCAGGACCAAACTCAAGTACCTGACTTTTTCTGGCTTTGGAGGCTGATTGAGTGCTGACGTTGGCACTGCTTTTTGGTGATGAATGAAGAAATTGAATGAATGCTGAACTGAGTGACTGAAGAAAACTTCAGAGTTGCCAGCTCTGGGAGGGAGTATGTTGACAAAAGTACAGAATACATGAATCATTCACATTGTTTCTGCTTTATTTTGTTTAGGGATCAGATGGGGCACCAGGACCAATAGGACCAGTGGGAAACCCAGGAGACATAGTAAGCTCTAAGCTCTGTGCTTCATCACTGGCTTTACCTATGATTAGCTCTGTGAAGTAAAGCTCATGTCTCCAAAATATTCAGCCTGTATCAACTCTACACATACAAGTAGGACCTCCACAAATAACCACAAATTACTCTGTTCTTGAATTTATTTTTTTTTTAACTCACCAAATGAATCTCCAAATAAACCAGAGCATAATCCAGCCCATGGGATCTGTATGGAGGTTTTTGTACCTCTTGTCTGTCTGTCCTTGCTATTAACATCTCTTAGCCTCTAGAGATTACTAAATGTGTTAAGATGCTTCATGACCTAGGCTAATACCTAAACTCTGTGTTGGGATTATCAAAATATAACTAGGAACATGTTGAAGGATGTCACAGCACAGAATGCTCAGATGCCAGGGCCTGACACCATTCCCTGGCACCACTGAAAATATCAGTACAGGTGAAACCTCTGAGAAGCCCATGAAGAATTTTTGCTACTTCTGTTTCATTTGAAAAGTTTTTAGATGCTACTTTATGGTAATGCATCAGAAAACCCTGGGAGAGACGGGTAATCTGATTGATGCTAAATTCAGTTTGAAAAGTTAAAAATGAACCTTCCCTGAGGAATGCAAGCTGTTGAGCTGGAACAGTTTAAGACTGTGTAATTCTGTGATTAATTTCTAGATCAGGGTTTCCTAAGGAGCAAGTTGCTTTTTTCAGATCCATTGCACAACCTGAACTTCATCATAAGTGAGCAGTGATGGTCCTCCTGATGAGTGTTATGAAATCAGTCAGCACTCTCAGCAGAGAGGCCAGAGACTAGATGGAAAGGCTGGCTAAAATTCCATTTCAATGGATGATCAAGGTTATGGCACTGTGAAAGACCTGGGATACTATTATCCTGTCCTGTGGAGCAAGCAAATATCTTGGGACTGCAGGCAAGCCACTTCTTGTAACTACTCATTAGATAGTTATAAAATACAGATCTATTTCTTGGCTGTACACCTAATGCAGGAAGTTAAGGACAAAATATTAAATATAATTAACTTCAGAAAAAAATTACTGGTGATTTCAGTGGTTTCCCGGTCTGTAAGGACTCATAGTTAATACAGAATTTTTTAGGTGAAAAGGGAGACATCCAGTTTAAACTAGAAGGAATTCAAGAAAACCTCATAGAATCTGTGACATGGGCTACAAGACCAGCTTCTCACAATTGTCCCTTGTCAAACTATATGTGATCAACCATCTGACAGAACATCTGAGAAGCTTCTCTGACCCACAGGGTTTGCTCTTTCCTTCCAGGGCAAAGATGGTCCACCAGGTCCACAGGGCCCACCGGGGCTGCCTGGACTTCCAGTGAGTACAATTAAGCTCCTTCTTATTCAATACATTAAACTATTCATACAGACATAGGTGTGTAAAACAAAGAGGTGACACTTTTGAGGTGCTTTGAAAACTATGCATGAGCTGTGATGGTCTCTGTCATGCTGATACAATGTCCTTGGTCATTGGCAGTGTGAATGCTGTATTTGATCACTTTAAAATAAAGTATTAATTACCAACATGAATCAAGTCTCTTCCTTATCACTCTCTTCATTGGAAGAAATGCTCTTATGCAGAGCAAAAAAAAATCAACTAATAACTCCATTGTAAGGGCACAAAAATTCAGAGACTGGAACACTGACTATCTGAAGCCACAATCAAAATTATTCCTTTGCTTGACCTTGAACTCAAGTTCAAGTGCATCTTGGGCATAGACTCCTCTCTTCTGGAAAATGTTTGGGAGGTTTTTAATCTGACATAGAGGGAGAGCCAGAGCTATTTGTAGTGTAAAGTAGCCCACCCCAGTGAAAATAATGTCATTATAATGATTTATGACAGCTGCTTTTAGAATCCTGTTTTAAGATTCTTAGAGTGCTCACCTTGCTGGAAAGGAGGAACCCCTTAGACTTGCCATATTAGAAAAGGAAACAGTTTATGGTGTTACGGTGGTGTGACAGGGAGAGGTTTGTGGCTGAGCTGTAGAAGTAGGGTGGGTTTTTGAGGTTTTGACAAACATAAGCATGCTATGATGAGCAGAGTTGTCATGCTAACAAAAAAAACCACCAATCTCCCTTATTGATTCTTTATACCCCGTTTTGCATTCCATTTACAGGGCCTTGCTGGGAATGATGGCAAAGATGGCAAGCCAGGATCTCTTGGGGAACCGGTAATGTCATTTAAAACCATTTTGCTCAGGCAATCAGAGGCATCCAGTTGTTGTTTTTGGGGATGCCTGACTCCTTAGAGGGACCAAGGAGCCTGTTTGCACATCTGTTTTTAACACCAGAAGGACTATATTGTCTTGAGCAATTTATAAACGTCACACAAGAGCAGTCTTGACAAACTGGGTTCTTTTACTTTTACAACTACCATAAATACACTAAAACTTAGTGACTCCACTTTTACAACTACTGTAAACACTGCAGAGAAAGAAGGTTGTCTTGTAACATTAAACCCAGCAATCCATCTTTTAGGTAGAAGTTTATGGGCCATAAAAAGTTTAGAAGAGGTGTCTTTAAAGAAGCTTTTTCTGGATTGCTCTGAGACAATTCTGTTTCAGAGATTAGAATTAGAGGGTTTATATTTGACTTTCTCTACTTAGTCGATACTTTCATTGGCTGAGGCAAAAAAGCTGAGCCATCAAGTTGTCAGCTAAAAGGAAATCTTAATAAATTTGACAGTGAATGTTATTTCTGGCAACTGTGTGTGTTACATGAAGAATGTGCTTCTACTATCAAGCATTGCCAGCCTCTTTCTGTGACTCATGAAACAGGACTGGGAAAAGCCAAGTTCCCAGTCAAGAGGACAACTGGTCTGTAGAGGAGTGCTCATCACAGCACCTGCAAATAGTTTGTATTTCCACCAAAACACCCAGTTTCTCTGTGCAGATGCTGATTTTGTGTGTGGTGATTAGGTATTGGTGCTGCTCTGTGCATTGCCCCTCTGACATTGAAACACTGCACGAGTGCACCAGTCCAGAGGTATAAACTGCCTCCAAACCTCAAAGTGCAGGTGTCAGTGCAGTTTGGGGTGTGTATGGGAATGTCTGTCACTGCTGTCCTCTCTGTGTGCTCATACATTCCTGGATAAACCCTGGACAAGTTCTCAGTGATGTTATGTCTAAGGGAGAAAGGTGGGAAATTTTCAACACCAGAGAGATGGGCCTGGAACTCTCACTAACATGAACATGATTGTCTCCTACAGGGAAAGCCTGGAGAACCAGGACTCCCAGGCCAGGAGGGTGCCAGAGGTTTACCGGTAGGTGCTGCTCGGAAGGGTTCGATCCCCTCACTCCTCTGAACTGTCATCAGGAGGTGTTTGTTGGGCAGATGAGGTCCTCTACTGATGAAAGCATATAACCAGTCATGGCATTGTGACTAAACAAATGCGTAAATAAACAACAGAAATAGAACACAGACATTTCCAAATCCTTCACGGTTAGAGTGTGATGAGGTAACCTCATCTAGGAGGTAAAGCATGTAACTTCATGGCATCCCTCTGCCAGAAGGCAAAGTCACAGCTGTAGCCACTGTGTTCTATTATGCCTCCTCTGAAAGAGGGCAGACAGTGAAATTTAGGGTTAAACAACCTATTGGCTGGTCACACCAGGCATACACAGACTAGAGTTGGTTTCACAGCCTAAGGAGGTATGGAAAACCTTCCCTGTGATGTGGCCCTTCCTAATTACTCCGTGGGACATGACTGTTCCATGCTGAGTGGTCCACAGTAACTTAAACTGTGAAGGTTTCTGAGTAAACATTCAAGCTAGAGTTTTCTTAGTGTTTCATGCATCAGGGTGATGGATAATTATTGATTTTATTCTCTTGTGTAGGGTTTCAAAGGACAGAGAGGAGATACAGGTCCCCCAGGTCCCCGGGTAAGTAACATGTACCTCATGCACCATCTTTTGGAGAAAGAGGGTGCAAATTGAAGTTGAGCTTTCTGAGGCAATGAATGATAAAGTAAAAATGATGACAGCGTTTAACATGGTTGTTTTCAACTACTATTCCATGGGCCACATCCGTGTCACAAAATGACAGCAGCTGTCTTCATTCCCTCTGCTAAACCTCTGGGTTAGGAGAGGCACCTGGTAGAACTATTCTCTGATACTCCCTTTGACATAGCCCTTTATGAGGAAGCCTCAAGGATGCCTCCATAACCCATCCATCTGGTAAAAGTGCTGATTTACAAAGTGAGGAACTCTTCTGCACTTGTTGGACAAGTACTAGTTCTCCTCCAAAAAATGCTGAAGAAGTGCAAAATAAGTTTAAGTACAATACTTACAAAAATGTGAATAGAAATGTCCCTTTGACTTAGTTGCCTGGGGATTATAAACCCCAAAAGTCCTGCATGACAAGTTGTTCTCCACTTTGTTCTGAGTTTCCTGGTGTAAAAGGTGGAATACAAAACTTCCACCTAATCCTGCCTTTTTACAGGGAAATAAAATTCTCTGCTTGCAGAAGCTTAGCTGAAAAATACAGTACTGGAGTTCCTCATCTCTTTCTCATTATAATAGTTTCAGTATCATGAATATGTTGGTGGTTTTCAGTGGCTGCACTAGCAGTAGTAAATAATCTGCTGGAAAGACGATCATGACTGCCTTGTGCATCACTTACAGGAGATACTTTTGAGTTATTTTTATAGGCTGCATGTCATATAAGATGAACGAGGCTCTTGTTGGCTTTAAAAAAGTTTTCAATGAGCTCAGTCTAATATTGCAGAAACCCAATACCAGTTACAGTGGTGATACTGGTCTGAATTTGACCTTGAGCTGATCCCTCTTTCCTTTTTGCTGAATTGCAGGGGGAGCCAGGTGTGATGGGTCCTGCTGGTCGTGAGGGGCCACCAGGGAAGGATGTAAGTTTACTATTTTGAGCAGAAATGAATCTCCTTCTCCCTGACAAATGAAATTTTTACTTCACAGTGACCCTGACCTGAAACAGCTGCAGAAACTGCAATAAAGGGTGAATTACTGCAGGGAATGATTTGTGCAATGATCATTAGGGGAAACAAAGAATTAAATGGTCTTTGTCATTGCTCAGCTGCTGACACTAAAATGTCACCTATATCTTTGAAAAACCAGAAAGAGCAACATTGTGTGAAACCCAGATGTGCTGGGTAGTCATGGACCTGCCTTCTGCCATCCTTCTCCAAGCAGTGTTTCATCCTGCAGGTCCCACTGGGCCGGGTTCTGTCACGCTTCCTCTGTCATAGCTGTACCTGACTGAGTGTGCTGCTCCACTGCAATCTATGAAATACCTATGGAATAAGTTGCTGCTGCTCAGAAGAAAGAGAGATGGTACAAACAGATCCTCTGGCATTATTAGTGTCAAGTGCAGCCACATAACAAAGCCCTGTGAGAGCGCTGCTGACGTGGGATCCTGCAGCGGCTGCTGAGCAACATACTGAGCAGCTGATGTGCCACTGCCAGGGGACCTGGAGAAGTGGCTTCTCATTTGCACCCACTTGTATCACTGGAAACTGTTGTGCTGTAAATGGTACCCTACAAAGCAAAACATAAGACAGACCTAAAGGAACCCCTCAGAGAAAATAGGAGCTCTGAAGCCTCCCTGGAGAGAGAACAGAGTAGTCAATTCTTGAGAAGTCTTAGAGAATCTCTGTCCCTAAGAAATACAGCTTTAAGATAATCTGATAAAAATGGTTTCTGCCTGAAATCAGGCTGCATTTAGTAATAGATGTTTAAGATTCCAAATGTTGGTCTTCCTCATAAATAACTGAAAAAAGACAGTGTGACTCTTTTCATATTGTTTTCCCTAATATGTGAACAGTGTAATTTATAAAGACCATTTCAAAATGTTTGCTTATTTGCCTCCATTTCAGATCTTTCTCACTAACCAGAACACTTTCTTTCCCCTCAGGGCGACCCTGGTCCCATGGGGCCACAGGGCCCTCGAGGACTCCGAGGGCAGCCGGTGAGTTTTCTCTTCTGACAAGTAATTTCTGAAGGTACATTATAGTTCATGATATGGTTTGGATTGGAAGGGACTTTAAAGACAATCCAGTTCCAATCACGTGCTCTGGGAAGGGACATCTTCCACTAGACCAGGTTGCTCAGAGACCCACCCAGCCTGGGCCTTGAACACTTCGAGAGTGGGGTGTCCATACATTGTGTGTAGCGGGGATCTTCTGCGTTCCAGAACTCTGGTTTGAAGGAATAGTTTTCAGGAAGATTCAGATGATTAATTAAAACCCTTTTCTTACTTCAAGAAAGACAAATAAGAATGATACTGCTAGAAACTGATGAAGACTTAGATTATTGCAGTGGACCAGTGGTTGCTGACTCAGTGGGAAGAACAGTTTAATGGATCCTGTCAGGATTTCAGTGTCAGAAATGCTCATTTTCCAGTTCTGCCTCTAAAATCTCACTCACTCTTCATGTGGTCTCAGTTTTCAAAGATAGACACTAACTGTATTTGTCCAGGTTGAGATATGTGGGGTCCAGCTGTGATGCTTTTCACCTGCACAGTTTTATTATGACTTCAGTGGCAAAATGGCAATTCAGTTTACATTTCAGAAAATGCCATTTGCGGTGGCTCAGAAATTACTTTTATTAATTTAATGGTGGTTTAAAATTCATTTTTTAAAATGAATCTTCTCAAATTTGAATGGAGGTCTCTGTTGCTGAACCTTGGCACATCTTTAATGTGATGCAATGAGAAAGTTCTTTTCCTTTTTGCAAGACCTGATAGATAAACAGATTCTCCAGTATGTTCTATAATCAGGGCAAAATGCTGATTTAGCCAGCAAAGACAGGAGCTGGAGTGGCAGGTCCCTCCAACCTGGGAGGGTTGGGGCTTAGATTAGACTGCAGGAACATATGGAAAGCTCCTGTGTTTACCTTGTAATTAATCTCATTATTCCTGTACTGCTGGCATCACTCACTAACATGTCATGCCCCTGCACAACACTGGCCATGAATAAAAATATTTGAAGAGAAAAAATTTTATCATAAGTCTTTGGAGAAGAGATACTTGAGGGTTTATATGTTGGAAGACAAAGTATTAGTTTCTCTTGTTCTCCCTCTGCTTTGTTTCTGTAACAAGGAGTGCAAGTCATAATTTTGAATATTGCCAGTACAAGGGCTGGTCTTTATGGTCAACTCCAATGCAGGGGAAAAGCACCCCTGCATAGTAAGTAGTGTACAACTTCATCTCTTCAAACTTTAGTCAGTGTAGATGATCAGCTCAGCTCCTTTGTTAAGAAACAGTGAGAAACATGTCATTTTAAAGGATGTTTTGGCTCATTCTAAATCGTCTGGTGTCAGGTAAGTACCAAGTGCTTCAAGGCTTTAGCACAAGTGTTCTTCTCCATTTCCCCAAAAAAAGGGGAAACCTGAGATGATAAAAAGAGTCGTGTCTGAACCCTGGTGACTTGAAGCAGCTGTGGTAAGTGGCTCCATCCATCTTGGAGGATGCTACATATGAAAGGAGGAGGAGACGTGCTGGTTTAGTCCTCCTCAGACCACAGGATTTGGGTCCACACGTCCCAGTTTTTTTCCTGAGATGGGGTCAGACATGTGAAATCAGGGATGTAGAAGTTGTGGGGTCAATTGCAAATAAGATACTCCATAGTCTGTCAGGAGAGGAGGTTGAACAATGCTAAAGAACTCCCTGCTGGTCTAGGTGGATATTTTTAATTGTAGTATACATTATGTTACTAAGCCTTTTCCTTTTGACACAGGGCAAGAACGGATTGCCTGGATCTGCAGGAGAACCTGGCCCAGCAGGTATCCCAGTAAGTACCACAAAAGGAAGCCCATGGAGCAAGGAGATGTGACTGAAGAAGTATAGATGGAGTGGATTATGCATAGCTGGTTACCATTCCTGAAGTTTCCATGTTTAAAGATCAGTGATCCGAAAACCACTGGCTGGCCATGACTTTGGGGAGGGTTTGGCTTTGTTCCTGGAACTGAAATTCTAACTGGGTCATCATTTTTCCCAGTGAAAGTTAGCAAAAGGAAATGATTGATTACCTGGTATGGAAAGGAGATTGGCATGCCCCATCTTCACCAGTAGATTTAATTTTGCCAAGCAGAGAGCGTGCAGCCTGCAGAGAGTTGTCAAAAGGAAGGAAAGGGCCTCAGGGAGCTGGCAGGCTGCCATCGAGGAACAGCAGCAGCAGAAAAATCCTCCCCAGGCACTTGGGGAAAGAGCAGACAGCGGGCAGTAAACCAAGATCATGAAGCAGAATGAAACTCCCCTGAGGCCATCCTGTGGGGAAGAACAGCTTGGTAATGAAGAGCTGTAAGGAGAACAGTGAGGAGCTGGTGGTTTGCTTTGTTGCTTTTTGGTTTTTTTTTTCCACTTTGCTCTGATGCTGAAAACTGTCCAGAATGCATCAAATCCATGCAAATATACCTTTGTGTCCATTAGAATTTATCACAATGCAGGGCCTTTCCCTCTCTTTGCTCATGGAGAGAATAAGTACAACTTGCTGCACTGCTGGATTCAGAGGGGAACAAAGGCCAGGAGGAATCTGAAAAATTGTAGCAGGATTTCACTCCTTGTGGGCCTTGCAATGTCATAAAGCCACCCCAGGCTCTCCACACACTTGTGCCCTGATCAGTCATTGCTTTGTTGCAGGGATGTCTCAGAGAACCTAGTATCACCTTTCTGTGTGGGGAGGGGGTAACTGCCAGGTTACAGGTGGTACAGGTATGGTGCAGTCTCACAGCTTTTCTGGATCAAAAAATAAGTGCCACAGCCTTTTCCTCCTTGACATAAGTTCTTCTTACCTTCCTGGAACTGCTGCCATTGTTTCTTACCCCATGGTTCCTCACTGTTGCATTTTCAAACTTCTTATCTCCATTTCACCCAGCCCTGTTCCCAATTCCTATCACTGCCTTTTTTATTGTCTTCATCAGGTTGCTGTGGCTGTGGGATGCCTTGTGAATGCCAAATGGGGATTATTTTTTAATCATCATAGTGTTATCACATTACCTAGACCATCAGCAAGTGACCCAGGGACTCACCAGGCAGCTTCCTGCACAAACACAGCACCACAGCAGCCTCTGCTCCAGAGGATTTAGAGTCCAAAAATATCAGAGGAGATTGAAAAAGGATAAAGTCAGATGGATGAGAAAGGGGAAACAATGAGACAGTGTTGGTCAGCAGAACAGTCATCTCATCAGTATCCTTCTCTGTCATTAAAATGAATCCCTTTCATAAAGGTTATTATGGGAAGTATTTCCTTGTACTATACATGAATCCATTTATTTTGAAGATCACTAATTTCCTTCACAATGTGGTGTGACAAGCCAATATTTTATATTACTATTTTGAGAAAAAAGAGATGTGGGAAAGGTTATTATGGCAATAAGGGTGTGGGGGGGTTTTTCACCTTCACTGTTGCTGACTTGTAATCACAAGATAAAACTTACCAGGAGCTTTCACCTTTTGCAGCTGCTGTTTGACAATGGCCATCCCAGTTCACAGTGCTTGTGCTTAAGTCTGCACACAGCAACACAGCCCAGGCCCTGAGATCTCCAGGGCTAGTTGCATACACAAAATCCACATGCTTTGTGCCTACCAGGCTCGTTGGTACTCACTCTACACAAGTTTCACTCTAAGAAGGAAAAGGGCTGTGTTCTGAATGAGAAGGCAGAGGACAAAGTTGTCAAAGAAAAGGTTAAAACAAGAGTTAAAAACCTATAAGAAGGTTGCATTAAATGGTTCTGTGTCATGAACTGCCATTTAAACTGCCTTGATCTGTAAGGAAAAAGGATAGTTTGACAGAATATCACAAGAGATAAGTGAAAGGCAGACATTTTATAAATTTAACCTAGAAATAAATGCAAAAGAGGAGCTCTGTATCTGTCTGTTGATTGTATTCTTGGATTTGAGCAGTATGACCACCTGCACCATTTTCCTGTCATCCCCCATCACAGCATTTCCACTCTCAACATCCCCTTATAAACCATGTGACACCAGAACAATCACAGAACACACCTCCTATCCCTGCCGTAATTGTCCCTTCCTTTTCATCTTCTACCAGGGACCTTGCACATATTATTAATAGTGCAACCATGGTATTTGAAACCTGTTTTTCTAAATTACTTTGTTCTTCCTTTCCTTGTCAGTTTTAGGAGTCCTACTCCAGTGAAACTTCCAAGTTCCAGTGTATCTGTAAATGCATGCTCTAGAAAAGAGATGTTGCAGAAAGGGCTGCTAGTGTCTGTCTCATTTCTGTCCTAAGGGTCCCAAAGGAAATAAAGGAGAAACAGGCAGCCCAGGACTCCCTGGCTTCATAGGACCCCGAGGACCACCTGTAAGTATGTGTAGGAATGGATTAGTCCCTCTTGTTACCTGCTTTCAAATATTAGCCTAATAAAGATGGGACACAGTCACCATCAATTAGGTAAAGAAATACAAGCAGGAGATCTGACAAATCCAGAAACCATATAATTTCACTTCCAAAGGAAATTGGACTGCAAAAATACCATTTTTCATATGGATGAACATCCAAAATCTCATTTAGTGAGCTGATACTTTTCAGTCAGCCCTGAAAATGTGTGCATTAGTCAGACTGGTTCAATAGTCTTCTTAATATGGGTATGGGGTATTTAAGTTCTCAGACTATATCTGTGCATGAACCCCTGGTGGACTAAATAGAGAAATTGTGAGTGATAATAATACAAGTATTTCTGATATATGCTGCTCCAAGGAAAATTCTTTTGTTGCCAGCAACAGAGGTATATTGTAATTAAAGCACTGATGTATCTCCCAAAGTGATCTGAAATAATACCTATGCACATGAAAAGATCACAGCCTCAAAATCCAGTATCTTTAGCCCTCCCAAGGCAAGTAAAGCATGTTAAATTCCATTGGAAGGATGGAAAAGGCAAACGTTAGGCAAATGTTTTTGTTTCTAGATCTGTTGGATCAAAAATGGGATGTGAAATGAGATGTGACTCTAGCAGACCTGAATATTCCACAGGTTCTTTTTCCTCCTTTTTCTTTTTTATTTAAATTTTTTGAAATTTTTTTAAAATTATATTTTATAATTTGAAAGGGAGTTGTGTGATGAAGAGAGGAGAAAGAAATATTTCGCTGAAAAGTTAATTTAAACCAACAAACATGGTGGCCATTTAAGACTGAAGTGGCCCTGAGGAATATCTGAGTGAGCCTGATGCTGCCTATTTAGAAGCTGATGTGATGAGGCATCTGTGATTAGTTCCATTACTCATGGATACTTGTATAGCTCTAGCACAGCCCAAGATGTTATATTTCCAGGTTATGAGGAAAATACCACCTGCATTCACATGTTACAGATATGATCATGTGTGTTGGTTGCAAATGGGCTACAAAGATGAATCCTTCCATTCATGACATGAGAAAGTGGGCAGAATTTCAGTAAATAACTAGATTATGGTTTGCTTTGCTTAATCTGCGCTTCAGGACTGCAGTGACTTTTTTTCATTGAAATGCTAAAATGCAAAATATAATGTCTAATTATCACACTATACATGCAGGGAAAATAATTTGAAAAATATAGAGAAAAAAATTCTAGTAGGGTGTTTGTTCAAATTTGTACTATTTAATGTAGTTCTGAAAGAAAGGCAAGATGTCAGGCTTGAACTTCCTTTATAGCTGGCTCTGTATGTGTTATTTCAGCTGGTATAAAACAAGATGGTATTTCTACCTACAAAATTTACTTGACTTACAGCTTTAGAATATTATGGATATGATACTGGTGATGCTTAAGTTAAACCAGACCTTATGAAGTGCATGAAGTTCTGTGAAGTGTTGGTAAGAAAAAGGAACAAAATTTATTGAAAGCAGGAATACACTTTTGGTGAAACATCTTTCCTGCTCTCACCTGGTTTGTTAGAAATTATTTCCTGTTTTTTACATTTACATGGGATACAACATTACCAAAAAATGCTTTCTAAATAGTAGGATGTGTCTTTCCAGGCATGACCAATAGTGATGTGTTAAGGATAAATCAATCCAAATCTACTGCTGTGCAGAATACTTGTGTTCTTAGCAGGAAAAAAGGCTTAAGCTTATTAGGTAGGGTCTTTCTTCCGACTCCTTCCAATGTGCTGTTAAATGAACTTTCTGTGTGTCTTAGGGAGAACCAGGAGAGAAGGGTCCTCCAGGAAAAGAGGTAAGTTAAATTCCTAGTTGTTTCAAAATAAGGTTGGTGTCCTGGGAAAAAACATCAAGGATATTACCTGGGCCTCAACAAATTGATTTTTTTCATACAATACTTTGGGTTGGAAGAGGTCTTAAATATCATCTCATTCCCGTCCCCTGCCATGGGCAGGGACACCTTCCACTAGACCAGGTTGCTCAGAATCCTATCCCACCTGACCTTGAACAATTCCAGGGATGGGGCATCCACAGCTTCTCTGGGTAACCTGTGCCAGGACCTCACCACCCTCACAAGGAAGAATTTCTTCCTAATATCCCACACTCTTTCATTGTGAAGCTGTTACTCCTCATTCCGTCACTACAGTCCTGGAAAAAAGGTTTGTCCCCATCTTTCTTATAACCCCCCTGAAGCCTGCTCTTCTCCAGGCTGAACAATCCCAGCTCTGCCAGCCTGTCTCCATGGCAGATGTGCTCCAGCCCTCTGGGCATCTTTGTGGCCTCCTCTGAACTTGCTCCAAGAGCTTCATGCCATTCTTATGTTGATGACACCAGAGCTGGACACACTACCCCAGGTGGGGTCTCACCAGAGAGGAGTAGAGGGGGAGACCAGCTTGTCATGCTTCTTTTTTTTTTTTTAATTGTTGATAATTGAGAGCCAGTGGGGAGCTCTCAGAGAACTGTGGGACCATCAGGGAATTAAATTTTCCTTGGCTCACAAGTATCATTACAAAGGTATGTGTTTTATTATTTACAGTTATTATGGAGAGATCTTTTATGTTTACCTTTATTTTGTTGCAGGGTGCACCAGGGAAACATGGTGAAATTGGCTCCAAAGGAGAGAGGGTAGGTTGGAGAATATTGTTAGTTATTTTATTATGTTGAAATAGAGCTTTTTTGAGTTAGGGGCAGGGGGTAGGGGTCATTCCCAAGTGAAACATGGCCCATGCTTCCCACTCTCCCAGCTCTCTCTTTAATCATTTTCCGTCAGTAATAATTTGTGGATCATTTGTAGTGCACCAGATGTTGTATTCAGTAACTTTGCCAGCTCAGCTCTTAGTGTTCCGCTGTGTTTGGAAATCAGAAATTTGCCTCTTATTTTGTGGTGGTAATGCTTCTCTTTTCACTTAGGGTGAGCCTGGAATCAAAGGTGAAAAAGGTCCTCAAGGAGAAAAGGGCCCTCCAGGTGATCCTGGGATACCTGGTCACAAGGGCCATCCAGGACTGATGGGTCCCCACGGACCCCCAGGAGACACTGGGCAAGTTGGACCTCCTGGTCCTCCGGGACAGCCAGGATTCCCAGGACCAAGGGTAAGGTTTCCAGAGAAGGGCTTTGTACAGTAATTTCACTGCCGCAGTGTGTGATCAGAAATGCACCTCAGGTTACATTGGGGCTGATAGAAACTAGAGTGGGTTGTAACAGGGAGGCAGAGCTTTTAGCTCTTGATACACATTACAGAGAGCTACAGCACATCTCAGGGAATCCCAGAATGGTTTGGGTTGGAAGATCAACTTGTTCCAACCCCCTGCCATGGGCAGGGACACCTTCCACTAGACCAGGTTGCTCAGAATCCCATGGGGAAGTTGTGGGGGTGCTGAATTGCACTCAGGGGAGCTGAGCAGTCCAGACCTGTAGCCAGGGAGGCCAGTCACTGATGCCTCTTACCCCTGAATGCATAATCAGATCTGTGACTGTGGTTATGGCACTGGAGTCTGAAAAAAATTCTTTCCATAAGGGCAATAATGTGCAGCATTTCATATGGAGGACTAATGCCTTCCTCTGCTGCTGGTTGTTAGGAGAGACAAAATGCTGAGCCGTGGAAAGGTCACTGCTCTATTCCTGGAAATCCTGGAGCCAGCTCATTAGAATTCATGAAATACTATTTTTGTTTAATATTCTTTCTCTTTTTTTTCTTTCTTTTTTTTCCCCCCCTAATGGGAAACAATTTCACTACTGAGAATGCTTGAGGGTGGTGCATGTAGCAGAATGAGAGAAATTACCAACACCAGTGAAACCACCATGCCCATCCTGAGGATGAATCTGAGATCACCTCAGAACAGAATAAACAGTGAAATAATCTCTGATGTAAAAACTGAGTAAATTTTAGACAAATCATTTCTTTGTATTTCTCAACAATAGAGAGATTTGATGAGATTAAGTACTGATTGTGGAGACAATGCAATTAATAGGGTTACAATTTGAAAAAATGATTTGTAAACCTTCAAAGTGTGCTCCACAATTGTGTTTACTTACTGGGATATTAAGTAAGAGCCATCACAAATGGTTAGTAATTAATGAAAAAAATGTTTCTTTTGTCACCAAAGAACATATCTTTTTCTCATGCAAAATCTTGGGAAGGAGGCAGCAAATAGACAACTCTGTACTTATAGCAGTGTTATTGATTAAAACTGAAATGTTACTTAGCTATTTAATAAAATCTCAATTTTTTTAATGAAGAGCAACTGCCGGTTCAGAAGAGTTCACTAGGTTTTCATAAATATAAAGGACACAAACTGCATCCTTGTATGTTAAATAGATAAATGTGTGGGAAAAGAAACACTTTAATGCAAGTAACTCACAGACAAAAGAATGCAGTCTTTAGGTTGACCAGAAGTATTTTCCAAACTAGCAGAAATTCAAAGAATAATTTCAGCCAAAAAAAATGAAAAGTGTATTTCAAGTAAAATGTCTCACTTTCTAATTTACAAAGGAAAACATTTGAACTTGTGGTTTGAAAGTGATTTATTTTTAAATATAGTTACATGAGTGTATGCATAGACAAGAGACTGGTTACCCTAAAACCTCTCTTCTTTTTTTTCCTTTTTAATTTACTTGGAAATCCACAACCTAAAAAATTCTCCTTTCTCTCACGAAAAATCCTTTCATCATTTTTTCAGTTGCATCATCTAGAATTGTTGTTCACACCACTTTGGGTTTTGACAGCTATTACAGCTGTACCACAGCAATGTCACATGAAAGAGCTGAGAGAAGGGATGAAAGATGCTGTGCCTTGGGGGCTGGGTAGGGGGCCAAGGCCAGGAAGCCACATCCCCTATCTCTCTTTAAGAGGCTGAAATCAGGCAGAACCTCCTACTGGTTTGGAAGAGAAGGTATCATATGCATGAACTGGCTTCTGTTCCCTGAGATAAGGCCTGTTGGCAGGTGATGCATCCATTAAGGAGTGTTTCTAGCAAGTCCAGATACCCACTGTTACTACCCTGGGAGTGCATGTGTGTCTCTCTGCAAGGAAACATGTCATGATGGAAAAGGGAGTGGGATCTCCACTGTGATCTGGCAGGGCTGAGGATGTCTCCTGATTTGATTTCTACTGCTTGTCCTGTGAGTGTATAGGGAGGAGGAAGGAGATTTTCTCTAGGAAGGAGATTGGAAAACTGTTCCAGCTATCCCCTCAAATCAGGATCCCTGCTTACACCGTTGAGCCCGTGGTTTGCCAGCAGGTTGGAAATTTTGGATGCCTTTGACAGCATTTCCCATGGCATACTTCTGGAAAAGCTGGTAGCCCCTAGCTTGGACAGGGACACTCTGTGCTGGGTTAGGAACTGGCTGGAGGGCCAGGCCCAGAGAGTGGTTGTCAACGGGGCTGCATCCAGCTGGCAGTCAGTCACTAGTGGTGTCCCTCAGGGGTCAGTGTTGGGCCAAATCCTGTTTAATATCTTTATTGATGATCTGGATGAGGGGATTGGGTCTACCATTAATAAATTCTCAGATGCCACCAACCTGGTTGGCAGTGTCGATCTGCTGGAGGGTAGGAAGGCTCTGCAGAGGGATCTGCACAGATTGCATTGATGGCCATGACCAGTGGCAGGAGGTTTTACAAGACCAAATGCTGAGTCCCACACTTTGGCCACAACAACCCCCTGCAGTGCTACAGGCTGGGGGCAGAGTGGCTGAAAAATGGTCCAGTGGGAAAGGACNGGGAGTTGGGATTGTTTATACTGGAGAAGAGGAGGGACCTTATCACTCTCTACAACTACCTGAAAACAGGTTGTAGCCAGGTGGGGAGGAGGGGTGAGGCCTCGTCTCCTGGGAAACCAGTGACAGGACAAAAGGACATAGTCTTAAGCTGGGCCAAGAAAGGTTTAGCTTGGACAGTAGGAAGAATTTTTTCACAGAGCAGGTGATTAGATATTGGAATGGGCTGCCCAAGGAAGTGATGGATTCACCATCCTTGGAGGTGTTTAAGGAACAAGGCACTTAGTGCCATGGTCTAGTTGACATGGTCAAAGTTTGGACTCAATGATCTCAGAGGTCTTTTCCAGCCTAATTGATTCTGTGATTCTGTTTTGAGTCCCTTTACATTCTTCTTTCAGGCAAACCCTGCAACCCTGTGTAAGCTGTGGGTAATGAAATGCCACCTGCTAAACCCTCTATGGAGGATTTAGTTTGGACATCATAGAACCACAGAATGTTTTGGGTTGGAAGGAACCTTAAAGATCGTCTAGTTCCAAACCCCCCCTGCCCCTGCCCCATCAGATTGCTCCAAACTCCACCCAGCATGTCCTTGAACACCTCCAGGATGAGGCATCCACAGGTTTTCTGGGCAACCTGTTGCAGTGTCTCACCACCCTCACAGTAAAGAATTTACTCCTAACACCTAATCTAAATCATTCCTCTTTTACTTTAAAACTATTCCCCCTTATCCTATCACTATCTGATCCCTGGGATGTGATTATCATGTCTCATCACTATGATTCTGACTCTTTAGGGGGAACCCCCATCTCTAGAGACTTTGAGAAGGCTCATCCAAGAGGAGTTATCCAAGCAGCTAGATGGTAAGTAATCAGTTCTGTGAAGCCAGGAGATGTATCTAAGAGTGCAAAATATGCTTTCCATAGCTGTGCTGGCACCTGAACATCTCCTGTTTATGGAAGGTAATATTGCAACAGGCTTGCCTGGAAGGAAGAGTGTGTGAAATGAAATGTGCTTTACCTGGTCCCCAAGCTTTGATGTTCCCATCATTTCCATCATTTGTCTGCAACAGCAGACAAAGTAATCAGAGTAGGATATAAATCTGCTTTTGAGGTCCCAGGTGGAGAAGAAATATTCCTGATTTCTGCCTGACATTAGATACTCATTGGTATGAGGAGAGGTTGGAGTGGGTGTGGGCTGCTGTTTCTCTCCAAGTATGTGAATTGAAGACCGCTACTGAGCCCATCAACACTGAGAAGTGGAGCTGTAGTGCTACTCACACAGCTCTTGAAGCAACTGACACGTAGCTGCAGGCATTTTCCTCCATGCTAAAGATCATGATTCAATGTAGTAATCTATTTCACGGATTTTATTTACACACTTTCACTCTTCAATATCAATGCCAATCTAAAATCATTGGAAATTTAGCACCAATGAAGAGAAGATAGAAAACTCCATTCTGCAGGATGTTTATGTGATTCTGAGTATATCTTAAGAGCTCTCTAGGTTGCTTTCATGGTGTAATCACAGCCAGCAATCAAGCCCCATGCAGCTACTCACTCACTCCCCCACCAGCAGGATCAGGGAGAGAGTTGGAAGGGTAAAAGCTGGAAAACTCATGGGTTAAGATGAAGATGGTTTTATAGGGAAAGCAAAAGTTGCACACACAAATAAAACAAAACAGGGAATTCATTCACCACTCTCCATGGGCAGGCAGGTTCAGCCATCTCCAGGAGAGCAGGACCCCATTGTGTGTAATAGTGACTTGGGAAAACAAACTCCATCACTCCAAACATCCCCCGTTTTCCTCTTTCTTCCTCTCATTTTATAAACTGAGCATGATGCCATATAGTCTGGAATATCCCTTTAATCAGCCTGGATCACCTGTCCCAGCTGTTTTTTCTCCCAGCATCTCAGGTATCCTCAGCTTCCTTGCCAGCGTGGCAGCAAAGAAAGCAGGAAAGGCCTTGGCTCTGTGTAAGCCCTGCTCAACAATAACAACAACATCTCTATTATCACCCCTGTGTTCAGCACAAATCCAAAACATACTCCCATACCAGTCACTGTAAAGAAAATTAACTCTACCCCAGCCAAAACCAGCACAGTCATTCAGGGTCTTAGCACTGAAGTAGCAAGCAATGTGCCTCCTGGAAACTGCAGAATACACTGTCACAGGGAGCTTAGTTACAGCTTCTGACTTCACAGCCAGAGATGGGTACATCAGCTTTGACTCCACGTGTGTAACAGCCCAGAATAAGAAAAGTCAGCTCTCTCCCTACAGACCAGCTATGTAACATCTCACTCCATGTAACAGAAGCAGTGGAAAAAGGCTCTTATTTTCAGAGCTGCAATGATCACAGTTTCACAGCTAAAGAAAGATCCTTGGAGGACAAGAAGTAGAGTAGAGGATGAAAGAAAAAATTAGGATAAAGTATGAAATTAGGAGAAATTTAAAGCTACTGAGTTAAATAAGTTAGAGAGGACCAGGGGGGCACAATCATGGATTATGGGAAAGGACTATGTGGGGACAACAAATGAGTAGCCCTTGAAAATTGTGGCAATACTTGGACTTTTCTGTGCCCCTGGTTCTGGTTCTCCATCTCTTGGAGCATAGTCCTTTTAGTTTAACAAACCCATTTTCCTCTCTTTGCAGCAAAGTTAACCTATCTCCTGGCTCAGATACAGCCTGCACAGGTAAAAGCATCCCATGGCAGACCAGGACCCCCTGGTCCCCCTGGGAAGGAAGGACTCCCAGGAAGAACTGGCCCTCCTGGAGAGCCTGGCCGGCCTGGACAGACTGGGTCTGAAGGACCACCTGGACCAATTGGTCCCAAAGGTGAGTGAAACTTGGTGTGTTGGGGCAGTCCAATAAAAGAATGTGTCCACTGCACTCTGTCATCTCTCTCTCCTTTTAGTAGCATATAAGTAAGCCCTCAAAATGCAGGTGTTAAAAGTGACCTCAGTCTGTTGAACCAGAGGTGTTGAATGTGACCAGCAGTCACTGGTAATATTCCACCTCTAGCCAGAGCTGGAGTGGGGCAAGTCTTAACTCCCATTTAATGTCCCATCTTGGAAGATTGACCGCAATTAGGAACTTTTTTTGCCAAATGTGTTGGCTTCAGTGTGGATGAAAGACCCATAGTACTATTCTTCACTTCTGTAGACCACTCTCATCAGTTCATAATTTTTCTTTCCCTCTCTACAGGAGAAAGAGGAGCAAAGGGGGATAAAGGAGACACTGGCATTGGCCAACGAGGGGAAATAGGTCCTCCAGGAATTCCAGGTGTGTTATTCAGAACACCCCTCAACACACATCACTCAGAACCATTTCAAGGATGCAGGTCTCTGCCATATTATATAGACAACCAGGAAAACAAAAATACAACATACTTGATTTCTATAGAAAGTGGCTCAAAGGGAAGAACTACATCACTAGCATCGTATCTGGCCACCTTTTATTTACTCAGACTGATGGACAGGTATAATGATCCCTCTCAGTTACAGCTAAGTTCACTGATCTTTGGGTCAAATCCAAGGTGAAGCTTTAATTATTGGATACAGTGTGAAGTATCTTCTCTGTCCTTGGCAGAGTGTTGTTTTGACCAAGCTGAATCCAGAGATTTAGGCAGCTTCAGATGTTATAAAAGGTCATATTGAACACCTGTGCCTTGGACATACAGCTGCTGCTTTTCTGTTACTGACAAAGCAGCAGAAAATATAGTTTGTTTGCAATCTGAAATTAGGAGCCATTGATCAGTTTTGCCTTCATTTGCTTTCTTGGGGAAGAAACTATGGGAAGCCTTTGTAACCCCATGGTCTGCATTTGGCATACTGGCCCTGTAATTGTCTTCAAATAACAATGGATCTACTGTGCTCTGGCCAAGTTATCTTCCCAAGCCACCTCTTGCCTCCAACTTTCCTGTCATCAGCTTCTCTCTGTGAGGATTATATGTCATTAGTTGTCTCCTGCAGCTTCACATCTTCAGTGTGGTGATAGAGGCAGAGCAGCCACTGCAGAGCTGTGCATCCCCAGGATGCCATAGGGAGTGGAAATCTTTCTTTCAGAGGAGACACACTGGTCATATCCTTGAGATACCCCCTAGCCAAACCCAAATCTGTGGAAGGTGACGTCTGCATCCCAGTTTGGCAGCAAAGCCGTCACCCGTGACATTGCACTGCTGAGTACTTCACCCCGGGGGGTGTCACTCACCAAGAGCATTTTGTTTCTGTTTTAGGCCTCCCAGGGGAGCCTGGTTATGCCAAAGACGGGATGCCAGGACCACCCGGCCCTCAAGGAGAAGCCGGTGTGCCCGGCCCTGCAGGAGCACAGGGACCTCCGGGAGCTAATGGACAGTGTGACCCCTCTCAGTGTGCTTACTATGCAAGCCTGGCTGCCCGACCCAGCAATGTCAAGGGGCCCTAGCACGCAGGGAGCACCTCCAGACTTGTTTCTAAAACTTGAATTAATCACACCTGCCAAGAGCTCTCAGATGTCTTCAACTGTGTTTGTTTTGTGGGAGGCCTTCTAAAACCTACAAATGCTGCCGGTCGGTCAGATTATTTTTATGAATTATAATTATTATTATTATTATCTTTGATGTGATATGTGAACTTATTTTTGTTTTCTCCAACATCAGGGCATATTAAAACATTACAAATGAGTGGGGTTTTTTTTCCTCTTTTGAAGATCATATAATATCAATGCATTGTGTAGCTGTTTATGCAAAACCATTCCAATGCCAAATTTTTTGTCTGTTATCTGATTAATTCTTTCCAAAGCTTTATCCTGCATCCTTTAAACTGAAATCAAATCCTGCAGCGTGGGGCATTAACTGTGAGACACAGGCTGATTACAGGATTTTGGTGCTATCTGCCACTCTCATGGAGGGGAGGAAGGTAAAGTTACGCCAAAGCTGGAAAACAGGTCTTCAGTACCTGCAACTCACAATGGAAAGGTAGTTTTGAATAGCCAACGTGTGCTTTCCAGAAGAACTCTGTTAAATTTAACATTCTTCTGCTGATAAGTGAATCTATATCCTACTGCAGCTACTTTTTATAGAATCATGTGGGATCTCATAGTAAAGGCCTGAAGAGACCACAGAGATGATCCAACCTCTTCACTACTCTCTGTGCAAGAACTTCTGTACTCAGAAAGTTTGATTCTAACAGATGGAGCTTACTTCCCTCTGTCAGGGAGATGCCTCTGCAAAAATCTTCGACACTGTCCTTTGTCAGCTCAGGGATGACAAATCCCATATGTATTGTCAGTGCATGCACAGCTCCCTACCACTGCTTCACCCAAAAATCAGCCAGAGCAGCACAGAAAGTCCCCTCATATTAAAAACCTCAGGAAGCCAACTGTGACCCAACTGTTCTGGATGATCCACTATGACAATAACTTGTCAAGCTGTGTTATTTAGAGGGTGAGTGAGCAGTTGCAGGCTGGTCTAGGAGGATGTTGATCTCTGACAAAAGGTTCACTGGCCCTTTCCCCCTATCAGCTGATTGCCAAAATCAACCTGAGAATGCAAAGACAGAGTAAAGAGGGGATGGAGTCTGAAAAGACCTTCACAACAGGTCATTTGTGAGATAAACCTTCTATCCAAGAGGGTTTACCCACCACAAAGTGCAGATCTGAGAGGTGATCAGGCCTTGGATATCTGTTCCAGCCAGCAAAGCAGCTGCATTCTCAAACCCCTTCTGTACAAAGCAGTTTGTAGTGAGAGATCGGAGTAATGGACCTGACACAGGCACTAAGTGCTGAATGTGTTTGGGAATCTCATCTGCTCTTTTGGAGACAGAAAAGAGGCACCCTGCCCTGCTGACACATTCACCATATGGCACGGTGCTTCCAAACTGGCTAACCCAAGCAGAAGCCACAGCTGTTGATAACCAGCCCAGAATCAGACCCTGAGGCTAAAGCCCAGAGATAAGCATTTGCCTGCCTTGGAACCTTTTTCTTACCATCAGCAGATAAAATTTGTCTCTGCATTACTGAAAAATGAAATTAAATAACATGTTCAAATGCCAGGGTTAAACAAAGTCTTTACTGTGTAGCTCTCAGTGCTATTTCCTATGCAAATAAAGTCTTTGATTTGATTTTACTGTGTTTCTTGCTCTGGAAAGACCAATCAAAGGGAAAATATCATGAAGGGAAAATCTTACCACTTTTAAGTAACTCTCAATGGTATATCTTTTACTGTACTGCATCTTGGGTCAGCTTGCTGTGTTTTAGTATTAAGCAAACATGTTGATCACATATTTAAGAGAAACATTTTTCCTAGTCCAGTCTGAGTGAGATTTCCCTACTCAAAACCAGGTCCTACCCAAGAGACACCTCCCAACATGGGATGAGACATCGTTTTGTGTAAATATGGCAGTGAGCAGGTGTTGTGGAGGCCACACATGTTAACTGGGCCATGCTAATGTCATGATGGTGACTCCTTAGTCACTACAGTCACTATAGATTCCCTCTCATCATGTGTGTCTGCCTGTGTCCATGCATGGGATAGATGTCAGTAGATTCTGGTGCATCATGCAGAGGGAAGATTCATAATGATGTTCTGTTAAACAAATTTCAGGGTCTTTAACTCTTGTGAGATCATGGAATAATCTGTGTTGGAAGGGACCTTTAGGGGTCCTTTAGCACAATCCTCAGTAGGTGAGACGGTGCAATGCCATCCAGCTGAAGGAGATCTAAGGAGTTGTTTTGAAAGCCCTTTTCATTTGAATGTCTGATGGAGCCATTTCCAAAAGTCTGTATTGGGAGCACAAGGGACATGCCTGCTTCGGTTAGGCATAGACTACATCTCTGCAAATTCTCCACCCAGTAAAGGGGACACAACCTAATTCCCTTTGCTTCAGCATATTCCCTAGCATATGGCTATCTGTTCAGTCTGTTCCTGGAGACACCCCAGATTGTCTCTGTGCCCTAAATTCAGTGGGTGCCATTTTCCTGCTTTTTCTTGTTTTTTTTTTCTTTTCCCTGTTTTCTCTCCAGCCAGTTAACGTGACATTTAGTAAGCAGAATCTGTCACTAATGAGCAGAGTAGGAGACATGAGCTGCAGACCCAGATCAAGATTCATATTTGCAGCCACCCGGTTTTCAGGGCATAGTCGTCAAATGGAGTTTTCTAGAGCTGCCACCTCTTGCAGAAGCAAGCCCTATGTGAATGTGCCAAAAAGTCACCTGCAATAACAGGTAAGAGAGAAGGGTGTATTTGTAGGGTATCTAAAACTGCCACATTTTTTGCCTCAGTCATTTTGCGTGTGTTTGCCGTCTTTGTAAAGGTGGCCTGAGATCACTTTCCAAATTAGGTCTGCCATCTGGGCAGCAAGTACAGCCCTGGGCATGGTCAGAAGCTGCCCTCCAGAAGATGCAGATGGCTCTGTGCCTGAGCAGGTGATGGATGGTGTGTGTATTGTCTGTCCAGCACTGGGTAAGGTGATCATATAGCAGGGGGTGGCAGGTAGGGCAGAGATGGTGTTGATGCCTCTCTCTCCTAACTGCTCTTGAATAAGGGGCAGGTGTGGCTCTGGCATGTCAGTGTTCCTGTCTCTGCAACCAAGTGGTTGGCAAATCACCACAATGTCTGCTCACTGAGTCTGAGGTTTAAAGCCAGGAATAGGTTGATTTTTTTTTTTTTTGTTGTTGGATTTTATTTTGGTCCTGTGGTAAGAGAGGATATACTGTTAAAATTGCATTACAGAGCCAGATAATATATTATCTACATCTTTAAAAGGTATGTGTGGGATTTATGTCACCACTGCCAGTTGCTGTGTTTTTTACATACCTATATATGTATTGTGAAAATTATTACAATTACAAAAAACCAGACCATTATTTCATTCAATTTTTTGCCTGTCAAATAAATAAATTACAAAGACAGAACAAAACAATGGGATCAGTTGGGGCAAATACCTCCTTGTTTTTGTTAAATCATTTAAGAATTTCTACTTGTTTTCTAAACAGTTTTCAATTAGCTGCTTCTTGGAAGCTGGATTAAATGCCTGTGTTGGTTTTTTGTTTCCAGAGAGACCATAAAAATGCTGTAGCACCTAACAAAACTGGTTAGGAGACAAGCACACATTTTACATTCTGGGCAATTAAAAAAATATTTTAAAAATATACATTTAAAATTATATATATAAAAAAACCCCTAAAATTGAGTTTACTGATGGCTCAGTCTTTTAATGTGGAAACTGGCCAAACTCTGCCCTGCTAAAGATTTCATTTTGGCAGCTTCTGGAGCAGGATTTGGTGCCTATGTGTGGCTGGGTATCGCCATCCACAATGTCTTGGAGCCAGAGACACTGAAAGGGACTGGCAGGTGATGTAGGACCAAGGAAAGCCTTTCCAGAGCTTAAGTGGGTGACCCAAGGGAAGATTTTGTATCATGTGAAATGATGTAAGTTTTTTGTGTCTGTGTACCTGAATCCCATACTCAGTCTCTCACAGAGCCATAGAACAGAGAATCATAGAATATATTGAGTTGGAAGGGACTCACAAAGAGCATTGAAGCACAATTCCTGGACTTAGAGGAGTCAAGTCATGGCCCCTGCACTTTGGTGGCTCCGACGAGAGCTGTAGAGCCTGGAGATGAATTCAGCTCATCCTGAAATATTCAGCTGCAGGACTCTTGAGTTGTGTTGCCTACATTAACTAGGTCTCTGTGGAAAAAAGATCTTCTGGTTGCTGTCTTTATCTCCCACCATCACTGACTCACTTCCCACTGAGTTTGTGTGGGGATATACATGTTACAAACCATGATATGTGACTAACAGCCAGGCAGCTCAGGGGGAGAGGACAAGGCTATGGCATGAACTTGTACTATCCTTGTGCTGTGAAAATTTTCTTAAAATGACTGCACCAACCCAACAGTAAGAACATGGACTGAAAATATCCGCTACCACTTCTTTCAGCCTCTCTGAGCTGGAGTCCAGTTCTGATGAGGGTTTAGGTGGCCACTCCATGATGTGGGAGGAAGAGCAGCATAGGGACAGAGCCAGTCTGGAGTTGAAGACAGGCTCCTGCCCCAGTCTGCAGCCCTTTATGGTGTGAGCATCCACCAGAGACCACGAGGAGTCCTCCTTGCTGCTGTTTCTGCAGAGCCAGATCTGCTAGGTGAAAAGTCTCCTTATCAGCCACATGACTGCCTCCTACATACTAATTGTGGTACCTGAGGTCCTCGGGATAATAAGGGTCCATCAAGGTCTTTCAACACCTTTGTAAATGGTAAAGCTGAATTAAGAAAAAGTCTGCTTAGCCTCATTGATTTGATTTAAACCTGAAAGTCACAAACATGGATTTTTTTCTTCTGACTTGTGAAATTGGAACAACTGATTAGAAAAGCATGAAGACATGATGAACAGGAGACTGGGTTTTGTAGTTGCTTTACGAAGCAGATTTTTGCTGTAAGGGCCAACATCTGAATACCTCGTGTGGCTTGACTCAACAATATTGATACTGGCAAAACTGTTGTTGGAGTTTGTCTGAATTGAGCATTAGAATATCCTTCTGGGTCTGCAGGGAATTATGTGTTGCAAATATGGGCTCTTTCTTGCTACTTTACATTTTATATCATGAACTTTATGTAGAAAGCACAAGGGAACAGTTTGACAGAGGGACATTAATCATACTCTGACATTCCTGATGAGCCAGCTATCAACATCAGGAAGAAGGATGTCCTGCAAGACAGAGCAGAGAAGAACCTGCCACCTTGGGTCAAACTCCAGGTGTAAAAAAGTGCAACAAGAGAACAGTGCCAAACATCACAAAAACTTCTTTTTGACCACAGCTTTGGCTCTGCATGACATGCTGTCTGAAAGACTCAGGTTTGGATTTGAAGAGAAAAGCATGTTTAAGCAGAAGGCAGCACACACAGCAGTTTGGTTTATTTCACAGGACAGATGTATTTGACAATGTGTTCTTAGAAACACATTTTTCCCCTTAGCAATGTGGGGGATGGTTTTCATCCAAGTCTGAAATTACTGTCAGTGCAATAACTTCTTCAGCACTTTTTTGATAGGAGTTGAGTTCACCACTGAGTCTTATTTTTATGGTTATTTGTGAGGTCTGTTAGAAAGCAACCTTCCCTTGCAAGTGAAAATCTCACTTTCCCTTGGCTGCTGTGTTCATCTCTGATGTACGACTATTTCCAAGTTATTGTACTAATTTCTGCTTATGAAAGATTATTAGACTTTTATGAGTTCTGTTGAATCTTTTTTGTGTTAAATCTACCCCTGAAAGTGTTCAAAGCCAGGTTGGATGGGGCCCTGAGGAACCTGATCTAGTGGGTGGCATCCCTGCCCATGGCAAAGGAGTTGGAAGATGATGATATTTAAGGTCCCTTCCACCCAAACCATCCTGTGATTCCATTATTCTGTCCCAGGAGCCTATAATGCCCTAGCAGCCTCACACACTGCTCGATACCTGTCAAGTGAGACAGTTTTCTCTTACAAACACTGAAAATTTATCTGGAAGAAATTCCAGGTTTCATTTCAATATGGTTTTGGTATTTGCACTCTGAATCCAAGTGGAGGGTTACAGCTGCTATGTACCAGACCTGAAAATCAGTGCTTCAGGGTGAAATCCAATTAAAAAAGAACATTACAACACAGAACGTAAGTTCAGACGATTGAGCAATAATCTCTAAATCATCTTGCCAGCATTGTCTGAATAGAGAGCTACTGGCACTCACCACCCATCTGTGCAGCCATAAACTCTCCTGTAACACAGGTTCCAGCAAACTCAGGACCATCCTGGGCTGAGAAGATCAGAACTGAGCAGGCTGGGAGAGAAAAGCTGTTGTGTTTCCACCTTCACAAGGTAGACCTGCTTAGATCATACCTCTAACACATTGTCTTCTACCTCTGATAGCCTGGNCTGAGAAGATCAGAACTGAGCAGGCTGGGAGAGAAAAGCTGTTGTGTTTCCACCTTCTCAAGGCGTGACCAGGTAGACCTGCTTAGACCATACCTCTAACACATTATCTTCTGCCTCTGATAGCCTGACAGAATCTGTGGATACATCTCTCCTTGAGAAGCATTTGAAATGGATATCCTAAGCATTTTTTAGCTGAAAGCCTTAAGCATTAGAGGATGAAGTAAAAGAGGTTGGCTTTCTCAGCCTGAGGCTTCAAACCCACAATTTTCTCCTTCCAGAAAATGCCCTGCTCTCTACATCACACGCTGTGTTGAGTGGCTTGGGACAAACCTGGCATTTTACACATCTCCTGTAAAAGCTATGACAGTAAGGAATAAAAATTTGTTTTTAAATATGCCAGAGCAACTGCAGCACAAGAAATATGATATCTCCATGGTGCAGGGGTTCATGCACTAAGCAGGAGGGAGAAGGACTTCCAGATTTCAAAACTGATCCTTTCCTGTGTTTGCTGAATGTTAAAGGCACAAACTGACCTGAGGACAGGATATTTTGTATAACTGTGTCCAGTTCTGGGCCCCTCAGTTCTGGAAGGACATTGAGGTGCTGGAGCAGGTCCAGAGAAGGGCAACGAGGCTGGTGAAGGGACTCAAACACAAGTCCTATGAGGAGAGGCTGAGGGAGCTGGAGTTGTTTAGCCTGGAGAAGAGAAAGCTCAGGGGAGACATCATCACTCTCTACAAGTACCTGAAAGGAGGTTGTAGCCAGATGGGGGTTGGTCTCCTCCCAACTATCAGTAGGACAAAAGGACACAGTCTAAAAGCTCTAAAAACTCTAAAAGAGTCTAAAGCTCTGCCAGGGGAGGTTTAGGTTGGATATTAGGAAGAAATGCTTTAGAGAGAGTAATAAGTCATTGGAGTGGGCTGCCCAGGGAAGTGGTGGATTCTCCATCCCTGAAGGTTTTTAAGATGAGACTGGATGTGGCACTGAGTGCCATAGTCTAGTAACTGTGGTGGTATTGGATCAAGGGTTGGATTTGATGATCTCAGAGGTCCTTTCCAACCCATCTGATTCTATGATTCTATGATTTTCATCATTCCCAGTTCCCAGGCCACCAGCTATGACTGTCTTGCTCTTCTTCCGTTTACCATGTTTTTGTCCCATTTATAGAGTGCCTTATCTATCCTCTCTTGCTGTTTCCATTGCAATCCCTTGGGACCAATCAATATGAAACCTTCAGCAACATCACCCTTGATGCTCCCAGAAGGGCAGAGCTACACACAAGCAGAGATTTGAACCCATCTGCTGAAAAGCAGAGGCAGAGCACTGCTGTTTCAGCTTCTGAACACTGACAGACGCGTCACCAGCCCACTGGCTGCAGCCGTGAGAGGCCACATCACAGCCCAGGAGCTGGGTCTTGTGTACACTGCAGAGCTGGGAGGAAAACACCTGATCATGTGAGAGCACCGAGTGTTTACTCAGTGGGATGTACCTGGGCAACCCAAACACTCTGCATGTGTGTTGGTAACGTGTCCGGCAGAGCGGAAAGCTGACAGAGGATCTTGATCCATCAAAAACCTCAGAGGTTTCCTGTAGAACATGCAAAGGATTGTCACTAACTGTCTCCGTTCAACCAGCCGCTGTTCTGGTGGGACATGGATGCAGTCACCTCTCTCCGATGTGCCCGTCCAGGTCCTGATCCACTCTGGAGGTACCTCACAGAGCACAATCTGAGGCACAAAGGGAAGAAGAAACTCAAGATCTCAGGCAGACAGCTGCTGTCAGTCCCCCCACAGGTCTTTGGCTTGGACCAGCTGCAGGTCCTGGAGATGAGCCCAGAACGAGAGAGCTGCCTGAGGTACCGGATGGAGCTGCTCCCCCGGGAGATCGGCCGCCTGAGGAACCTCACCTGCCTCTACGTGGACTCCAACAACCTGAAGAAAATCCCTGCCGAAATTGGCACTTTGAGTTGCTTGGAGAGGCTCACTCTGAGCAACAACAAGCTGAGCTCGCTGCCTGTAGAAATGGGGGCACTCCAAAGGCTGCACAGCCTCCACCTGGCCAACAACAGCCTCACTGAGCTGCCTGCAGCCCTCTGCCAGCTGAGGAGCCTCACCTTTCTGGATGTGAGTGACAACAAAATAGGTAGAATCCCCTCCAGCATTCGGCATCTGGAGAAACTGGAAACATTGCTGCTGCTTTTCAACTCACTGGAGAGCCTTCCTGAGGATGTCTGTGTTTTAAGGAATCTGCGCACACTTTGGTTGGGAAACAATCAGATACAGTCCCTTCCAGCAGGTTTTGGGGAGCTGGTGAACCTGGACTGGGGATACAACTACTGCTCATGCAATTTTGAGGGGAATCCACTACAGAGTCCTCCCCCTGAAGTCTGCAGCAGAGGTCCTGAAGGGATCAGAGACTATTTCTTGTCACTTCATAGGATTCAGAGAGACTGAACCATTGGTGTCAGTTCTCCTGATGTGTCTGAGATGGATTTATTCTGCACAAGTGTTTCAGACAGAAAGCTCTGGTGAAATCACTCTGTGGAGCTCAAAAGTTTCCTTTCTGCTCTAAGGTGATTTCTCTGGTAGTCTTTTTTT
>VYXB01010054.1:0-73558 GCA_013397135.1 Pachyramphus minor | reverse complement strand
TTTTTTTGACGCTGGTATTGCACGGTGGTGTATACCTTTCAAAAACTCATCCAGGGACAACTGTAATGTTTTTCTTATTTATGATAGGCTTGTCTCAGGAAATGTTGCAGCCAAACATCCAGTCTGAGAAAAGGAACAAGTATGAGAGGACAGAGTCAGGTAAACAACTGGTGATATGCAAATAGCAATAATCCCTACTCTGTTTGCACACTTGTTTGTGTCTGGACTCAAAGTAAATGCAAGCTGAGATTTCTGGAAGCGTTTAAGGTCATACTGACTTGTAGATCTGGCTTTGCTTCAGGTAGCCCAGAATCTGATAATCTTCCCTGGAGTTTTACATCACACACAGATTAAATCATTTCAGGCTTCTGCCTGGCTCTGGATAAAAAGCAGCCTGTGTCCAGGTCCCACAAGGTATCAGGCAAGTGATGTCTCCATTCCTTTGGCAGGACACAGTGTATTTTTTAGCCTGTTTCTCCTGAAGAACTGTGTCAGCACTCTCTGGAGGCAGCATGGAGTTGATGTGCCAGTCCACCCAGAGCAGACCTCAGTGATACAGCTCCTCAGAGCTTGATGATGCACAAGAGTAGCCCAGATTTAGAGCATGCAGCACTAACAGGAAAAGTTTCCACTTTTACTGAGTCTGGGAAAGTGTTCAGAGTTATTAAAATATCAGTATGCAAACTTCTTGCAAGGGAACATTCTGAGAATCCCTGTCTATAATCATAAAAGGCTTCATCAGTGTTACATTATGGAAATTTGCTGAGACTCCTTTCTGTTTCATTTTGCTCTCTTTTCCTCTTATCATGAACATTGCTCTCCCATCTCTCCTCAACTCCTCTCCTCTTTGTGGGTGTTTTCTCTGTGGCTACTCCCTCTGACATTTGTGTATCATTATTTTCTCATTAAAACTTCTCGTTCTCTTTGCCCTCTGTCTCCTTTGTTTCCTAGTTCTCCTTTGGTCAACATACAGAAAGCTGCAGTTTTGTGTTTCCTGGAAAGAAGAAGGACTGAGTCAGGCCTGGTGGGAGCTGAATGTGTTCTTACAGAGTTCACAGAAAAAGGGAGAGAGAAAGGGTTTGAGACATTGATACGTGGACCATTAATTCTCTTGTTCAGTCATTTGCTTCTCCTTGTAGCAAAAATCAGCACAGGATCTGAATCAATGCTGAAATTTTTCTGGATGACAGAAGCACAATGCCAGACATGCTTAAAACGAACAGATTTTCACATTGCTCTGCCCCTGTGTCTGCCCCTGACCTCTGTGAATTTGTCAAACAAGCTGTGACTTTTTGGTGTCATAGTAACCAGATTCACTGTATCATTAGGATATCACACAGAGATAAATCAGTGCATGCAATAATGGGCACACAATTACATCACACCAGTTTGTTCGGTTTTTCTGCAGCTGATTATTTCTGAGATGTGTGACATAGGAAAGAAAAGAGTAAAGGGACCATGGTGCCTTGCTTTCTTGGTGTGGCAGCATGAAGAATTGGAGATAAAGGAGCAGGAAAATGAACTGTAAGTCCTCTGCAGTTTGGTTTTTTTCAGAGGAGATTTGGGACTGTGCATGAAGTAGCTCCTGAAGCTGGTGCCACACATCAGGCAAAAGCTCTATCAAGGTGGCAACTTTAAAGACATTGAAAAACTCTGGTCTTGTTCCTGTTCTTGTACTTGATCCATTCTCTGCATTCAAACAGGTCCTATTTCCCCATTATTTCTGCTGTTTCCCCATTTCTCTCACCCCCTTCAATATGTACAGTCATTCTGCTTTTTTAAAACTTGCCTCATAAAGGATATGAGGTTAAAGGCAGTGCCAGTATCAGGGCACAAGTAAAGACAAGGTTATCACCTTTGTTTTAGACGTGTGTGGGAATTAAATTCTAGTAACTATGGTCTTTTTAGTGGCTTTTCTCTAATACACCGAATCCTTCCAGGACATCATCTTAGACAAGTGGCAAGAAGGACAATTCCTCCTGTCCCATATCAGATTCTTCAGATCCCATATTGCTGGTTTTCTTCTACACTGCACAGTGTTTGGGTTTGAGGTTCGATTTCCAATTTTGGATACCTTTCTCTTCTGTTTCTTGGCCAATGATTCCTGAAAGGCAAGCTGACTTTAGCTTGTTTGGGGAGTTTATAGTATCTCAAAGCTTTTGCTTTTGGTTTTGGTCAATCAGGTTTCACATGCTTTGCTTAACTAATCCTCTCTCCAAAAACCAGAAACACAATTTCTGAAACCTGCTCTTATCTTTTAATAATATACCTGTCATTCCTGAGAGTGAATGAAGCTAAAAAGGGGGTTAAAGAATGCAGGAAAATGTAATCTTCAATAAACAGTGCCAGTACCTCTGCTGTAATTCTCCAGCCTGTTGGCAACAAGAGAAATTCTGTAAAATTAATGCAAGTGAGGGCACTTTGACCTTACCATCAAGCTGCTTGTGCAGAATATGTTGCTCAGAAAAAATTATGTCCTGACACCAGGTAGTCTGCCATCTTTTCCTTTCTCTTTGTCCCAAGTGCTTCCAAAATTGCACTTCACAAGGTGGAAACCCCAACAGTGCATATTCACTGCAGCATCTGTGTTAGTGGCAGAGCAATAAGTAGACCCTGGTGTTGTCATTAAGATGGCATTAAAACCTAATCTCAAACTGCTTATCCTGTGTTTGTTGTACTGTCTGTATTGTTGCTAAGCATCCTCCTTTGTGCTCATTAAAACTTCAAGTGTTAATATCAGAGAATGGCAAACTGCTTGGATATAGGGCCCTGGTGAAAAGACATGGATATAAACCATACTCGGGGGTGAGAGGAAGGAGGGAATTGTTAAAGCTGCCATTCAGTATTGATGGGAGTTGTGTTTGCACTTCCCTTTCCCTGTCCCATGCTGCAAGCAGCCTGGAGCAGGAGAGCATCTTGCCCTGGAATCACACAGGATTTTCATTTGGAAACTTTTACTCCTTGCAGCAGAGCAGTAATGAAATGTAAAAGCAGGGAGCAACAAAAGCTCCAAATAGAAATTCTGGGAAACAATATATATAAGGGCAGAGGGCTCCTTAATTTAACATACAAATGCATAACACTTCACAGGCTGGTAGCTCAAGCTGGACAAGTTCTGACTACAGATAAGCTACATATTTTTAATGCTGGAGAGTTCACCTGAGGATATGGCAGAATCTCTACCACCCAAAGTCTGTAAAACCCACAGTCTCACTCTACTGAAGGTATGACTGTAACACTTCACCTTGTTTTATGCAAAGTCAAGCTTACAAAGGCTCCTTCTGTTTTTAAAGTATATGTCTACAATCTATGGCTACCATAAAAATAAAAGATTAGAGTCCACCTTTTATTTACTTCTACCTTGATTTGTCTTTTCATCTTTTCAGTTTTCAGTGGCTACTAGCAATGCTTAAAAAGTTGAAGGTCCCCAAGTTTTGCTAATCAGAGGTCTCTTGTGGCCAGTGATGGAGTCTCTGAGTTGGAAAAACAAAAATGAAGAGGTGGTTGCTGTTCTCGTCATGCCTGCTGGAGTCAACAAAAAATTTCTAGGCTCACAAATGAAAAGCTGGTTGTGAATTTAGTCTGAGTGGACTTAAGCACCAACCAGTTTGAAAAGTCTTGTGGTTGATCAGTCAAACACATTGCATGTTAGAGGGCATCAAAGGAAACACCATTTTGCAGACCACTAGAAAACAAAAGGCACTGCAGGTGTCGTCTTACATAAACTACAAACATATTTGATATCTGAGAGTGGCAGCTTGTGAATCTGCCATTGTTGGGGAAAAGGCCGTCACTATCGAGAGAGGCCACTATTCCTGCCAGCTGGATGGACCCCAGTGCCACCTACCTTTCTGTTTTCCTCTGTGCTCTGAAGTCTCATCTCAGAACTTGACAGTCCAGCTCAGCAATGAGAGTTTTCAGGTGATGCAACACTGAATCAGTGCAAGAAGCTCAGGTCTGGCATGAATATTGAATATCATGTCAGTTTTGGTCACCACAATATAAGAAAGATATTAAGCCACTATAGAGTATCCAAAGGAGGGGGAAGGGCCTTGAGGGGAAGCTGTATGAGGAGCAGCTGAGGGCACTTGATCTGTTCAACCTGGAGAACAGGAGACTGAGGGGAGACCTCATTGCAGTTACAACTTCCTTGTGAGGCGAAGAGGAGGGGCAGGCACTGATCTCTTCTCTGTGGTGACCAGTGATAGGACCCAAGGGAATGATCTGAAGTTGTGTCAGGGGTGGTTTAGATTGGATATTAGGAAAAGGTTCCTCACCCAGAGAGTGTGGTTGGGCACTGGAACAGGCTCCCCAGGACACTGGTGACAGCACCAAGCCTGACAGATCTCAGGAAGCATCTGGATGACATTCTCAGGCACATGGTGGGAGAGTTGGACTTGATGATCCTTGTGGATCCCTTCCAGCTCAGCATATTCTGTGGTTCTGTGATTCTGTGAATCCATGGGATCAACAGGTTTAATAATCATTGATTGCATAAGTTCAGTCATCATCAAAGGCACTGGATTCAATGGAACATGATTCCCCACACTTGCACAATGGCACCACAAAAGTGATATATCATGGGCAAGTGCCTTATCATTCAGAACATTAAATTGCAATGGAAGCCTAAGTAGCATATCTAATTAACATCACATTCAGCCATACAAAGAAAGGTTTTTAACTCCCCAGAGTGTTCTGCCCATGAACCAAGAGACAGGTGGTTAAATGGTAAATAAATACCACATCCAAGCCATGGATTTCCTTTGTTTGTTAAAGATCTCATCAGTCATTGAGAAGCTTTTTATTTTTCTGCCACCCGAGGGAAACTATAAATCATGACACCACTCTCATCGCCTAACAAACAACTTTCTTTGAACAGTTCAGGAAGCAAGAGAATAACAAGAGGGGGAAAGTGATGCCACAAGCAAAGCCCAGATAGAATAACCCACACTTTGTACTGGAACTCACTGAGTTTTGCCAGACTTCAGACAGCCAATCTGGAGCTCACTTCTGTTGAGATTCCCAAAGCGATCCCACATCCAGTCATTTGGTACATGAAATTTATGAAGACTTGCATTTAGCAGGATGCAGTGACTCTCATATCAGAGGTATTGATCCAGTTGAGGTCAGGCCATTAGCACAGAGTTATGTCTAAAACAAAATCTTCTGAGTGCTTTGCAAGTCTCACTGTTGAAAAGTTTAAATTGAAGCTTCTTCTTTGTAATGAGAGCTGCTTTTTTGGTTTGTTTGTTGTTTCTCATACCCCCCAGACTTAGAAAACAGATTACAGTATTCCTGTTTGCAACAAGTCTTCAATACATGGAACCTGTTGAAGAGTTTCTTATGAGACTTCCTAAAGTTAAATAAACACTGAACCTGCTCGTCTTTAATCTCTTGTTTTCCACATCTCAGGGAGTCCTCTTCTCCTCTGGACTATTGCTGCACACCTTTGCTGCGCAGTCACATTCAAAAGTTAATACAACATGACATCTGAATTCTTTCTAGTGACAAAGGAAGGACTATCGTACATTTGAAAGTTATAGCCCTGGTTTTTCACTCCTGTATGGTAGTGGTTACTCCTTTTTCACAAGGAGTTCACCTTGTCATCTAGTGTGATACCACACTGCTACCAAGATGCTATTGGCAAATTTTGATATTGGTGTATTGTAAAAGCTGAAGTCTGTGGCTTTGCACTTGTCCCTGTTGAATTTCCCACTCCAAATAGGTTATAGTATTCTCCAAATCAGTCTGAATTCAAACCCTGTCCTTCTGTGCTTACAATGAGCTTTATGCCATCTCAAAATTTAATAACTGTACTCTCTTTTCTATCATATAATTCATTAATGAAAACATATGCCAGGATTGGATCCGGAAGAGGCCTGGCTGAACTCCATTTCTACATCCTTGCACCCTGACAAAGCACCACCAATAACCTTTCTGAGACGTTATCAAACCAGCTTTGCACCCAATCAATCACAATCTCATCTAGACCAGGCTGCTGGGTCTCACTCATGAGAATGTCAAATGCAACCCTTTTGAAAACCTCAGTGAGGGTAAGATTTGTGACAGTTACTTCTCCTTTATTCTTAAAGCCTGCTACATTGTTAAGAGTGGAGATTAGATCAGTTCAACACCATTTATTCTTAACAAATCCACACGGGCTACTTGTCCTTGCTGCTACATGAAGCAGCCGCTTCATGTTTCAAGGTGTGACTTGTTACCTTCCAAGGGCTTATGAAATGTGCATTTGTTCCAGAATTTGTGCAAGGCTCAAAGGCAGGTGAGAATCATTTCCCATCCCTCTCCTCCAACATGAAGCTATCTTTAATGCAACAGCCACTTGCTGCTTCAACCTTGGCAGTGACAAGGACTCCAACAGAGCTCTGTAGAACACGAGCACAGCCAGGCTGGAAGAATTTGGTAGGGTCTGGTCCATGTCATGGCTAGCCCTGATGTGCTCTGGTTGGCCCCATGGTGAGAGTGGGGGGCTACAGCTCCTCTTGCAGTTTGGGAAATGCAGCACAGAAACGTGGGATAACCTTAACTTCCATTTCCATACTTGGCTGCTGTGCCGAGGACTTCAGCCTGGTCATGGCTCAGGGAGAAGGAAGTCACTGAGAAGGGGAAAAGACACAAGTCTCAAGGCACCTAACCTATTTTGGTTCTGTCCTGTCAGCTGGGAGCTCTGTTGACTTTTGTTTCTGCATTCTGTTTTCAAATGGATGTCCTTAATCCTATTTCTCAGACCCAGAATGGGCCTGAGCAGCATGAAATTTCTAAGAAGGCAGCAGGAGACTGAGAGTTTTGATCCTGCAGTAATAAGCTTCAGTAGCTCACAGCGTGAGTATGTGTGTGTTCCCTGGGCAGCTGTGTCATCTGGAGGATATCTGCACCCTTCCACTTGTAAGAAGGGTGGATCACATCAGTTCAGACATCTTCTTTTGATCTAGATGAAAAGATGGTTCCTTTTTGTTCTCAACACTAGTGCTGCCTGTTAGGAGGATGTCCCTTTCCACTGGGTCTGTATGCTCACAGAAAGAATAGGGGAAAAAAGTCAGCTCACATGGGCTAAATATCTGCCAGGCTGATTTCTCTTGTATCATTTTCACACATAAAATACTGTTGCACTTCAGCTGTTTATAAACATCCACACATTGATGTTTATCCAGACACACATGGTTCTGTGTCTGGATACTTTTTCCAAAGTCTCCTTTTCAGGTGTAAAGCAGGTCTTACCCAGACTGAACAACTGCGATTTGTTCCTAGAGCACTAATGAAAATAAACTAATCCCTTATTCCTAATTTTTTTTTTTTTTCAACTGTAAATTTCAAGCACTTTGGTCATCCTTAATTCCTCTTCTGGTGTTTGATGGTGTCAGGGTTTGCACAACTAGAAAAAGTATATGGGATTGAGAGGCAGAGCTTCTCTGTAGACTCTTTTTGAGCTGATGTTTATCAAAACTCTGCCTGCCCTTCCAAGGAGTTGGACTTGATTACCTTGCTTGTTCCTTCCAGTTCTGTGCTCTTAGTTGTCTCTTTGCTTATTAGACTGTGTTATTCATTGGGAACAAGCTAAACTGATGTTCTGTATATCAAGAGCATTTCTGTTTGAAATGTTATTTTTCTTTAGCTTTTTGTTCTATTGTTTGTATTGTACAGGCTGACACCAGTTCTGCACAGCTCTGACACATTCTGCACTGTCATATATACTGGAATTTTTTTGTTTCTTTCCTAGAAAACTTTTAGTGATTTGGCTGAATGAAACTAGAAAAGAAAATAAAAGAAGTTATACAATTCCATGGGTATGTGTACATGTGGATTCTGCATCCTCATGCAGCAGAGCCATTAGGCAGATACCCTGTACAGATCCTAGTTCCTTGCCCTGTTTTAATATTCAAAGCACTTTGCAGACTCTTCTGGATGTCATTGTGTCCGTGCCAGACCTTCAGACGTTTCTTCAGAGAGAAAGGATAATAATGGTCTGACATTATACAGGAAAACTAACATTTGCTTTATTTGAATTAGGAAGATTGCCACTGGAAATGTCTTGCATTTCAGAAAGAGCCTAAGTTAAAATGATCCTTCTGTCTAGAGAAGAGAATATAAGACCTTCTACAATCAATTTTCAAAATCAAATGTTCTTTTTAGTTGTAAAAGTCTTCCCTTGCCCCATCACAAATAAGTTTAAATAAGCATAGTGCTTTATTTCATAATTATCAAAAGTTTGCCTGTTTTTTATTTTTCTTATTGCAAACTGTAGCAACAAATTTGCATCTTTTTTTCCTGTGAATACTGCATGTATCATATGTTGGCAAAATATAAAAGATTGTTGTTGCAGAAAAAGATGTAGATTTTTTATTGTCTGGTCCCTTAAACAAAAAGAGGGTGGCTACAGGCATGAATTTATGTAGATGTTTTCAGAGCTGAAGAACTTGAGCTGCAGCTTCATTCAGGAATCTGTAAAGACTGATTCCCTCTTATCTCCAGGACAGATTGCAGACATCATTCTCTGGCACTGGTTACAAAAATCTCCTTAGGCAAATGGTCTCCAGCTATTGTCACTGAGGACCCTTCCATGTGAGAGTAGTGCTGCTCATTGTCAGCCTTACTGGTGCTTCTTGGAGAAGAAATGAGGAGCAGAGGGACTCTAGAATAAAGCTCTTCTCCAGAAGGATTCCCAGCTGGCCCAGTGATTTAGAGCTGATAGGTGTTTCCTTGAAGAGGATGCTCTAAGGTACAAATTATACCCTAGATAGCCTTGCTTATATATTTTCTGAAAACGCTTTTCAGCAGCCTTCTGCAGACCGTTCCATTTTTCACAATATTTTATATCTACCACAAAGAAATCAACTTCTCAGCTATGGATCCCTGCCCTTCACTTCAATCTGAAGGTCTAAAACAAGTTTCAGACATTGAGGTCAAAGTATTGGAACTGTTATGGGTGTATCAGTTTTGCTCTGTGCTGCTTACTGGCCACTTCTGTCCATGCCTTTGGTGAATATGGCTGAACTAGTTGGTCTCTCCTGGCTATACACTGTGTCTGCAGCAAAAAAACTTGGAGGGTTTAACCTGCTGGAAGTGGTACTTGGAAGCACCATTCCTGTAACACTCATCTGTGGGATACACCCTGAGCATGAAAGTCAGAGCTTACAGATGGATTTGCCTACACATTTTCCTGAAAAAGAGACTCCTCTACCCCCAAAATTCCCAATAGAGCTTAAATCCTCAAAAGCTGGGCTGTATTACAGGTGGAACTAAGGCACTAATAATTTAAAACCCAAGAAAGCGCAGAGTGGAAGAGAACAAATTTAAACTGGTTTATAAATGTGGCTCCATACTGGCAATCCAGTCCTTCACATGAGATTTGTTGTCTCTCCAGTAATCTTGGAGCTTCTTGGATCACAACATTTTGCACATGGTACCCTCTGGAGTAGTTTCTTTTCATCCCTTATTGGTCCTGGCTGCCTGCGTCTGGAAGAAGAGCCATGTTGGTTCAGAACAAGGATTACCTTGGAAAATCTGTGCAGCATTTAGTCCCTAATTAGGGCTGTAAAAGGTAACCTTAGGAAAAATAAGAACAAGCAAAAACATTTAATACTGTCCTCTAATGCTTTTCCAGTTCCTGAGAATTTACTGTTCAGGAGAGACCTTAACCTGATGGAGCTTGTCTGCTTAACAGATCTCTCTTCCAAATATCAGTCCAGTGTCCTTTGAGCTCACAGAAACTTCTTGCACCCACACCACCTCTGGCAAAGAGTTTCCTATTTCATGAAAAAATCACCCCCATCTGAGGTCTCCAATGCCCTCATGTAATGGTACTCTGGACAGTCAGTCCCTATCCACCCCCTGTTTTTGCTGCTTGTGAGATATTAAGGGGGCCTATAAAAACGAGGGAGAAGGGCTTTTTATATGGGCAGGGGAAATGGTTTTAAGCTGACAGAGAACAGGTTGAGATCAGATGTTAAGAAGAAATTCTTTACTGTGAGGGTGGTCAGGCACTGGAACAGGCTGCCCAGAGGTGTGGCTGCCCCATCCCTGGAAGTTTTCAAGGCCAGACTGGATGGGGCTTTGAGCTACCTGGTCTAGTGGAAGGTGTCCCTGTCTATGGCAGAGGAGTTGGAAATGGATGAAATGGATGTGATTCTGTGATTCTATATGAGCACCTTCTATCTCCTGTCCATGCTGCTGCTCCCCTCCTGCTCCTGTCCATGTTTCTTCTCTACCCATTTCACATGTAATCTTGAAAGCTTTTCTGTTCCAGGCATATTTAATTATTCTAAGGAAGGCTCCAGCTTCTTCTGTCTTGATGCTTTTACCTGCTTCTTCCTTTTGCATCCACAACAAAAGAAAATCAGATGGGCTGCCTTCTTACTCCTCACTACAGCCTTTGAAAAGCAAACACACGAACAACATGTAAAGCACATATGATTGGTCATGCTGATTTTTTTCTCAGTGAGAAATCCTGAATCCCTTCTTCTTTTACAGGCCCTCCACTCCAGCAGGTTTTTTTCACTCTAAAATAGCATTTGTTTTTCAATTAAAGTCAAATAATTTTTGAGCTAATATGTTAATTAAAACTAAACATGTTTGGGGCTGAATTACAAGTCTCTGTAGGATACAGGATGCTCCAGTAATACTAAAGAGGAAAGATGCAGAGTCACTAAGTATGAAAGTGCAAGCTTCATCTATAGTGAAGTCTGCTTTAGTTCCACTTGATTCTGTACAACTGCAGCAATTTACTGCACTTGACCTTTACCATGAGATTTAGAAAGGAAATGTTTGATATTCTACTCTATTTTCAGGAAACCTAGGAGACAGATAAGTAATACTGCTGCCTTTTCCAGATTGTTCCCTGAATAATTTCCTTGATACATGGTCAGAATTCAGAGACCTTGATTTCTTGCACAACAATTTCTTAGGAAGTGGGAACCTGCCACTGAACACACTGAATCTTGAGTTCACAAGCCCATAGATTTCTGTTTTAAAATTCTTCCTAAAAGTCTTTTAAGAGTTATTCTGAGAATCAGCACAAATTTATTTTTTTAGGGAAAAATTTATGAAGCTTATTAAAATAGGTGGAAATCTGCCCACCCTGGAGATTAGCATTCTTTAGGCTTTGTCTCCTCTCTGGTTTGCATGACTTGGGAACCAGCTCTAAATTTCACATGAAATTACATCTCAGGAGTTCCATCATAAAACAGCCACAGTGTCTGCAGCAAAGAAATGATCTTTTCTGCCCTGTTCACTGCTAAGCAGTGCTGGCTATGTGCGAAGTCATCACAGAGTAATTTCCACTGGTTATTCTGGCACCCAGACTTCTTTCAATAATGGATGAGAAGGACATTGATTTAATTCTTGCCATGTTCATTTTACCCTAGAATTTCAATATGCACCTCTAGATAACTGCATAGAGCCTTCCAGCATTATTTCTGCCTTTTTAAAAGACAGAATGGGAATTGCATCATCAGAGCTTTAAGCCCTGAGCTTTGCAGGACCATCACTGTTGTAGTGCACCATAAAATACCTACACAGTATCTATCCATAAACCATTGGATACCAAGCTCCTGCACTAGGAGACTGCTGCAAACCTGCACATACAATGTTTTAGGCAATGACTCAGAACTATGGTGTGATGATGAACACTGAGGGGATAGGACTGTTTTTTTGGGAAGGAGCCTTTTGAGAGTAGCAAGCTGAGTTGCATTCATGCAGTTAAGTATGTAATTCCAGAATCCACTTTATGGTACTGGCCACTTGGTATAGCCTACACTGATCTTTCCCACATAATAGCCTCTCAATATTAATGAAGAACACGGGCTTTCTCTCTAACCCTCCCACTCATTTCCTGTTGAGTGATATTGACAGAGTAAAGCACAAGTGCACTTCTTTTTTTCATTATTATTTTGGGTCTTGTTTTCCATTCTTTGCCTACTTTCCTATGTAGTCAGCCCATGAGGCAAAGAGAAACCAATTCTAAGCTAGGCAGTGGAGTTTCAGACTGGATTCTGTTGCACCTATTGAAGGATGCTAATTTTTGTACATAAATACATTTTCCAAAATGATGCCCAAAATGAAAATAAGATTCCATAACATCAGGTGCCCTTGTGCTTCTGTATTACTACCTTTTATTTCTGCTCCTGATGCAAGTGAATTTTATGCAGTGTTCAGTACATATTGTATTCTCGAGGCATAAACTCACCGCAGATAACAACACTTGAGTTAGCAGCAGGGATCAAGAGCTATGGAATTTTTGTGTGGAGAAACTCTATAAATGAAGAAGTGCCATGAAAATGCAAGGCATGAATACATTGCAGCCTCCTCAGCTTTCAGAGCTGTCAAAGGTCTCAGTGTATGTAATTACATCAGTCACACGCTTTCTTCATGCCATGTTATCAGAACAGAAGGAAGACATAGAGTGACTGATAAATCCCTTCAGTCCAGACTTCGTTCAGTCATGAGAAAAATAAATTGCATACAGAAGTACTTTTTGCTACCTTTATGGTGAAGTATCACAACAGTAAGTATTCTGGACCATCATGTATCTGCTTCAATAACTGGAGAGATAAACACACCCTTGCCTCCAGAAATTAAAATCAACTTAGTACAAGACTATGGTCAATGAGCACTCACATTCACACTTGTTTGCCTGGGGTAGTGCCAAGGGATTTGATAAAAAAGTAAGAGGAGAGAAGACAGCAGATTGCAGAGGTGGAATCGGTGTTAAGTCTCTCCTTGCTGGACCAAGGCTTGAAAAGTCATCAGGTAACATGGTGAAGAACAAGTCCAGCACAGCAAGGATGCTTATCTTTACTAAGGGAGAGGAGTGATGTGCTGAATTAGATACAGAGGAAAGCAAGGCAATGATATTACACAGGCTGCTTGATTTAGCTCCTGCTCACTCACCCATCAGAGGTCTCTCAGGCTAGAAGAGATTCTGTATGCCGACCCCCAGGAGCATCTCATTCAATATAGATTTTTCTGGCTGTGGACTGTTTTTATCAACATCTCTAGAACAACAACAAAAAAAGAGCAAAGTCAATAAGATTGCATGCAAGTTATAAGCTTAAATCCTTCGGGTTAGCAGCAGTAGTTTCTATCCATTTTTTACATAACCACTGTGGAGTTTGTCCGGCAGCAACAGAAAGCGTTTTCAGAAAAGATTGCTTTTATCTAGTTGACAGTCTTCTATTTATAGTTGGCAAATATTTCCATGGTTCAGGTTTATGACCACACTGTAGCCTTTGGTATCATGACTTAAGCTTAAGCCAGTTATAGCCATGCAGTGGTTTGTACGTGAGGCTTTTTTTGCTGGGAGAAGCCATAGAGGATGCAGCATTCATATTCATTTTAAAAATTCAGAGACGCTAGCCACAAAGTCCAATAATGAAGAAAAAATTGTGTAATTCCTTAAAAAGTCAAGCTTAATAATTTGGTTTGTCAATGAATAATAAAAACTATAGAAGCAAGGTACTGGAAAGCTGTGTGTTTGTTCCTTTGCTTCAGTATATTCTATTATAATGATGAGGAAACAGATCCCAAGCAGAATGTAAACAGTTTGCATCTCAAACTGTGGGTCCTTGCTGACTCTAATATTTGATGATGATCCTTATGCTCTGTCTCATGGGGTACCTTACCCAGAGTACCAAAATACTGTTGAGTAGATTTGGAGCACAACTGACACTACAACATGGTGTTCATCCTTGGATGCAAAGCTGTAATAGACTTGTGTAACAGTCAAACTTCTAGGGAAAAAAACCACAAAGTGCCCTAAACTTTAAACAATGTGGAAGAGATCTTTTTCAAAGATGGGACAAGATTAATGTGAGCTTTCAATGCTTCTCATTCAGAATTGCAGGGGTTTGCACTCTATCCTTAGCAGTGCAGTGAATATCTTTTCCCAAACAGGTTAAGATGCGTCAACATCTTCTATCAGTTAGGTCAGTCCATCACCTACTACATGAGAACTGTCAGACTTACGCCTTGTACCCCAAGGCACAGCACACACAGGAGGGAAGTTGAACAATCAACCACACAGAGCGTCATTGGCATCCCATGGGAGTCTGGATCTGTCTGAGGTGGGTTACAAGATCCTTTCAGAGTAGAGAATAAGGGAGAATAAGGACATTCATGCCAGTGTTTGAAATGTATATCTTCCACATGCCTCTCACTCTCTGTAATGTACCCACTTTTTGGGAAACAGGGAGCTATTTATTTGAGTTGAAATAAACCCCAATTATAGAGGCATAGTAATAATTGAAGGAAACTTCTTTAGAGGCAGATATGTAAAGCCTGTGGGGGTTTGCCAAGGGCAAGACAAGGTGTACCACAACCTGTAGTGTATCTGGCTGTGGGGTTTATTTAAGAACCAAAGAGATGTGCGTTTTTACCCTGCTGATTCTCTCAGACTCATGCATGTGCATTCACTAGGATTCACCTTCCCTTCCCTCTAGGGAGGTCGCTGTTGGCCTGGGATATTTGGGAAGAAATCACATCAGTCTGCTCTGTGCTGGTGCTCAGATGTACAACCCTTGGGTGTTACTGGTGAGGTCCCTGGGTATCACTTGTCCTCGTGCATCTGTCCCACCTCCAATACCTCCCTCCACTTTCAGGGCCTTTTCTCCTGTCAGGATCTTCACTTTCTTCTTTCCAGGGTCCCAATTTATTCTCAAAGTCACTTATTCTTTTCAGGTATGAGTCTTCTCTTCTTTCCAGACTGAGAGCTCTCAGTTTGCTCAGTCTGAACGGTCTAAGTAGAGAACCAGAGTAAGTGCTCAGTCTCCTCTCTGCTGGTCTCTTTTCATAACCATTTACTTACAGGAGGATTCAGGATGTGTCATTTCTGTTTACACCAGAACTTATAAAATCTTACAGCCAGTCTGTACCATTGCAGTTAGCAAGTACCAGGCTTCTGCTTCAGGGTTCAGTTTGATTTCAGACTTTTCCCACAAAAATAGAATCATGGAATGCTTTGGGTTGGAAGTAACCTTAAAGATCATCTAGTTCCAACTCCCCTGCCATGGACAGGGACAACTTTCACTAGGCCAGATTGCCCAGAGCCCCATCCAACCTGGCCTTGAACACTTTCAGGGATGGGGCAAGCATACATGCACCCAGCTAGCTGCTGTCTGTTGGCTTTCACAATTGAAGGTTTTATTTTTTGCCTACAACAGGTCCATAATATGAAAAAAAGAAGTATGAATCATTAGATGAGAAGTGTGGTCACTTAGGATACTCAAGCAGTCTCAAACTGTTGTCTCCAGAAAGCATCACTGGAGTCAGATGTTCTAATTTATAAAATTTCTGTCTGTGACTTAATAATCACAGAATCACTGAATACTCTGAGTTGGAAGGGATCCACAAGGATCACCAAGTTCAACCCTTAGCCCTGCACAGGACCATTCCCAGGAATCACACTCTGTGCCTGAGAAGTGCCTCCACTCCTCTCTCTCATCTCAAAAACTGCTTAAATTTGAAACTTTCATAAGTCCCTGAGAAACTTCTCAAAAGCAAACAGCCCTTACTGTTCTTAACTCCAGAATATTTTTCTCCCTTGTTTTCATTCTAATTGTTGGAAACACAAATTATGACAGTTACTGTTTTGCCCAATGCTCTGTGTTTTCACCTACAGACCTCAGGTCCCTGATCCTAACTCTCTCACTTGTTGCTGGAAGATTGAGCCCAGAATAGGTCCTGTCCCACACAAAACTGGAGGGCAGAAAACCAAGACAAAAGCAGAAATCTTTGCTGATTTTGACTTTACTATGAACTCCTATAGTCAGAGCAGATTAGTATCTCTTCAGTTTGTTATTTCCATGTATAGGACTCTTGAAAATGATTAATTAATAGTGGTTTTCAACATATAGTGTAAAAACTTCAGAATTTTTTTTAACTGACAGGTTGTTGTGATGTTTGAGGGTAAGACCCCTCTGGCACGGAGTGGTTGGACTCCCTGCCTCGTCCTCAGTCTTCATTAGCAACAGAGGCCAAATTGTGTAGTGTGAAAGTAAACATTTCAAAGTTCATAGCTCAGCAGCTGGTGAGTCACTCCTGAGCCAAGGGGAATGTCAATAAGAAGAGATGCACTGTGAGACGTGATTACTTTCCGGAGAGAGACTCAGTGATTCATTATCAGGTCTTGCTGCATTTTAATTGCAAAGGTTAGAAAACCCTGTTTTGACTCAGGGATTAATAAGGAAAATAACACATATTTGATGACTGGAATGTCTTAGCTGAAACTTTTGCTAAGATTTGCTTGTAGTCATTATCTGTGCATGTCTCTTGTGTCTTTTATTCATGTCTGTGCACTGGTGTTTAGAAGATGAGTCTTAGGCATTGGAAAGCCACAGAGAACAGAACAGAACAGTGGTCTCTGACCTAAAAAGCTACTATCAATACACAGCAAGAAAAAAACTCTAGGTAACTAAGTAGTAAAAAACTCTAGGTAACCAAGATCACATGGAAATCTCTGAAAGAGGTAAGGATTTGAGAAGCAGTCGTGGGTCACACGAGGGTAACCTGAGAGGAGGTCAGATGGAATGAGTGGAATTACACTGGCAGAGCTGAGAGAAGACTGGCTTTTCATTTATTTAGGTAAGAGAAGAAATTTTTTGCTTTTACCAATAAGGGATAAGAACAGAGAATAGGACTCTTCTCTCCTTGAGAAGTCAGTGTAAATACAGGAGGACAAAGACCTGTCTGTTGTCAACGGAAGGAATGCTTTTATTATCTTAACTGAGCTTGTAGAGCCAGTTAGGGTTAAGATTATACAAGACTTGTCCTCATTTCTGTTACTTGTAACTTTGCCAAACTTTAATTATCCTGGCTGAATTTTTTCTTGCTGGGTGTGTGCCTAAAACTGAAGGGTGTGTGTGTGTGCGCGCGTCTGGTGTTTTACTATTTCAGTCATTCTGAAAACTGAGAACTGAAGTAAGAAATTTTTCCTTGTGAGAGAAAAGACACCAGACTTTTTTTTTTTCCCTCAAGAGGCTGCAATGCACAAAGAGGGTGGCTGAAAGTCCAGTTGTTGATCATATTGATGTTAGAGATGTGTCTTTTGCCTGGCTTGCAATGGATATCCAAGCCTGTACATCTTGGAAAACATGGAAAAAGCAAATAGCTCTCAAGACACAGGCACTCTTACAGATGTCCCAGCATCCCAAAGCACCCCCATAACAGTGGTAGAACCTGCAGCTCCCATACACTGAGCAGGACCTTCTCTTCATTGACTCAATCACTTATCACAGGACCTGAGTGTGGTGTCCAAGTGTCAACAGCCACATGGGTCCTATGAAGGTGCACAGCAGCCTCCAGACAGACCTAGAGGAGAGCAGGGCTGTCCAACAGTGAGGAGAAATGAACTGTTCTCTAGACTTTATTCACTGATTGGCTGATGGCCAAAGCTCTGTTGACTTGAGGGAAAGTTGGAAACCTACATGTAGACATCTATATGGAGCTACTTGGATTTGGAATTGTACCCCATCCCTCCCACCTCTGGACAACTGGAGACAAAGGGTGTTGACAGTAGAGGGTGTTGAGAAAGAACGAGTGCTAATGACAGAAATCCCATAATTTGTGTTCATGGCTGTTTTTTGTGTAGGCACCATGATGAAGGAGAAGAGATTCTGGCTAAAGCTGACAGTGGGGGGTTGCAGGCCAACAAACCTGAGAGCAAAGTCCAAGAAGCCCGGAATGACCTGGGGAAAGAGGGGGGGGGAAATGAAAGTCAGCTGGAGTGAACAGGGGACAAATCAGATTAAAATAGAGCCAGTGAGAGAGGATTTATTTTTTTAGTTCTAGAAAACTATTTCCTGGTTAGAAGGATGTGAGCAGCTTTTTTCCACAAGGAATGCAAAATAAGGCTCAAAGCATGCCCTTGTGTAACATGTAGCAGAATCAAATTCCAAGGCTTTAGAATATCATTGTCATAACCTCATTTCTTTAGAAAATGAGGGATGGATGGGAAGAGAATAACTTTCAGAATTGTTGTGGTTTTCATAAAAATAATAATTAAAAAAAAGGCCTCTTGCACAGTCTCCATAGACACCCAACTCATGATGCTCCCAGCTGGCTATGATCTTGTGCAGGGGTCTGGTATGGTTTTTGCCCACCTACATTTCCTTCCAAATCACTGAAAAATAAATCAATTACTTTCCTTATCTAGCTGTTCCAACACAGTGAGGTATAAGCAATTATTTTGCTGAATTACAGCAAATCTCATCTAATATTTCTGCAAGCTTTTTAGTGCTTACCCAAAATTTGACTGCAGATAGCTTACATTTCTGCAGATCCTTACAGTTCAGTGTTTCAGACTGTCTGTGTTTCATTCTAAATGTAAGAAAGTTACTGAGAAGTGCTTCAGCTTGTGTTTTCAGACTTGTGTTGTCACATAGATGGATTTTATAATTAGTATTTTGTAATGCCTAGGAGTCCTGGTCATGGATCAGGAACCCTCTCTCTTGCCTTAGCAGCTGTACAAACACAGGCACCATGAGCTCTCATCTTTGTGGATAGCATCCCTTCCCCTATAATAGGATGTCGCTTTGTTGAATTCAGGTCAAATTCTGTTGTCAGCTACCTTGGCATGCATCAACAAAAACACAGGGTACAGAGCAAGGTTTTTTAAACTTCAAACTAAATGCCCTTCACCAGTGTAAAATTGCCTCCTGCAGCAGAAACATATCACTGAGCTCTGCTGCTTAATCCGTGAGGCGCTGACAGTTAATACTCTAAATGCCAGCAGTGCCAACTGGCAGCCCAGTCCTTGGGTGGATTAAACCAATTATTACTGTTCTCTGTCTTTCTGCTTCGTGCTTTCCCCTGACTTCCCAGGTCTTTCTGGTTTTGCACATGATTTTATACGGATCCTGAAAACTTATGTTGTCTTGGTGTAAAAGAGGGGCCTGGGGATGCTCAGCACTGTTAGTGTTGTGCAGACTGACCAGACGGAGGTTCTGTGCACAGGACACATTTGGGAGATGCCCTGTATGTGACTTTGTGCCTCCCTTCCTCTTTCAAAACCTGTTTGTGATGTTAGGTTGCTTTTCTGGGTCTGAAAGCTGAACCACCCAGTCTTTTAGAGGGGTGTCTATGCATGAGGAGGACACCCCAATACTTAAGACAATGTCTCTCAAGGAGACCTATAAGCTCAGGAGATTATCCTCATTTGGATGCTCCTGCCTCTCTGGGTGTTCCCAGAGTCAAGTCCACTGTGGTGCTGCTGAATGGGTGTGTGGAGGCTTAAAAAGAGGTTGATTTCTGTGAAGGCTCTAGGTCTTCTTTCCACCTGTGGAGCAGAAAAAGGGATGTTTCCTAGTGAGAGATTGGTGAGGGCAACACAGTCTGCCATGGTATGTGCACAGCACTGGACAGACTCCCTCTCTCCTCCTCACAATCCAGTCACTGTAGATCAATATTGGGCAGAAAAATCTGCCAGGTAACACCTGTAAATGGTTTAACGATTTTTAACAGCTGAACAAAAAATCAAAGCTTACTGAAGTGTTGCGAGTCCTGAAAAGTTACCTGTTTTATGTGGTAACTTCCATTGAATTGTCCTGGGGCCCTGTTCCTTTCACAAATAAAAGAACTGTAATGACGCCAGATTGTGCTTCGTTTTTACTAGGTGGTTGAACATTTTTGCACTGGATTGTGCAAAACCAGTTTATACAAAATAAGATCCAGTATTCCACTGCTATATTTGTTTCCTATCTTCAAGGCATCTGTTCTGTAAGCATTCAGTTACACAACCTGTGGCTGAACTAGAGATTATTACTGCATTTATCAGTGCTACACAAATCTGATATCCTTAGGCCAGCAGTAAAGAGGTCCAGTCAAGTTTGTAGGTACATTTAGGTGAGAAAACCAGGAAGGCTTCTACTCCAGCTCTCCAACATGATGGACTTCTAGAGCTTCCTGGGCACTGCCAAATAGAGTGTTTTAGCATTGATGAGTCCTTCTGATTTAACATGAGCCATGCCAGGTCTTCAGGAAGCAGCAGCAGCAAAAACATTTTCCTGAAAAACCAGCACATGCATGAATATTCCACCCACACATGTGCTATGTCTCTTTGCCATGCAAATACAAAACTGAGGGCTCCTGCCATACACAGAACTCACAGAAGCATGAGAGCTAACATTTGACATTTCTTAAAACTTATTGGTATTTTTTTTATCAAATATTATCCAGTAGTTAGATCAAGGATTGGAGTCTTGTTTTAGAACTGGTTCTAAGTACCATCAGCACTACAGCATGACCTGAGGATATGTCTTCATCCTAACCCCTCGTTTTCCTAGATAAAAGTAGTGTAATGTATACTGCACTGATGCAATAAGGCCTATTGGGATTTCATATCTTTCATACACAGGGCAGCAAATTGGGTGAAGAACTGCCTGATTTAGCATTTTCATCAAAAATTAAGAATTCTCAAGAGAATGTCCTACCTAGAACTGATACGTGTTTCACATATGTAGAATCCTGTAGTCTTGTTAATGGGAGTGAAAACTGAACAACAAAATTCATATGGCAGAGAATCAGAGGACTCGGGATTCACAATGAGCAGTTGAGCTTTACAGTTTGTACTTATCTGCTCTTCATCTTAACCCAATGACCACCTCTGTGGAAAAGGTGACAGACCAGCCAATGTCCTTCCTGAGCCCACTAAATTGAGTTGTCATCCATGTAAGTTTATACTCCAGTATTTCATCACAGAATCGTAGAATGGTCTGGGTTGGAGGGGACCTTAGAGATCACCTAGTTCCAACCCCCCTGCTATGGGCAGGGACACCTTCCACTAGACCAGGCTGCTCAGAGCCCCATCCAGCCTGGTTTTGAATACTTCCAGGGATGGGCCATCCACAGCTTCTCTGGACAACCTGTTCCAGGGCCTCACGACTCTCACTGGTTTTGAAGAGCCCTGTATGAAGCACCTTAGTTTACCACAGCATCTCCTCTCAGGGGAAGATGGTGATATAATCCTGTGTCTGGGTTGCATATAAGCTGCAGAACAAAGAAAAGTGAATGAAGGAGACTGAGGGGGTGTTAAAGCTTTGGTACTGATCTGGCTGGTGACCTTCTCACCAGTAGCTTCATGACTCTGAGAGCAATTTGCAGCTGTTCATCAACATTTAAAGGTGAGACTTCAGTGCAGAGCATCTGAAGGATTTCCTCCAGGTACAGTAATTAGAAGAGTTTACAGAGGAAGCATATACTCTTTTCTCCCTGGGAACATTGAGATCTCTCCTCCCTGTGCTACAGCTTAGCTGCAACCATCAGTGCAGGGGCTGGGCTTCACATTGTTATTTCTTTCCTATTTCTGACTAATTGTTTAAGGTCTCTGCTGTGCAGAGCACTTTGAGGAAAATAGAAACATAAGAAATCTGGGAACAGGAGACTGGCATGTCTCTGCCACTCCCACTGCCAGGTGCTGAGCCTTTCCCTTGGGTGTGTTTCAATAGGCAAGAGGCAGAAAGTTTTCCACCTGTGCCAGCTTTAGGTCTCATTAAAGCATTTGAGTTCACTGTTTCCTATATATAAAACTTTCCAAATATATATATATATATATAAGACTTTCCAAATGATATCCCATCAAAAGTGTTAGCAGCTAAAACTGGAGGCCCTCTTCCATCTCACCAAGTACAGCCTCCTAAAACTTCATTTTTCTCCTCTGAAGGTGGGGTTTCACCCTGATCTCCTTCTCACATGGGTCATCATGTCTGCAGATGACATCTTGTGTGTCTTATGCATTGTTTTGGTCTTCATAATGGAAGACATGGGTTTGTTACTTGTTGAAAACCTTCGTCTTCCATACCTCCAGCTGTGGAAAGCCAAGGATATTCCTGGTATTGGCTGAGAGGGTGAAAATCACCTTGTGTTTTCATTTGTACCACAAGAACTTGCCTTCTTGAAGGTATTTTTGATTCTAACACAATTCTGTTGATAAGGTTTGCTAAAACCCTTTGAATACTTAGCAGTAAGAACAGCTCACTCAGCACCAAGAGTAGCTTGGGAATGTTGTTGGGTGCCTTTTGATGATTAAATGGCTTTCAGTGGAAAATCATCCTTTTTATCCAAGTTTTCCTCATCTCAAAAGTAAGGTAAAAGCTTTTTAGAATATATTTCAGGGTGGCATGGAACAAATTGCTGTTGCCCTTATCTAATTTTCACTTAAAAATTAGTAACAGGTTTTCATTTTGCCTTTACTTCTCCTGCCTTTCGTCCCTTCATCCATTTAAAGTGGGTGAGCTAAGTTTTTTTATGCTTCTTCCACATTTCATCCCTTGAAGGCCTTTTACCACCTGTGCTATGGCTGCTGCTTTGTCTCAAGCTATTTTAAAACTTCACTACTTCCATTTCTATGAGTCTGAGCAAGACACTGGCATGGCAGTCATCATTAGCAAGAGAGACCAAAACTATCTTTTCATAAGGGGATCTTGCAGACAGAAATATCCAGCTCCCTGCATTCTTCAAAACAAGTACTACTTGAACTTCATAGGAGGAAGTTATATAGGATGGTTTCTTTCTCCAACATGTTCCTTTTTCAAATATATGTCCCTGCCAGGCATTCTAAACAACATGCACAAACATTGATTAGCATGTCATTAGCTTCACAAGAAGAGCCTGGGATTACAAGTCTGCTATGGAGATGCTAATGACAGCTGTGAGCAGAATTAAGATGAAGATGGACCATGCTCAAACATCAGCTCTCAGTAGCAGTGGGACAGTTGAGGTGTACATCTGGCTATAAATGGGAGCCTGTACTCAATAGGTCACAGGGTAACAACCTGCTCAAAATCTCTGTGTTGATCTGTAATAGCTCCATTGAATTTAATGTACAGAGAATCATTGAATCATTTAGGTCAGAAAGGACTTTTATGATCATTGAGTCAAACTGTTGACCCAACACTGCCCAGTCCTACACTAAACCACCTCCCTAAGCACCATATCCACACGTCTTTTAAATATCTCAAGGATTAGCGATTCCACCATTTTCTCAGGCAGCTTGTTCCAGTGCTTGACAACCATTTTGGTGAAGAAATTTTCCTTTATATCCAATCTAAACCTCCCCTGGTGCAACTTGAGGGCACTTCCTCTTGTCCTATTGATTGTTACTTGGGAGAAGAGACTGACCCCCATGGGCTACAACCTCCTTTCAGGTAGTTGTAAAAAGCAAGAAAGTTCCCCTTGAGCCTCCTTTTCTCCAGGCTGAACCCCTCCCAGCTCCCTCAGCTGCTCCTTATCAGACTTGTGCTCCAGAGCCTTCCCCAGCTCTGTTGCCCTTCTTTGGTGCCAGGAGCTCTTTCCCAATCCTGCCATCTTCTCTCTCCTCACCCTCCCCTGTGCTGGCTATTGTAGGACACTCCTTCTCCTAATCAGATCAGCTGCACTGCCTTCACTTCTCCTGCTTTGAAATTTTCTGTAATGTGGAAAACCAGAATGCTGGAGCATGTAGGACACAGTAGAGAACATTACCCAGGCCAGGGAATAAGGCTGTATCAAAGAAAGAGAGTTGACCTGAGAAAACAGGAATCCATTTATTCTCCCCTCAGCCCCAACTCTCCTCTCAAAAGCTACACACAGATCAAGGAGGTTAACAAGGAGGAAGAAGGATAAAAAAAGAAAGCAACAATCCAATGAATTTTTGCTTTTTCCAGGATGGCAACTCTGACTAAAACATTTCAGAAGTACCTACAATGGAAAAGATGGTGTTATTTCAGGTTTAGTCAAAGATGATAACTACATTTTGTGGTCTTTTGCATTAATTTTGTAATGATTTCATGTTCCTGAGAGGTGATGACAAGCCCTAGATGTGATGCTGCTCTGCTATAGGGTAATTACACTATGTCAGCTGTCACAACTGAGGGAATTTATGCTGAGGAGCAGAAGTCCTTCTTGCTACCTTGCTTTAAAAAAAAACCACAAAACAACAAGAAAACAAGAAAGGTGATAATTAGGTTTATTTAGGAGGTCTGGGTGAACATCATGTATCTTTTACACAGGCCACTGGGAAGTTTTTATTGGGAACAGATTTAGTTCATGACTAATCTGAACCATATTTAAACCATTACCTCACTTATTCAGTAACATGCACCTCAACAGGATGCACTGGAATGAGGAAAATGATCCATGTGCTTTTTCTTCACATCACTTGTTTATTTCTGCCATCATCTATTTTCCATGAAAAGTATCAGCCTACAAACAAAAATTACTAGACCTAGGAAGAAACCCCATCTGTAAATCTGAGTCTTGTGGGGCCACAGTATATTGCTTCCTCTGGAAACATTTCTTTCCCTTTTAGGTGTAATAATGCAGGAAGTTTAACAGAAAAACAACAAAGGAAATTCTTATTGATTTATACAACATTGTAAAGGCGTAACAGCAAAGCAAGAAGATATCCCTGAAGTACCTTTTAAAGGATGTGCATTGCATAGCAAATAGATTTTAAAGTAAAAGGGTGGAAAATATAATTAATTCAAAGTCTGCTTGTGATACCTGAAATAGAAATACATAAAGGAAGAAACAGTGGAAGAAAAAAGGTTATGCAGGCATTCCAGGGTAAAAGCTTACTACTGTGGAGAAAAGGAGCAAATCAGAAATGGCTATATCCACAAAAATAGAATTTTATTATTGTCCACGAATTTAAAGAAGTTTATATCCTTAAATCTCAACTGTAAAAATTATTGACTTGCTTAAAAGTCTAGATTCACCCTGCTAGATTTCAGATACTTATCTGAAACCACTGAATGTGTCTGTTTGGAAAATATTTTCTATATAGAAAGACAGAACCTTATCCAGAGTAATTTAGCCCAGCCTGAGGTCTGAGTCCCTGTCTGGAGGACCCTGGCTCTCCTCACTGGTTGCACAAGCTCCTTAGAGAGAGGATGGATACACGTTTTTCTACTTGTTGGATGGATTCTGGTCCTCAGTATTACTCTGGATGATGGTTTTTAAGGCTTCACATTGTAATCCCAGATATAAGGTCATTATCTAAAAAAACAAAATATCAATCTGATAAAGAAGGTGAAGTTTGTTCCTTTCAAGCCTTGATATAAAAGTTGTTTAAATAGTACACATGTATATTGTCAAATCCATAAAATCACATATTTTCTAATGCAAATGGAGCCACTGGAGCAACTTACAAAGGAAAAAAAAAAGTAACTTTCATAATGAGATTGACAGTCTTTCTTTTAGCTTTATCTATTTGGCTTGACTCATGGTAATAACAGGTGAGTTAGAGAAGCAGTGATTAAGAACCCCTGTGTTATTACAACTTCACAGATGTCTGTGGGTCAAGAACCAACGTTTGAATGGGACATTGCAGAGGAATGTGATGGCACCCGGGCATAGCACCAGTGAGGAGTGCCAGTGTGTTCCCAGTAGGCACTTTGTGGAGCTGGTTCCCTACTCTGGCAGCATCCTGATTGTTGTGTCAGAGCAAGAGGTGGATATCATTACTTGAAGGAAAGCTGGGAGCAACACTGTGTTTTACTTAATCCCTCAGTGTTAAGTCTGGTGGAAGGGCAGCAGAAATTGGTTTTGTTTTAAGATACTAATGAGGCAGATAAATGGGATGGAGCATAAATTACAAGTCTGCTTAAAGGAGCTTGTTTCTGGTGTGTAGAGGCAGATTAAATGATCAAAGGGAGCTCACTGAGAGCAATGTGCCCAGCTTAGCTACAGCCAAGTGAATGTGGAAAAGGAAACCTGTGGTAGCCAAAGAACAGAAATGAGATGAAGAAAGGGAGGTTTTTACCTATGTTCACAGCCAAAGCAGTGGAAATAACGTTTGAGAGGATTTTGTTAAAGAGGGAACGTATATAGAGGAAGAAATTTCCATCCTAGCTAAAATTAAAAGGCAACAACCGTAAGTAGCAACCAGCTGAGTGCAGTTCTGCGTCAGAGGCAGGATGGAAAGAATGATCTGATCAACATAAGATCATAAGTTTAGCTGGGATCATTCTGAAAAATGAGTGATAATCAGCCTTGTGGGATAAAACCTCTGTAAAGCATGCTTCTTAACACCATATCCAGCTTTTCTGGTGCACAGCTGAGAAGCTGCTTTCATTCCCACTTTCACAGGACAGTCACATGTAAAAACTAGCCAGTAAACACCACATCAAATGGAGAGAATCACAAGTTGCTCTTCATGATAGAACAATATTTTCACCCTCCTCAGATATAAGTCACTGAATACAGAGACCTATTTCTGTTAACAGCATATGGCTGCTTGAGACAAATCACAAAGGCGGAGGGACCAGCTCTGGAAAGCCAGTGATGAATAGAGACAAGTGAACAGAAGGACTTCAGTAAGTAAACCTTGCTAACTGCTTGCTTTGGTGGGGCTGCTCAGTAAATCTCTGCTCAGCTGCCTTACTCTGGAAGTACAAAGGTTGCAGACACTGAGTTTTGGGAGGTAAATTCCTCAGGCAGTCACTACTGTTCTCTTGTATGTGTTTAAAAGGGCCTCAGCTTTGTAAATCCTGATTTAATTACATGTTTAACCAAATAAACCGTCTCTCACAGTGATCATCTGCCTGTATCTCTCAGTTGTGTAGAAAGGTTTGGAACATCCCTCACAAATACGGCCTGAAGCAGGACATGGAAAGATATTATGACACCCTTTCATCCAACAGATCAGAAGTCAAAGCACTTGTGGAGGTTTGGGAGATTTAACTCCTTTTTCTCCCTAAAAGAAACATAGAAACAGCCAGAACTCCAAATCTGAGGCAAAGAGCTTGGGCATTTAGTATGAGGATGTTCTCGAAAGCATTATGGAGTAGCTCCCCTCTTCTAATTTATTGAAGCAGTTTCACATCGATTTAAATAGTGATAAATTCATTAGCTCATGAGAGAGAGTGTGATTGTTTCATTTAATGGTAAATCTGCCCTTGGGATGTACAAGGGGAAACCTTTCCAGCCTTTGTTTCACTGAGAACCTACGGGGGGAAACATAAATTAATGAAATGTTGGAGACAGGTAAGGGGAGTTCTGTGGAGTCAGTGGGTTCACATAATATTTTTTAGACTCTCAATCCCCAAATAGTCCAGCTTCAATGTGAGGTCCACACTAGTTCCAAAACTGCTCTTAGTATTTAATGGAACAAAACCCTTTGGGCAGATCAAAGTGAGAAGATGTGGTTTAAGATCAACACAGGCAGGGCAAAGGAACAGATCTTGAGCATCCATCATGTGATTGTGAATAGTTTATTTACTGACTTTTTGAATGAAAGATATCACTGTGTCTGCTGCAGCTGTGCTTTATGAGGAACCAGGATACAGAAAATACAGTTACGGAGTGCTCATGTTTCCCTTGTGCTTTCCCTGTGAAAACCTCTTTGGTAACACTGGAAGAGGAATGGCTGACTTTTGGGTCCTCGCTGGGTTAGATATGACCTAGATCCTCAGCTGCTCTGACCCTTCAAAGCAAAAATCTGTACACAGCTTTGAGATAAGTGCCTGGAGCAACTGCTTTTTTCTGAGGCATTGTGGATAAAACAGGAGTGAAAGAAGGATTTTGCAGCTCCTGCTTTTGAGGGCTCTCATCCTGAAATCCTGTTGACTCACAGTAGAGCATATGCATGCTCTACAGAGCATACTGCTGGGAGTTATATGTATCTTATGTCCAACGAAGTACAGGAATGTGTAGGCAGTTGGAAGAAAACACCCAGTCCATTCCATTCAACCCAGCACTCTGTGAATACCAGGAAAGATCAAATCAACATTGCCTTTAGATGAGTCTGCAGAAGGTTTGTTGCACAGATGTAGTTGCTCTGATACCTGTGTGTGTAAATACATATGGCTGTATCTGTATCTGCAATACAAAGGCACCAGTGCCTGAAGACTTTGTTCGCAAAAGAAGGAATAAGAGATCCTTTTGGTATCTTGAGCTCCTGTAGGAGGAAGGAATTAACTACTGGAAAATACAAGTGGATGAGCCTAACAACAGCTTCTAGTTGATTATGGGTCTGGTTAGGCAAATCTGAGCCATCAAACAGATGATCGCAGATCAGCATCTCTGATCTACAGCCATGAGGTCTCCAGCTCAGATCCACAAAGCATTCAGTGGATGTGAATGAAGGGTCTGCTCTTCTCTGAGAGCTACAGAACACAGCTGCAGGACACCTGGAGGAATGCTGGCCTGCTTGAGATGTGAGACATTTCTTTCCTCTGAGAACAAAGTCAAAAGATTTCTGATTTCTCACTCTGCAAATCAGATGCCAAGATAGATCCTATCTAAGTAACGATGGGTGAATCAACTGCAGGGGACAATTTTGAAGAGAGAAAAAGGAAAAGGTAAAAAAAAGAAGGCCATGTGTGGTCCAACAGTAATTCTGGGGTAATCTCTACTGCTGCAGTGTAACCTCCTGAACTCCCCTACAGCACAATGTCAGTGATAAATACACTTTTAGCTGTCTTTTACTTGCTTCTTCTGTAGGCTCAAAATCACTAGATCTGCAGGAGGAAATCTGACAGAATTTACTGACCAAACCTAGTAACAAATCTTTCAACTTTAAAATAAAATTTGATCTTTATAAAGTTTAATTTAATAGCAGCTAGAAAATGAATATACTTAAAGTTCAAGAACTAAAGTTAGCTGCATCCAAGTTAGTGCATTTCACTGGGGTTTTTAATTTTTGCAAGAACACAGTTGCATGAATTTTTTCGTCCTAACAGGAAATGAGTTTTTATCTCTACCTTTGGGCCTACAATTGATTTCTCACCATACTGGAGTTTGTATCAACCTGTGCTAATTGTCACCCTAAGGAGTCAAATTAAAGAGGGAGGAGGTTTATTCTGTAGTGCCTGGAAGCTGTTTCCCCGGAATTAGACCAGACCATGCTGGCAGAGTGGTGTGATCTAGGCAGACTTGGTGATGCCTGTGCTGTACCTGTTTTGAAGAGCTACAAGGTGGGTCCACAGGGATTCAGTATATTAGAGTTGCCCTGCCCTAAATTCACTCCAATCTGTTTCAAGGGATTATTGATCTGCATGTTAAAGACATTAGCTTCAGCATTTAACTGAGGGTATGAAGTACATGGAAGTTAACACCACCAGGTCGAAGATGTGTGAGATGGAAACCATTTCTGGAGTTCCCATGAGTTGATCCAAAAAAAGATAATATCTCTGCATTGAGTCCTTGGTTCCCACACGTCACACTATTTTTATATACAGTCATGTCTCCATGGTAAACTGCTCTGAAATATTCTTTTATTTTTTTTTTAACCAAGTCAGTAGCAAACTAATGGGAAACCAAGAAGGTGAGAAGTTTTAAAGAGAAGTTATTTTAAAGAGAAGTTAGAAATTCTTATATCAGAGAGGCCAACGGGAGATAATTGGATATAATTTATCTTCTACTCTGGGCTTTGGGCTGACAAATAGTCATATACAATTGCTCATGGAGATATATTTTGAAGTAATGAGTAGCAATGTGTCCTTCTACACCTGCAGTTCTCGGATACTCCAGGCACAAGGACAGTGTGGTTTAGGTCTCAGAAATTCCAATTAGCCCAAGGGAAGCAGAGGCCCAGCTCCATTCATTTGAAACCGTTGGGGTAGGATTGAAATGTCAGAATTAATGATGGAAAGATGTGAATAATAATCGGCTCTACGAGCTGGGACTCATCCAGAGCCTTTAATATTTGGAGATTCTCTTAAGCCCTACAGCATGAGATTTAGCATCCTTTCTTAATATTTTGACAGGGTGAATTATTTTAATTAAAAATTTTAATCATCAATAAAAATAACTGTGGATGCTCCTGATATCTATGTAGATGTTCTGCCCCATTCAGAATTATGTTATTTTTTGGCCTCATCCCCATCCTATAGCAATTAATTACAGTTTAATCACATGGTGAGTTAGAAATGACATTCCTTTGATCTGCCTTTCATTCCTCACCTCTTAATTTCTTTGAACAACTGTCTGGACTTATGAGAAAGGAAAAACCTTCTCCAGAGCATTCATTATCCTATATTCTTTTACCACGTTCCGTTCTAGCCATCTGCTTTCTTAAATACATAATTGCAGCCTTTGTGAGGTTAGAATTTAGAGTAGTCTGCAATGTCCTTTGGAAAAAACGGATCACTCAGATTTGGAATCTTTTTGCCATGAACAGCAACTCCTGTTACATTCAGCAGTGGGCTACTACACACACTTGAATGCTACTTTACTTTAATTTTCATGTTTCTAACTCATCTGGATCATTTAATTGGAAGGGATATAGGGATACTGACTTAAAGCATCACTGAGGCTGAGATTCCCTATGATTTAGACATCGGCTCTCATTGTCTGGTTCATCCTGCTTAATCTGCTCACTGCAATTTTTTATACCTCAGGCTTCTCCAAGAGCAGAAATGTCAGTGTCCTAGTTATTTGTTTATATATGCAGTGATCTTCTCTGACACAGACCTCCATTCCACAGCAGTGCCCCACCAAAATCAACTGGAAAAAGCAAATATTAAACAGACCAATGATTTAACTGTTTCCCTCCTTCATGACTCTGCTCCCATATGACTGAGAAAACCTCAATTAAAGCCAGGAATTACTTTTAAAGCAAGTGTAAGATCCATCACCTCATTCCCACACACACTTGGAAGTGTTCAAGCCCAGGTTGGATGGGGCTCTGAGCAAACTGTCTAGTGGAACTTGCCCCTGCCCACAACAGGAGGGTTAGAACAGGATGACCTTTCAGGTCCCTTCAAATACAAACCATTCTATGATTCTATGACTCAAATTCTGTTATGTAGGGGAAGGTTTGAAACTCTGTAGATGTATTCCCAATAAAAAGATGCTGCTCTGTGCTGGAGTGGTGAGCTGTCACCAGCTAATTTGTGACTGTTGGTGGATTTACTGCAGTCCTGCAGTTATGGCACAGAGAGCATCAGTGATGTGCTTTCCTTTGAAAGCAGATATTATGGGTCTTAAGCTGTGTCTGCTGAGGGATCAAAAACGGGAGAAGGAGACATTCATGGCTGCTCTCTCTTAAAAGGGAGAGCTCTTCCACACTCTTCTCAGGTGTCATGTTAGAGGAAGAGTGATGCTTCAGCCCTCAATTATGCAGCTATGAAGAACAGGATGTTCAGATAGGCTAAGACAACTGGGAGTCTGAGACCTTGCTTATTGAAATTAGGGGAGAGACAACTGCCTCTAAATACACTTGGGAAGAAAGGCAACACCACAAAGGAAACAAAGGGAACAGAGGTATTTGAGCTAAGTAGTAACAGATATTAGTAAGTAAATGTTGAAGGTTAGAAAGATTTTTTAGGGGTTTTTAACCAGTGAAAGTCCACGCGGGTAACCCGCTCTGAAATGACCCAGAAGATGATAGTGAGGAAGAAATTAAATCCTGCAGGGAGATAAAAATTGACAGACTCCTGTTCTCTGTCCTTCTGCTTGTGAAAAAAACTAAACCAAACCCAATCTGCTTCTCTGTGACTGAAACTTGGAAAGCAAGGACAGGGATAATGAGGAGGGGACAGGAGCACTTGGAAATCGTTTCAGGAGTAAAAATGGAAAGAGCTAAAGGTTAAAATAAAAATAAAGAAAAAAAATTGAAGTGCATTTCTTTGGAAATGTGACCTGCCCTCATGGCAGGGAGCAGAAAGGAAAAGCTCAGCACCTGAGATCGGAAAATGCAGGAGAAACAAAACAAATGGCAAGTCCTCACATGTGGCACTTACGTGGTTCTGTGCAGAAAGGGCAAGAGGAAAAGTCACATTGCACAGGAGCAGAGCAGCTGATTCTATCGGTATTTGCACATCAACTCATTAACACCAGCGGGTTCTTGCCTGGTGCTGTCTTGTTTCAGGGCTGGAGAGAAGGGCTGGACGTAGCCCTGTCACCACAGTGCTATTTTTATGCGCAAAGAAAAGATTTCTGAATTAAAACGGACATCAGCTGGCAAAAAATAGCAAATCCCTTTGATTTCAGGAAAGGCTCACAGCAGCTCTCCTGATTCAGGTGCAACAAGCAACCCTTATGCTTTTTCTGTTCCCCAAAACAGCTGCACCGTGGTGAAGATGCACAAAATATTGTAAAAGACAGCAAAAGCCCACTGTATTGTTTGTTTGTAGGTGTTGCTTGGTGGTGTGTTTTTTTGGGTTTTTTTTTGGTTTTGTTTGTGGTTTTTGTTTGTTTTGTTTTTGTGTTTTGTTTGGTTTTTGTTTTGTTTGTGGTTTTTGTTTGTTTTGTTTTTGTGTTTTGTTTGGTTTTTGTTTTGTTTTTGGGTTGTTTGTTTGTTTGTTTTTTGTTGTTGGGTTTTTGTTTGCTTGTTTGTTTTTTACTTTTCCAGAGTAATTAATCACTTGTAACTCCAGGTTAAGGTGTTAGACTCTCTCTCAAACATCAGGTCTGAAATACAAACAGAAAATGCTACAGTTCTGTTCGAGATAAAAGAAAGAAGAAAAAAAACCCCCATTTTAATGCCATTTTTCCAGGTCTAACTGAGGCTGACAGTCACTGTGGTCAGTTATGTGTTCTAACAGAATCTCATTATTGCAAAATGTGGTTATCTCGAATAAAATTTTATTCAGCTCCCGTCCCCATCACTCTGCTTTCAGAAGAAGAAACAAAACACACCCAAGCTTCAATATTATACATATAAACAAAATGCTTTGACGTGAGCCAGCACCTGCAGCAAGAGGAGCTCACCTAAGGCTGCCAGTGATGCTGTGGGTGTAGATGAATATGTATGCACATGTTTGGGATCTTAGTCCTTCCCACCATTTAACATAATCTAGGTTGTGGTGAGCTTCTCCTATAAACAGTCTGCCTCCTAAGGCCTCTATCTTTCCTTTTAAAAGAAGCCACCCAGAAGAGCAAGCTCGCTGAAACTGGTAAGTCATTTGAACTAAGAAAGGATGAAGATAGAGAAAAACGGATTTAGAAAGAAAGAAAGAGTTATTTTGCATTAGAATAGGATAAAGAGACAAAGTGAGGGTTGGAAATAGATGTTGCAGATCAATATTGTTCTCTGTGCAAGGAGACATCTCAAATCTCCTAGCTGTCTGTCAGTCTTGACATTAGCTCATTATTGTGCAAAATTTCAGTTATTGTCTTCCTGTAATTGAAATGCATTGAAGAACTCCTGTTTAAATTAGGTGACAAGATCTGCTGTCAAAAACTGACAAAAAAGAGGTGAAATACCAGATAATCTGTAACTTCATTAATGTATGGTCTTCTCCATGATGATGGCATTCAGTTCTCACCATCGTGTTGTTTTAGTCATCTGGTTGAGACAAAGGAAACAAAGATATTTACTGATAAATAAGGGAAATCCATGGTGTATGGAACTTCCAAAATACTGTTTCTTTTATGCTGCATGTGGAAATTGGGATGGTAGACTCTGAGCTTTCCTTGAGGATCTTGGTATATTAGTATCCATAATGAGGCATGATGCAATAAAACCTTGTTGAAACAAATTATTCAAACAAAATGAAAAGAATAATCTGTTTGTTTATTTGCTGATCCCCTGCTTGAGTTTCCAGTTCAGTGGCTTGTGTGAACTTGTCCTGTAAGTTATGGGCTTGTACACAGTTGTGTTATGCTAATCACAGAAATGGAATTAGACTTTCTAATATGAGACTATTCTGACTTGTTTTGTTGGTTTGTTTTTTTTCTCTTCCTGGGTAAAATCTTCATATGTCTGCTGTTTCTGAAGCAGCAGGAGTTATTCCAGACTGTAGCTGCGAAAGAATTGCTGTAATGGTAGATTGTTGTAGTGACACTGCTCTTAATATATGCACTTAAAATTGATTGGTTTGGGTCAGTTAATAGATTCAGCTGCTCAGGTGGGTTTGACTGCCAAGGATGAGAAAATCCAGAAATGTGATTTTCTTTTAAAAATGAGGAAAAAAATGTATTAACAGTAAGCTGGAAATAAAAGATCCATGATAAACTTACTGTTGAGCTCCAACCCTTTGGGAAGGGATGGTCAGTGGGGAAGGAGAAGTTTATTTGGAAAGCCAAAGCAATACAGGACATTGTACCTTTCCTGCAGGGTGCAACTCCAATGCATGGTCCAACTGCAGAAATTTATGGAATCAGCATTGCAGAGCAAGTAAAATGAAATTAAATTTCTGTTAACCAGCACTCTGTTTGTTGGACATGACTGAGGATAGCTGAAGGAAAGGAAATCTTCCAAGCAGAGTGTTAGCTTTAAATAGGCTGAGAAGAACTACTGAAGAGCTAAGAGAGGAAAAAAGATACAGGCATGGGTGTCTGTGGAAGTGTGGGTTGTTTGTTTTGGTGGTTGGGTTTGTTTTGTTCGGGTTTTTTTCTGTATCATTTTAATTTCCTGGAGTGATGCTGGGACAAGCATAGCAGAATCATTTTCAGAAGGAACGGAAGTTGTGGGAAGGTACTTGGATGGTTGTACAGCCTGGTTGTGCCAGCAATGCTTGTAAAGAGCAGAGAGATGGGTGGCATCCATAATAGACCATTAAAGTGTTTTGATTGTGGAGGAGTGTCCCACAAGAGAAAGATGACCAACCCTGCTCCCACGGAAAGCATCTGCTTACCTTCGCCTGGAGCAGAATGACTAAATTTTACATCCTGTTTGACTTACCTGAAATCTTGGCCCCTGTGGAGCTTCTGCATGCCCTTTCTCTGGCTTGGCTGGAGTTTAGTGGTTCACTCCCTCTGGGTGACCTCCTTGTTGTTGTGAACTCAGGTAACCTTTTCCACAGACCCTTCAATAGTTGTTAGTTCTAGGACTTGGCACACACCCTTCTAATCAAACACAACGTCAGGCAGAGCTTGCTGGAGTGTCTGTGGTGGTTTAGAGAGTGAAATGTAGTGAGTGAAAGGAGTGACTTCAAAGGACGTTTGAACTGATGAATGTGTTGAATGTTTAGTGATGTTACGCTTCACAGAAATTACCAGAGATGAAGGTGCATGGTAAGAGCTGGTGAGGGAAGGTAGAAGATTGTGAGTGTCCTCGTGGGTGTTTGGGATGTCCATTAGTGAGCTGGGATGCTCTAGCAGTTCTAATCTTGCCTTGCTCCTTTTAACTCTCCTCTGGAGATCAGACCTTCCCTGATAAAGTATTCTTTACCCCTGCCATATCTCCTACTGGTATTTATTTACAGATTCATTAAGTACTATTTTCCGTAGTTAGTTTAATTAGGGACTCCTCAGCTCTGATAAAAGATTGTATTAAACTCTACATAATCCCTTCCTGGCTTATTTGTTTGCAGACTAATTCTACAGTCATGTTAATTTAATAAGACCTCTTTTAATATTCTGATCCACCTGTGTTTTTGTGATCCTAGTGGAAAACTTTGACGGAAAACTTGGCCAACCTGTAGGCAAAGGACTGCCTCAAGGCCTCAATTTTGCATTTGTTTCAGGCCTTCTGCAGTTTCCTAATAAAACTGAAATCAGTGGAATGGACCCCAAAATTTCAAAGATCTAGATGCTTCCTAGAGATGGAGTCTAAGCTAAGCACTTGATTACTTTTTTTATTACTTATTTTTATTGTGAACATACACTCTATTAGATTTATGGGATGAAATCTTAAAACTTAAAGACTGTTTGTTGACTCTGGTAGTGGCACGTGCCACTAACTCTCAGATCCCTAACTTTGGTGTTAATTTTTCTGGTGTTTGAGTTATTCACACAGAGCTGGATGTGACACCAGACCTGTAGGAGCCCTGGTTTCCTCTGAAGTAACAGCTGGAGACCAGCAGGGAAACTTGGGGCATCTGCAGTAGCATCAGACTTCTTCATGTGTTCTGCCATGGGAGAGCACCTGACTGGTGTAAAAGTCTCCTCTTTTGCCGTAGAAGAATCTTGTGTTACAGCATATTCTGAATTTGATAGTTTATATTTAAGATAGCATACACTGTGGAGAACAGTGCTTCTGAGATTTGGCACTTCTATGGTGAATAACAACCAACACAGCTCTTCTGGAAACACAAAAATGTATTAAGCCATGAGGGTTTAGTACTTTGACCCAAGTAAAATATATTATGTTCCAGTACTTGAAGGGGGCTTATAAAAAGGAAGGAGAGTAACTTTTGACATAGGAGGACAAGGGCTAATAGTTTAAAACTAAAAGAGGAGAGATTTAGATGAGGTATTAGGAAGTTCTTTGCTGTGACGGTGGTGAGGCACTGGAACAGGTTGCCCAGAGAAGTTGTGGATACCCCATGCCTGGAAGTGTTCAAGGCCAAGCTGGATGGGGCCCTGAGCAACCTGATTTAGTGAGTGGCATGGAACTAGATATTTAAGGTCACTTCCAAACAAACCATTCTATGATGATTCCATGATGCTATGTCAGTCGACATTTTTGTGCATGACTCTGTAATTTAAAATAGCAAGCAGCCATGTAGTCAGGAGATTATGTAAAATTCCTTTTTTATCGGAACTTTCAGAAAATTAAAAAACAAACATGGAAATAATAGTAATAAGGTAGGGGAAGCAGCTGAACCTCTGTGAGGTTTGTATATTGGAAGGCTTTTCCCAGGCACTGCACTTTTAGATGCTTTCTTGCATAAGCATCTTGTCACACAAGGCTGGGCTGTGTTGTCATGGAGACTTTCAGGTTACCTCATCATTTTGCTAGAAAAGACAAATTTTAGAGCGGCTGTCTTGTACTAATTTAGTCACGAGACCAGACTTCCCACTGGTGCTCTCCCTTCAGTCTCATTCTTGTTTACACTAAATCTTGTTTATGCCATTGCAGGCATAAGAGTGGTTGCATGTTCTTTTATGAAGCTGTCTTCTTGTGAATCCACAGGGCACAGAGCAATAAATTAGTGTGAAGTGAGATTTATGGTCAAGCTGAGAAAAGCCTGCAGAGAGGCTTCAGTTTGAGGAAGGAAGAAATCTAAGCTGCCATTGCCAGAAACCTGGTTGACTGTTTGCTCTGTTGTGTGGCACTGACTACCCAGAGCCTGGGGAAAAAACATCTAGACACTGTATATGTGATGTCTAAGATAAAACCTGAATAGCACTGTTTTTTCTCTTCTTGGTGATTCTACATTCAGAACTGTGTTCAAAGGATCCCCAGCTGACATTGGAAATGATGAATTTGAATGCATTTCATTGCAAAATGTTTCATGTGCATTGGGCTTTCTCTGCTCTCTGCTTATATCTCTTCTTCAAATGGGATTTGCCCTGCAGTTACATGGCAAAATGGGGATTATTCCTGGTGTCTGCAGGGTTGGCCTCAGGCATCTGCCCACCTAAAAGGGTTTAAAAGATAATCAACATCTAACTGTTGCAAGCAGCTTCCAAACATGATTTTTGCTCTCTCTTGCCTCTCCACCTTCCCATCTCCCTCAGCTCAACCCTAACATCCACTCTAACTTTGGGGAATTCATAGATCCTTCCTCACTTAATTCCTTGCTTTCCCTGCTCTAGCCTCATATACCCTCAGACCTTCATGATGCTCTTGCTTCTCTCTCTTTGTTTTGCCTGTCATCTCCCTTCTGCATGAAGCCATAGAGGTTATCAGATGCTGCTGGTATTAAACAGTTATGAAGAATTTGCAGGGAAACCAATCTCTATTCATAACCCCTCCCCAGGAGGTATGTGCAGGCGAAGGTGAAAAATGACATGAAGCCCTCACAAGGCTATTTCAGACAGACAATATGGGAAGGAAATGGACCTCTGCTTGTCTGGGTTGCTGTGTCCTGTCTGCTGTCCCTCAGATTTATTTCACCTTTACAGGGCATAAAGATTACGTGAAACCTATTTCAGGCTGATGTCCTGAGAGGACGTTTGTCCCTATGAGTGCTTCTTTTTTTTTTTTTTTCCTGTCCTCACCTAGAGGGAAATCAAAATGTTTCCGGGTTGTAAACTGTCAGTGCTCATCCTCCTCATCGTCTCTTTCCAAGTCAATTCATCTCAGGACTCTGAGACAAGACACCCCCACACCCCATGTTTCAGAGAGCAAGGGGGTTACACTTTGGATTTTATCTACTTGGCGCAAAATAACTTCCCTTTCCCCTTCTGAATGACGCTTTCTTCCATGTTAAAAGATTGAGGGGGAAAGAATAAAACTGCAACTGATTGTAGGGAGATAAAAGGTTCCCCAGTTGTCACAGGCTCCTTCCTTCCTCTTTTGCCTTCTAGTCTTCTCTTTCAAACATCTCCCCCCACGTTTCAGTCCTCCTTTTGGTCACCCCAGTGCCCCAGACACACCATGATGCAGAGGGAGGCTGGGTGTGGGTGTCCATTGTGACTGCTGTGGTTGGAGCAACACCCAAATCTTCACTAGATAAAGCTGCTGTTGGATATAAGGCCAAATTTTCCTGCTAAAAGGATGATACATTTCGTGAGTCTCCCTGTGATTCCTTCTTAGCTTCATCATGGTGCTGGAAATTCTGAGGGAAATATCATTCTTGATATATGGGTCTAGGAAGACCCTGCCATTCTTGAATCTTGACTTGAAAATCTCCCAGTAATCGACAAATTGATATTAAGTCTTCTGGGATCTGTTGCTGGTGTTCCCACACATAGTTTCTCACAAGTTTGAAATGGCACCAAATTCCTAGAGAAGCTCACATCCATGGGAAGGAGAATCAGGTCTAAACTGTCACGCTGATAGTTTTTGTAGATCATCTTGGCTCGTCCCAGTTTAGGCCAGTGGATACCTGTTAATTTACACTACCTGGGAATAATTCCCAGAGAATGTTGAACAGCCCCATCCCATTCACCCTTACATCAGTGTTCAGCTTCAAGAAATACAATGAGGTAGGAAGGGAAATATTTGATATCTGTCCTGATCTGTGAGTGTGTTGTGCTCTGCAGTAGTGAGAGCTCATGCAGAGGATGGATCCCTGCATTCTTTCTCAAGAGTAAACAAGGAGTAACCAAGGTACTATGTGTTCTCTCAGTAGTGTGATGCAAAAACTTTTATGCTTTTTCAGCAGAAAGTATCTCAGTTGCTGCTTTGCTGTGACATGTCTAAGGCAGTGGTTTTCCCAAACCCAAAGAACCAGCTATGCAGCAACAATAGAGGACTGCTTATGGTCTCAGTGCAAGACCCTAGGCAGGCTATTTAAGGCCTTTTGACATAATACAGTAGAAAAAGGTATCCTGATTTTAAATGCTTTCAATTTCAAATGTGCTGCAGGTGCTTAGTACCACTAAAATGCTTCTAGCTCTCAGGAAAGCTAGGCTAGACTAAGTGCCTGATGGTTATTTTAAGCAATCTTCTGCATTTAGCCAGCCACCATAAATCTTACTTAGAAATGCCAGCATACACATTTGTAAAATATGGACACGATGAAGCAGATTGCAGTTTTTAAAAAGTGACAGAAAAGACACCTCTTGCGGCTCTTTACCTGGCCCTTGTCGGTCTTCCAATGCAGCACATTAGTCAAATTATCCTACTAATGCAAAGTGTGCTGGTGGAATAGGCAGAGATATTTCAACATTCCTCTGCCATCAGAGATAAAACCCCCTTAAAATGTATGAAATCCTGCAGTAATCTATTTCTTCAAGAGATCATCAAATCTCTTGTATGTAGTGATTAACTACAATGTCCCAATTGCTTTTGCCTGCAAAGAGCTTGGGAGGGATGGATTAAATGCTTTTGCTAATTGCCCACCCTGCTTGGCTCAGATGGGTGCAAATGTACCAGTTATATTTATCTGGCAGGTGTTCCTTTCCTCTCTGTCCTTTGGACTTGTTGTTCCCTATGCTGTTACTCAATCAAGGCTTATGGAAAAAAAGGAATAAATAAAAGAAATGAGTAAGATGCTTAAGCAGTCTGTACCAGCACATCAGTGTGGAAGGGACACAAGGATCCCTGAACATCTGACCTCTCCTTCAGAAGCTACTGAATGCCCTGTTAAATAGGAAAGCTGAGGTGGAGGAATTAAGACCACAGCAATTAAAGTATTACCTCACTCTCAGATTCTTTGTTTATCTAAATGCAGAATTTAGGTAACATCAGTACCTATACAAAACTTCATTAGTTTGATGTATACTCTACTTCAGAGCAAGACTACAAGGTAGGGGATTTCTGTTGCCTTTTTTTTTAAAGATTGGGTGCCAGAGAATGTGACAAAGGAGTGGCTTGGCTCATATGAGTGAAAAAGTCTGGCCTGGACTGGGATTCAGAGCTGTCTCTTGGGCAGTGAACAGGAAACTGCCACCTACCAGATTGCCACCTCTGACTTCATGTCACTGGAATATGGCAAACAAAACTAAAGATATCAGCTAAAGATGCTTAGAAACCCACTGTGAGCAGACAACACTCCTTTGGCTCTCTTAAACCACCTCTGCAAACCAGTGAATTACCAGAAATGTGGAGCAGAAGAAAAGGGTCAGATTTGGGCAGGATTTTAAGATTTAGATTTAGACACAAAGATTATGATGAGTGGAACATGTGGATAAAACCCCAGATGATTTTGATTTTATTAGCCAGTGGGCTGAGGCTTCACTACAGAGCATATGTAAGATCTCAGTGTTGACTTCTGTCCTTTTCTTGTTTTTTTTGTGTTGTTTGATGATACACACGTCCCTGCAATTTAGTGAGACAGGTGCTGTGCTGCCAGAGATTATGACAGCCCAGGGAATGTCTTTGAATTGCATATAATATACCAGTTTATAGCTCCACAGCCAGCTCTGCCAGCTCGTGTGGGCGAGGGTCTGACCTTCTGTTTCGGGATGCCTTTCTGGATTCCAGAACAGAACACATTTCACTTGGGCACTGCAGTTGTCCGCAGCCTCTTCTGAGATGGAGAATAATCTCATACCCTTCTGTCCTTCGGCAAAGAGAGCCAAAGGCTAGACACTCTGACTTCTGTCACCTGAAATCCTGGGAAGATTGCCATAACACACTCTGCTTCAACTTCCCTTCTACCTGTCAGCTTTACTGCTGCCTGACATAGCACACAAGACACTTCAAAGTCAGACAGTGCTCAGGCAGCCACGCTGGAGAGGTGGTTGTGACATTTCTGCGGTCCCACTGATGCCCCTAAGCTAATGATCAGTTTTAGTGTGCCTCTGTGGGTAAGTCTTTTTTAAATACCTGATGCCATTATGAAACACCTACCTGCCAACCTCAATGGGACATCATAGGGCTTAATTAAATGCTTGCAGTGTATTCTGCCATGCTGAGATGCAAGGTGCTGCAGAAGGCAAAATATTGTTACAAATAAAAGTCTATCACAATCTGTGAGAGTGAGTGCCTACATTAAAAAAATTAATGAAGTGTCTAATACAGTCCCTTTCTGTCGCACTCTGCAAGCACAGTGTAAGTCATGAACTCCAAGAGATTCTCCTCAAAGGCAGATCCCTCATTGACACAAGAAGGTGTCTCACACTAAGCAAATAAATTATGAGTGTTAGACAGACCCAGAAACTGGGAATAATCTTGGTTTTTTTCATTTGTTTGTGTTTCTTTCCTGTTTTGTTTTGAATTCTTGTGCTCAAGATCTGCCACAATTCCTCTGGATGGTTTTGGCTCTTTTTTAAGAGAAATATGAGTTTTAGCATAGAGTGTAACTAGAAAAGTTTTGTATATCTACATTGTATATATCTAGAACTATTTAGACAGTTTTGAAATGTGGATCCAACCAACATGCTATAGAAGGATTTTTGTAGAATGTATATAATCATGATGGGTCTATCATTCTGAAGTGTATCTGAAGCGCTTCAATATGTCAAAATATCTCCAACAAAGGTGAAATCTGCCCCATGCTGAGACCATGAAGCTATCCTTATTTCAGCCACTGAGTCTGAAAATGACTTTTGCAGAACCTGTCACCCAGAACATGAGGTGGCCATCAATATGCTGCTCAGAGGCTGTTGATATATCATATCAGCAAACTGCTCAGCTTGCCAAGGATGAAACCCATGGATCCTGCTTGTTCATTTACTTTCCATGCTGTGACTTGTTTTGCATTTGATATCCTTCTCTGGGTAAAGCAACTAGCACTTATGCGTCACTAAGTGGTAGCAGTAAAGAAAATCAGCTACGCTTGTCTCCGCTATCACCAGAGGGGAGCAATCCTAAAGGCAAAAGAAGATGGTGTGAATCATAAGAGAAAATAAAATTCCCATCTCCTTTTGCACAGTCTCCAGGCATCATTTGTACTCCAGCACAACTGCAGCCAGTGGGAAAACTCTAGATATTATTGCCACTCCTGTTTTTATTAGCCCCAATCTGGAATTAGCGCTGTGTGCGGCGCTATTTGTCACAGTGCTGTCTCAGAACAGATTACAAACATCACGATGGGACACTGGGGCAGATAAAGTGAGGATCATTTGAGGCATATCTCATGTTCTCATCCTGGGACAGTAAAGCTTGCTTTGATCTTTAATAACTTTAAGGTATAGAAGCCAACAGGTTCACGTTGCTCAGAAGGCATTAAATGAAAAACTAGTGTGTGAAATATTTTACTGGAAAAATGCTCCCTTTTTCCTGTCCAGGAGAAGCTATGTGGTGTACATTTTTGGGAAGTCATTGCAGAGCTAGCTTATGGCAGTGGAGAAGGTGAAGGAGGTGCTGGGAGACTGAAGTTGTTAAAGCAGCAGTGGGAAGAGATAATGGTTAAATGGTGGGGTTTGAACAGGGAAGTAGACTTGGTCTAGCTGGTAGAGGCAGAAAAGCATTAAGATCTGTGACCAGTGATGTTGCAGCTCCTGTTTGCCCAGCATAACCTTCTTGAAGGAGATTTGATTTAAATGGGGAAGCTTCCTGATGTTTACTGAAAATTGGGTTTATTAAATTAATTCTGATTTTGTTTTATTGGAACTTCAAAACAGTCTGCTCTACCAGTACTGAACACTTTTATAGGACAGTAAAGTTACCAGTTAATATATGCACTAATGCAAAAGCTGTAAATATTTTCAGTGCAGTCAAAGTATCTTAAATAGCACTTACAGCATTGCTCTTGCTGTTACTGCAAGAAGATGTTTATAATTCATGTGAATAGGTGTTAAAAGCATCTGTGCTTTTGGAAGCATTTTGAATTGTGGTGATTTGTTCTTCTACCCTGGTCCTAATTTTCCTCTCTCTTCACTAATGTGTGTGGTCTAATGAGGAGTACCAAACCACTAAAGCGAGAAATCCTGCAGGTAAAACGTAGGGTGGGGCAGCTCAATAGCTCTGCTTGCTTCCTGCTTCCTGTTATACCATCACTGTTGCCTTCATTTCTCCAGGAAGGAGGTGGGACTGGGAATAATCTTGAAATGTTAGCTGTGCCATGTGTCCTCACACGGTGTCCCACTTCTACTTAGCCAGTTACTCAGTCCACAGTAGGAGTCAGCCCAAATTGATCTGAAGTTACTCATCGCCTCGTCAATCAGGTGAGTTGGTACCTGCAGTTCTGTGCTTGCTGTTCCTCTCCCCTGATCTCCACTGATTTCCAGTATCACCTATGTGTTTTGGAGGTGAGAAGGGAGCAAAGATCAGGAGATGAACCTACTGAGACAGAGATGATGGGAGGAACTGGGATGGATGGACCTCAGGCTGATGGGAATAATGGACTATCGGGAAGGATTGCTCTTAAAAAAAATGGGAACCACTTGACTGGGTGTTTCTTTTTCCCATCTGGAAACATAGACATATTCCAGTGGTGTGCATCATATATGAATCTTTTTGTGAGAAATGCCTAAGTAGAGTTATATTTCTTCTGGTCTGAGTGTTTGTAGAAAACAACCTTTTTTGATAGGTGAAGTAAACCAAATTTTTAAGCTCTTTGAGTCCTTTACTTCAAATATTTATTTCTCAATCTCTTTCCTGCTTGTCTTCATGTTCAATTCAGCCTGCTTATACACTAACTGAAAAATGTTTTGTAAAGAGACAGATTTTATAAAACTGCTTTCTGTGGTGTGCTGTGAATCCTGAATTTGGGACTGAAATCAAACCATTTTAAGAATAACTTGATAGTTGTTCTTGAGAGTTCGTTAGGAACAGATCAACTGGTAAAGATGAAGATAGACACATTGAAAAGGGACAGAAATCAGTGAATGCAGATATACCCATGTTTGCCTGGGGAGATTTTAGAAGCAGCTACAATCAAATGCTCTAATTTCAGAGTTGTCAATCTGAAGTGTTAAAAATTCACAGGGATAAATTATCCTGGGTTCTTTTTCTATTTTAACTCTAATTTTTTAGGGATTATACTTGAAAGGTTTTTTTCTCTAACAATAAGCATTAAATATGCTAAGTGAAAACTGGATTTTCACTTGGGATTTCTGATTCTGCAGTGAGTGGTGCATTTTAAGAAAAACAGTAAATATTGTCAGGTCCAAAAAGAATAGTGACACTGCAATGTTTGTTTGAATTTCAACAAAACAATTGTTAAATAAAACTAAAGTATATGTTCCATTAATACTGACTGTTAGTGATGCAGAAGAATAGCTCTCAAAGGGACTGTGTGCATATAGAACCACGTGCCTTCAGGACCAGCTGTTTCATAGTAATGACCAACACACATGTTGTGCCTGTGGTGAGCTCAACCTGCATTTAAATAGCAATAATTACCACCAATTTATCACGGTGGAAAAGCAAGACAAAAGCTTAGAGCCTGGTTCTACATATGGCTGTGTGAACAAGTATGGGACGAGGTAGACCATCTTCTACACGAAATTTGTGCTTATGATAAAGGCACGAGTACAGAATTTAAGAAAATAAAAATTAAAAGAAAAAGGCAAATTAAACAACAGTGCTTTTTTTAATAGCTACACCTTCATCCTAGTTTGACATGGACACCTAATCTGTTCCAGACATCCTTTTATATTAAATGTCTCAATAATGGAAGATGATTTCTACATTCCCATTACTGCTACGAAGATCTAATATATAATCAATATGATGTACAGTAAAAAACTCCAAATATTAATGAATATGTTAATGGAAAGGAATCAGCTAGAAAGATGGAGATTGCACTTGGCCATTTATTTTGTGTGATCAAATTCCAATGCATCATATGGAGCGTTCTTCAGAGTTCTCTAGAGAAAAATGAATAGGAAAAAAAGGAAGAATCACTTGAATAAAGAGACTTGAAGACTTGAATATAACTTGTAAGACTTAGTAGTCTATAGTCAGTCATTCATAATTCAGACTAAGTCCCATTTTTTGAGTGAGAAAAGGTTTTTTTGTCTTATATCTGTGCGGAAGAAGGGTGTGGATTGCGGTTCAGTTCCAGGACACAGAGCCCCAAAATCTTGATCTTTGTTAAATAGTTTGTAGGAAAGAAGTCATTAGTACACCCACAACATTCCCCTTAGCAATATTGTTATGCAAAGCTCAAAGACTAAGGAAAATGCTGATTAAATAGGATTTTTTAGAGCTTATCTGTCTCAGAAGTTGTCTGGAGTGTCTTTGGCCCATGGAGTTTCTTCAGAACAGTGTTTTGTGTTAGTCAACATATGTCTGTTTGGGACTGAACTTGGAGAAGCCTCAAAAGGTCACTTGGAGCAGGATGAGCATCAGTGGAGGAGGTTGGGAGTGATGTACTGGCTGTCCATGCTGGGTTTCACCTTTCAATAACTTTCCTGTACAGCCCGAGATCTGACTGTAGACAAAAGTAGATTGTCAGGGAGCAATTTGCTTTTGCCATGGTTTTCCATAGTTTTCCATGTCTATTCATAGAATCATTGAATGGGTTGTGTTGGAAGGAACCTCAAAGACCATCTAATTTTTTGGGCTTACTTGAAATAATTCAGCTGTAGCATGTATCCTTAGTGAAACAACAGTGGGTTTAACCTCATCCTCAGACTATAGGCTTGCATGTGATATACTCTTTCTCTCTAAAGAAACAACTTTGCAGGGAGAAATCTTCTTGCACAATTCTTTCATTGCATTGTACTGTCAGGGGTTCTTTTTCTGCTGTATCTCAAAGATCTTGAGAAAGTTAGTTCTGGCTGTATCATGTTCAGTGCCTTGCCAAAGGCGATAATCCTGTGATAGCCTGAAATTCATAAATCTGTCATGCACCAACCTGACATATCCCAATATCATGGGAGTTCCCAGTCTGTGTGTGGGATAAAGAGCAGATCCATCATGGGATTGTATCATTATATGCTTGTGTTGCAAGAATTCACACTATAATCTACAAGTATCTTAGCACAAGGCTATACACAAAGCAAACCTTAATTAAAAAAAAAAAAAAAAGGTGAAAAAAAAGGGAAAAAAAAATCCCTGCCTTTCAATCTCTGCCTTTCACAAACTTACAGAACATATTAGTCACCTTGCTGTAGAGCCTATTAATATTTTCTATTGTGATTGCACAATCAGTTTCCTCCTTGAACCAAAACAAAAATCCTTCTTGCAGGTGAAAAAGCACAAGCTTTAACAATATGAGAAAATTCATTTCTTATTGCCATCTGCTTCTGGGATGTGAAAAGGAAGGGGGTTGATGCTGTATGGGCTTTACCTTTGTGCTTTAGTTAATCCTGCTGTGATAAAGTCCCACATCTGAAGTAGTGACTGTCAGCAGTTCCTCTGCAATAATGCACATGAAAAAGCAGGTGAACAAAAGACATACAAAGCCAGAAGGAAAATGAAAATGCAGAAATTTCAGCTGTAGTGCTGCATGCCAGGTTCATAAGCAAATTAAACCTTCTGTGTTCTCACATCTAGTGCTGAATTTCTACCTTCTGGAGAGTTTCATAGGAAAGACAGTCCAGTGCTGTGTGGAAAAACAGGAGTCTGACTCATTTCTCTGTCATGGGTTTCTGTCATGACCTCTGGCTTGTCAATCGGGCCCTCTTGCTGAAGACACTGACTTAATTACCTTCAACCACAGAATGAGATTTCAACAGCAGATTTGTGACACAGGTTTCTTTATTCAGCAAATTACAAGCCTGTGTATCCATGGTTAACCAGGACACTGTGAGATGCAACTGCCTTAAACACCTCTGTATGTTATATGTGTGTGTGTGTGTGTGTATAATGCTTATCTGAAAAGTTCTTAGGAAAGCAAAAATAAAACCAAAGAACCCCAAAAGTACATTTGCCTCTTCCATGAAATCTGGTTTCTGAGGCTGTAATCCTTTGTTTCAGTCTTCCAGACTATGTACAGCATGGAAGGAAAGAGTCACCACAGGCACCAAGAATTGTTCTGAGTGTTGTGAGAGATGCTTGGCACTGAGATTTGAAAAATAAGAAGCGTCATTCTTCTCTAAGATAGCAGATGGCATTTTGGTCAAAGACAGGGCAAGATCTTGTGACAACAAAGCTGAATTTTTATACTGTTTCCTTAAGGTGTGATCTTTATTGTTCCTGAAAACTGTCACACAAACTGAGAAGAAAGGATCATGAACATTTATTTTAGAAAGCTCTTTGTATGAAAAACCAGACTGAGCTGGCCCAGGTGCAACCTTAAATAGGGTCAGCACAGTATCTCTTAGAAAATATTTGACCTAGTTCAATGACAGTTTAAAAATTCAAAGGTAGGAACACACTAAAGGAAAAGGGTTTTCCCTGCTGCACTGAATGAAAGGGTCTAACTTTATAGAGTAGCTAAGAATAGACGATTGCATTGTTCCCTATGGTCTTATCTTGGAAACCACACATGCCTACAGCAGGAGATCTCTGACCTTTGCTGAACTTTGCTATCCTCTCTTAGATTTAGCCTGAGAGTAGCTACACTGTCATATTTGTTAATATTGAACTCAATTCCCACCAAAAAACTAAGCCTGTGTCAATGGAAAATATATTTTTAGCTGAACAGATTGCAGGATCTCTGTGTTTACTGATGTAAAGGTTAAAAATGAAGTTTTCCGTAATCCAAGGACACTAAATTTTGAAAGTAGGTCTGAATGTTTGCGTGGTGGTTGACTTTGGACTGTCTGTCAGGTTATGTGCCCACTGAAGACGTGGGAGATGATACCTGCAGCAGGAAACACTTTTGCCTAAACTGGAAAACATCTGAGCTTCCTGGGAATGCAAGAGCAGGAGCTGGGAAGTATCCCAGAGTACTTCTTGACTCCATGGTTTTGAGCCTCATGGCAGAAAAACTTCCCTGCCATATGGTTTGTAGTGGTGATGGTGACTGTGGAATTATATTGAAGTGTCTCTAACTGATGTCCAGACAGAGCTGGGCACTCTGTGCCTGGAAAAGGAGGATTTCAAGATGACTGACCCTTTTAAATTTATATTATGAGGGTTGTGATTTAAACACATCTACGTGCTGTGCTCCCTCTGCTCAAGAGGCTGTTTCTACCTTAACCAGAAAGAAAATTCTGAACAATATTAATTGTTTCTTTTGCTGGAAATACCTTTCTTAATTTTTTATTTTTTACCAACTATCCAGTTGGTGCCAGATATTGTCCCTCTATAAGGACTGTGAGAGGCAATAAATACCTGCCATGCAGACAGCCAGCTCGGGCAAGGCTGGTGATTTATTTTAAACAACTGCTTTGATTTTTTCCCTTCAAGATTTACTCTTTAGTAGGAGATGACACTGTTGTCTTGTGCCATTAATGTTCTTTCCTTCCAGTGACACAGCCTGTTAATTAGAGAAAGGAGATAAATTCAAAGGCAGGTAGAAAGCAGTAGATCTTGATTTTAAAAGATTATTTGTTTTATATAAGGCTTAAGCAGTTTTATTTCAGTACAAAAATAAAAAGAAATATGGGTGGTGGTTTTTATAATTTTTGACAGCCAAGTTTCAATGCTGCTAATGTCACAGTAGTGTTTTGACCATCTGACACCTCAATGCCTCTTATTTAGTCATGTTATCTTTTTAGGTTTTTTTTTCCTGACTTTGGAATTTCTGGATGTTGCTATATATGTTTTCAGTTTTCATTACAGTGATTGGTTTTCTGAAACTGCCTGACTTGTGGTTCTTTTTTCCTTTGTCTTCAGATTTTTTGAGAGGTGCAGCAGCAAATGACTAGATTTGATCCCAATAGAAAACATGAAATTCTTCTGCAAGGTTCTTGAGGGTGTCTAATTTTGTCAGAACCGAGAATTATTATTTACTGCTCAGTGATCCTTTGGACCAAGGGAACATCTACCCCTTTTAAACTATACCTGAGCAGCAGTATGAGAGCTGTGATGGGAGGAGGAAATAGAGCAACAGTGATCCGGAAATCATTGCTGCCTTGACCATTCCTCCTTTGGTTTGCTTCAAAGCCAGAATTTTGGTTATCTGTCCTCCTGGTCAGAGCACAGAAGAAGATGATTGCAAGTGGGAGAAAACACAGGCAGCAGAAGAATTCTTGACCTACTGCGAATACTTGGTTGTGTGGATGATTTTCTGGGTGGACTGCAACTCTCTTTTTTCAGCACATTTGATTCTGACAAAATTAGTGTTCACACAAATTCTACAAGCAGCCTGTAGGCAACTTAAAGGGTGCACTGCAATTCTTTGTTGGCTCACATACACAGTAGTTACCTAAGTTTAATGAGCCAACAGGAAAAGCATTAATATGTTCACCACAGTGCTTCTGTTGCTGTCATCAATCAGATGGGGAAGATCTCATCTCCACTGCACCATGGAACACCCTGAGCCCTGATGCTGCCATCTTCTGATTGCCTGGTTTTTTTTATTATGGTCTCATACCTTTTTCATGTTCAATGCATTTTCTCTCTTGAATGCTCACTAATACAGCTCTGCTATTACCTTTCTGTCTTTGTTTTCACCTTTCTAGTCTTGCACAGTTTTAACTCTTGGGTATTCTTACCATGAGGATGGACATACTCACCACCATCTTCCAACAACAGTTTATTTAGAAAAACAGAACCAGGGCTACACACCTGTTCTGCACCAAGCTGCTTCTTGGTTCACAAACAGCTGAGTCCTTCAGCCAAGAGTAATCAGAAAACAAGGAAAAACTGGGCACTTACAAATTATAATGGGTAAGTTTCTATAAAATCTTCTGCTAGCCCTCCAGGGTGTAGCAGATTTTGGATAACTGAAAGAGATGAGGTTTAGAGTAGATATTACTGTAAGGGTGGTGAGGCACTCAAACAGGTTGCCCAGAGAAGCTGTGCATATCCCATCTCTGGAGCTGTTCAAGGCCAGGCTGGAGAAACCTGGGCTAGTGGAAGGTGTCCCTTCCCATGGAACTGGATGCTCTTTAAGGTCACTTACAACCCAAGATATTCTGATATTCTATGCTTCTGTGATTTCACTTTACAGCAATTTGTTATGGACAAATTTATAACCTGCTATACTGGAGGTGTAGAAGACAATATATGGTCAGTGAAGTCTAATTTCTTTTAACCTCTTGTGTGTGTAGACTGCTTTATGGTCCCTTCTTACTACAATCAATTTGTTAATAGACTGCCTTTATGGTTGTATCTGTAATATTCTGTATCAGTTCCAAAGCTGGACAAGGAACACCCTTTTGCACAGTGGGAACCAGATGTTTCAATACCTGTAATCCTATCTGTCATTTCAGAATTGAAAACCAAATTTTGTGGCTTTGCATGAGTCTGGTCAATTGGCAAGGGGTTTAGAGCTACAAAGTTGGGCTAAAACTCAAATCTTTTTCATTACTGCCTTGGGTCAACAAGGTCTTAACAGGAGAACTGTGAAATGGGAAGCAGAGTTTCTACAGAACAAAGTAGGGAGCTCATGGTTTAAAATACACCCAGACTACACTGTTTTACCAAGGGAGTGAGGAAGATGCACTTTATCATTGGAGCTCTTGCTGACTTTCCTGTTAGTGCCCTGGTCTGATACCACACACATCTGAGGTTGTGTCAGGAACTCCCTGAAAGAAAGCAGGAGTCTCTTTGCAGAGAGAGGCCTTCTGTGACACTAATCAAGGTGAGATAATTCAACTTCTGTGTGATTCAGGGGCTGTCTTGCAGGTCCTGTAGGGTGCATAGAGGTGGACTAATACCTTTAAATGTGTCAAGGTAATTTGACCTTCCATTAATGAAATCCCTACATACTCCTGCAGACAGAATGAAGGCATGAGCCAGGGCCTGGTGGGGCTGCCCTAAGACTGATGAACAGAGTTTATGATTTCTGTGTCAGATTTTGGTAAATTGAGAATTTTCTTTTTCTTATGGACTGGACAAATGCAGATTAAACTAGACTTGTCTAACAGGAAAGATACATTTTGAAAGGGGTGAAAAAGGCTATTACTGTGTAGTGCACCCTGCAAAAGCATTCACAGATGGGATATTTTGATGAAGCAGCTGTCCCATCCAAATGTAGCTGAAGCAGTTGGTTGGTTCCCACTGAGACCAGAGACACACTTGGCAGGATTCTAACAAAATGTTCATGTATTGTGAATGTATCTGCCAGCCAGCCATTTGAACTGTCACCACTCTCTGCTACAATGCTGCAGCATGGCAAGGGCAGGGCCACGGGCACTGAATTTCAAAGTATTTGTCAGAGCTGTCCCCTTGGTACTGTCTCAAAAACAGAATGCATGCCAGCAGCCACATTTTGTTCAGAGGGAACATCCAACTGCATTACTGTCAGCCTTTCTGCAGCATTGCAGGCTGGCTGTGCTCGTCCATGGGTCATCACTAAGCTATTGTCTGAGGAGAAGGCTTACTCACTGGAGAGCAGGGACACCTGATGATTTATATTTATGTATCTATTTATTTCAAGTTTTATAAGCAACCCTTAAATCAGGACGATGTACTTATTGAGCAGCAGTGATTCGGAGGAGAGAAGCAGCACAGTGTCAGACAGACTTCACTGGCTTGTGCTGTATAGCTATTAAAAGTCTGGATCACAGCAGGAACTTGGGAGTGGTGAATGGTTGCATCCAGGAGGGGTGGGGCGGTGGAGGGGACTGTGCATCCCTAAAATAGGCCCAGCATTTGATGCAGCTCTTCATGACACCCAAATTAGAATGGTTGTGGGTGTGCGCCTGACAGGTTGTCCCTGCTGAAGATGTTACTGCACCACTGTCATCCACAAAGACTGGAAATAGGTAGAAAACCTGGAGAATAAGTGTATTTTTAAGAGATGGCTAGAATGTTTTAAAGGTTAGGAGAAGACTGCTCTGGTCAGGTGGTGCCATGTGCCTCAGGCACCCAAATTTGCTGGCACTTTCAAAGGGTGATTCCTCTGTTGAAATTTAGCAGAGGTCCACGTAGACATGTCTCCAGTTGCATCCACGGTATGCTCTAATGCATGCTCTATCCTCCAGTGCCCCATGAGCTATTTTAACATTTAGTTTTGGTATGAGCAGTTCCTACAGTTCCCAGAAATGAAACTAACCTTGATGCACAGATCTGTGCTCATTTTAGCTGAGCTCCCTAGAGCTGCATGACACCATAGCATTTTTTAAAGTACATTCCAAGAATAATTGTAATAATGATGCTGATTGATGCTTAAACAGGTACAGAAGGCATGTTTTTCTGCTATTATTGTGGATATTGCTTCAAAGGCAAGATGTCTGTGGTGAAGTAAATGTGGACAGAAGAGCAGAGGCTTTACAAAGATTGAGCAGTTGAATTTTGATAGAATAATTGCTTACCTTTTCTAAAAATGAGACTTATACATATGTATTAGGATTGAAGAATCCCTTTGTGTGAGGTGTACTCAGGAAACTGAAATTACTGCAATATTAAGACTAACACACCTTCGGTAGTTACTAGTGCCAATATAACTAACCTCTTCTTTAATTAATGTTTGAATATAATTAAGCAACAGCACAGTGTAAACCTTGTGGTGATTTTATCATTTACGAAACTTTCAATTCCATGAAGAACAAGAGCAGTCTTGAATAAAGCAGGAAGAATAAAAAATACATGAGCCCTCTGAGATGATGTGAGTGTATTAATCTGTATAATGCCTACCATACCTCCTTCTCTGAAACAACAGCATCAGAAGGTGGTTTTCCTTTCTGTCCCTTAATACATTGAGCATCATCAAATAGTTCAGTGCAAACAACAAAGAAAGTAGCTTTATCTTTATCACTCCATATCTTCACAAACAATCCATGTAGTGTCATGAATTGCCAGTATAATATGTAATGAAAAGCAACAGGCACAAAACATCAAAAGTTAGTGTGCAGTTTGAGTAGCAATATAGGAAAAATAAAAGCCTATGTTTTCATTTTTAGGAGCCTAGAAAATGCTTCTATGTAAGTTTGTTGCTAATGCAGAGGAGACACCTCTCTGAAGGTCGAAATACTGTGAGTTTCAGGCTATTTATTTAGAAACATATGTATTTATTTTAAATAAAACATGGGCTTTCTTTGACACAAAGTCGTCAAATCTGCTGTGTGTCTGGATTTGATTTTCAATTGAATCAGGTTTCGTTTACAATATAACAATGTTTATCAAATGTGTTTTCCTCAGATGTCTTGTGTTTTTAATGAGGAAGATAGGTGGGTATACACTGCCAGAAAGTTCTCTGTGGGAAAACAGAGTGGGATATGATGAGAATGATTCAGGAAAGAACAGTGAAGAAAGAAAGGCAGGCTCAATTCAGTGGGAGCAAAAGTTTGTGGAAGAAGATAAAAAAGGTGATGCAGGCAAAAGGAAGACATTAAAATTCATTAAAGAGTTTGGATGACAAATATTAAGGTTTGGGCAGGAGAGATGTTTCTTATCTAAATGATTATTCCAAATCTAATGAGCTGAGAATGAAGACCTCAGAAAAAAGCAAAGACTGCAGTAACTGCATTGATGGAGAACAGGTGGCCAAATGCTTGAGGTGGATGGTTGCTAGGTGCTGCACAAGAAGAAATCAGAGAATGTAGACATGCCTTAGATACTTTGTACACACAGAGAATATTCTACCATGACTGTGGAAGAAAAAGGATAATCAATTAACAGATATTTTTAAGTCAGGAAAAAGCCATTGATGTACCAATGTGTATTTCATGCACAGAACTGCCCTTGATCCTATTCAACAACTGCTGTACCCAGTTCCTGTCTGAGCTGCAGACACATTTTAGGTGGAGATGTCAAATGAAAGAAGGTTGGAGGAAACAGTTGTGATTTTCTGTTTATTATTTTTTATGCAATCTTGTTGGAAAATCCTACTGAAAGTTGTATTTGATTTCTCTGATCTTGCCCCACATGGTTGTAAATGAATCTGCCAGACATGAATGAAAAGTGCACCTATTGTTAGATTTGGCTTCTTGATGGCCACATGGAGATGTAACAGGAAAAATGGTCAGAGGTCAGTTCAGCTTTTGGGAACTGCCAGGTTTGGGAGACAGAAATGAATGCTGGGTGATTACTTGTCATCAAAAGAAAGCCCAGACATGTCAAAGGAGTGAAATGAGCCCAGGTCCTGGAGGGACATGACCAGTGGTGATGTGTTCAAGAAGACACAGCAGTGGCAACACAAAACAACTTAATGAGGGGTCAGTGAAATAACTGAAGGAAAAGGGGACACTTTGTCATGACAGATGAATAAGACCCATCCACCAGCAAATGGATCCATCAAGATGATTTTCGATGGCAACAGAAGAAATTAGATTGCAAGGGTATTGCTCCAATGCTAAATAAAACAGGGTAGGCATTGATCTCCAGCCCAGAGTTCAAATGGCAACAGACTGTTTGTATCCACACAACTTCTCCTCCCCTTCCCGCAGCTCACACTGCCTTCAGGGAATGGTCCCAGGCAAGTGCTCTTCCTGAACCTGCCTGAAAGGCTACAACTGACATTCTAAACACACCAGAACAAGTTTGGGCTAACAACTAAAAGTCAAGAACAATTGCAGTTAATGTTTCAGTTTGTCATGGCCCCGTTTTTATGTACTAACACATCTCACCCAATGAAACAGGGTGTTGAGACCATTAAATATGTAAAACAGACTGTGCCTATCAAAGTTTGAATGCAGGAAAAAGGGCTCACACATTCAAAGATGGGGGATGAAAGCTATGTTCCTTCTGTACTTGGGAGACAGGCATGAATGTGACAGGTATTGAAGAAGGAGGAGAGAATTAGGCTGAAAATGAGCCAGTCAGAAACCTTGGAGTGATGGGGTCAAGGGGGCAAGCCAAAGAGATAGAGATCAAGGGCAGGGGAGACAGCTCTGAGTCAGCAGCACTGGAAGGAAATTAAGTGAATTTCTCTGTAATGGCCTGGGGTCCTTTTATATCATCTCTCTGCAGTGCTAGCAGTAGCAATATTTGCTGTGGCAGATGTGGATTTAATTAATGTGCAGCTTATTTATCTCTCTGGGTCACTCTGAAACCTCGAATGGAGGGAGGGAGTGTGTATGGGGAATTGCCTACAAATTCAAGTAGGGTAAGAGAAGACAGTAGGGTCAGTCCTGGAGGCTGAGAGGTGGAGGAAGCAGCGATTGCTGCCTCTCACCCTCATCCCTCGACTGAAGTTGAGCTCAAGGGTAGGAGTGAGACGTGGTTGGGTTTTTTTCCTGAAATTGGAGCTCTGGACACTGTGGCCAGAACAGTCATTGAGGGACTTTTACAGCAGCTTGTTAAGCTCCAGACTGGCACGTTTGCATGGCTTTGTAGGTCACTACAATATTTTTTTTCCGCTCATCTTCACTTTCCTGAACCTACTGACGTCCATTTCCTCAAAGGGTGTTCCCCTAGAGAGTGCTCTCTGCTAGCAAAGAGATCTCACAGGAATGGATTGAAGGGATGGTGTCAGAACGAAAGGTCTATTTTGTCCTATATATATCCACTTTGCCTCTTGCAGATGTTTTGACAAAGCTGCCACAACTGGCTTCTATAAATGTGATTTTAAATAAATACTGAAAAGTTAATACCCTGGGGGAAAATACTAAGATCCAGCTTTGGCAAATTTTGTGGAATTAGGAGGTCAATTTTTAGAAAGATATGAAGAATCTTATTTTTACAGATAGACATATATCTGTTTAATGGGATTGCAAAAGATTTTAATAGAAAAATTCATTCTATAGGAAGGGTTGGAGTGTAAAGTGAGACTGGAATAAGCATTTCTATTTGAATGCCATTCCTACAGGGTCATTGTCTGATATCCATGGCAAAGAAACTCTGTGGGCAATTCCATATCAGAAAGACTGAAGCAGAGGTAGCTGGCCTTTTTCAAAAGGGGGTGAACCTTTAAAACATCTTTTGGCTGATCGTAGGGGTAGGTACAATTCTGAGAGAATTTGTGATGGAAAGCTAGAACTCAATTTCAATTATGAAGATTGTAAAATGCCCCCTCAAATGGGTTAGATTTTTTCCCCCTTTCCTTCTGCATTTCAGAGAAAGCTGCAGGGAGAAGCTGTTCCCTGGTATGAAGAGAGATAATGTTTGCAGACATGTCCAAGGCCCCCTGGGGCTGGAGAGGGCAGAGGAGGAGAGGGAGAAGATACAAAAAGCCTTGGAGCAGGGGCATTGCTCTCTTTGTCCTGTGGGCCTGGTGCATGCAACATCATTAAGAAGTGTTCCTTGCATCTGGAATTAAGCTCTTTTTAATTCTTCTGCTGCCTCGGCATTCTTGGGAAGAATACCTGCCTATGCTTTAGCTTACACTGGTGCAAGATTGGTGGAGGGTAGTTTCAGCTGGCACCTATCACTGAATGGAAAATGACAGCAGCACTGCAGAATGGCTAAATAGATGGATGAGAATAAATTGGTCGAGTAATATCAATAGTTAGAAATGTTGGTAAAGAGTGAACAGTTCGGGATGGAGGCTTAGGTAAGTCTGTAGGGACAGTATCAGCAAAGATTCCCCTGACTCCTCTGCTTGTTACTGTCTGCATTCTTAACATAATTTTGCAGCTCACATTCCCTGTTGAACCTCTTCCTGCTTCATAATCCTTTCATGATGACACCAGACTTTGGCCAGGACCAGATCTATGGGTTCATAATCTGACATGGTTGAAAGGAAGCTCTGCAAAGTCCATTTCTGAGCTCCAGTGTGAGTCTCCAAAGAGTGACTGATTATCTTCCATGGCCAGTAATTTCATAAGGCACTCTCTGCTGTAGGTTGTTGGCATAATAATTAGTTGGACTGAATTTGGCTTGGCTGATTTATAATAGGAGAAGACAATAAAGTATTTTGGCTCCAGCTATGGGGTCATTAGCTTTTTAATTGCCAAGGCAATGCAGAGCTGTCTCTGATAAATGATTTCTTGTTGCCTCTCTCTTTCTCTTTAGAAATATCTCATTTGCTAAGTGGCTGCCCCATTCTTGAAGCTCAGCCAGGTAACAACAGAAAGAGATTATATTGAAGTGTTCATATTAAAAGTACTTGGAGCTGAAGCCACTGTCAAGGACTTGTTCAAACTCAACTTCAGGGGCTTGATTCCATGGAGGATGGCTTTGTTTCCCATCCAGAAACCAAATATGAAGCAACATTTATGAAACCCAAAAATTTCTAGTGTTGGAACAGAGAATAAGAGTCCTACTTCATAGCTAAGAATGAGATGTGTTCATCTGTAAAGACATTAGGGACCTGGTTTAATGGTGGACTTGGCAGTTCTGGGTTAACACTTGGACCTCAAGATCTTAAAGGTCATTTCCAACCTAAATGATTCTATGATTCTGAGAGTGACCTTTATAATGAGGTTATTAATTTATATTATGGTTCTGCTATGGAAATTCCTCTCTAAGGTTGAAAAATATTTTATATAAAGAGAGAGGGCTGAATTAGTATTACTTTTGCATTCTGTGGGCCTAAGGATTTATGTAAAACAAGGTCTGTAAGGTGAAGTAGAGGTAGTGTTTCTTAATAGACTTACCAAGATAGACAGCCCTCCAGGCACAGAAATCCTGTTAAAAAGTGACTAAACACATACTTATGTCAAAGAGTTTCCTGCAGAGCTGTGAGGATACAAGTGGGTAGATGGAGTGGAATGGGACAATGGACTCAACATAAAGTTGAGGTTATTTTATGGCTCAGCAAGGACTCTTAAGAATGTCTTTAGGACATCACCCACCCACCCTGGGGAAAGGGGTCCATGCCTTTCTGTGAATTGTAATAACACCTACAACATTGGTCTCATTTTGTGTGTAAAATTCCTGGTGTGATAAGAATGGTGGAGAACTGTGGTGTCCTGCCTTCCTGAGCTTGCTCTTCACATCCCCAGTGCTCCCACTTTACCTCATGGCTGCCTAGGTGTTAATCTCCTATGAAGGAACTGGCAGTGAAAGCTCCACCAGTGGAGTGTTTAAAGGAAAATGAGGGATGCAGGAAATAGGGAGCTGTGCTACTTCTGAGGAATTCAGCTGCCTCTCCCATACAAACCTTGTTTTACTGCCCTGCTGCTAACATTGAAGGAGATCAGTATGTCATGGGGAATACTTGCTTTCAGACTGGACTTAACTGTTTAGGACCAAGGTCTTGTAGCATTCTACCCTTCTATCACTATATTCCATGAGAAAGGAACCCTCCTTCCCATCATCTTAGGTTTCCTCTGTATGGAAGTCTGTTCTGACTCCTGAAAGTTGTTTACCTTTTTCTGAGTCCCATTTTTCATTCAAGGCAGTGAGACCTTTCTGCAAGGTCTGAATGTGAAAGGTCTGAGGTTAATAATTGTGGATGCTTAGGTTTCCTTTTTGAGTTTTGACATGGTCAATCTGACACCCATTTTTCTTCTGGAATAATTGTTCAGATTATTTACTTTTTTTTTAATTTTTTTTTTTTGTCACATTTTTAGGCTACTACTGTCTGTGTTCTTGCAGTTTATTTGTCTTTCTCCAGCTGCTCTGATTTTCTTCTTCTTCCAGACACTGCAGAATTAGTTCCTAGGTCTGACAAGGCCATGTAGTTAATGGATAACTTGAAGGGTACCCTGGACACTGAATTCCTCTTAATCCTTCACTTTACAAAGTAAGTTTTAGCATGCTTTAGTAAGTTCCATTCAAGCACTTGTTGAAGCCTAGGGTTTAATTTCTCTAAGTATGAGTTTGATGTTAATTTGCATTTACATAGTTTTTCCTGCTCAGTAGAAGGTTGCCAAAATCAAATCCAAATGAAATTATTTTCATGGCTCTTTCTTTCCAAACTGGCTTTTCATCAACCTGCTCCAACTCTATTCCCCCATGAAGTACTTTGTTCCCCTCTTCCCCTACACATTTGTATGTTTAAATTTTCCAATTACTTTTGTAGGTAAAGCCATCCTGCTAGAAATTGCTACAGTCCAACATAGACTGAGTTAAGACAAGCTCTCCCTATCTGTACCCATCATCCTATCATGGATTACATCCTTTTACACATCAATTACACAGCAATTTTTGAGTTGTTATCTTCAGTCCTCATTGTCATCAGGAATAAATAGAATAGTTCCGGTTGGAAGGGATCTGCAATGATTAACTAGTCCAACTTAATTACCTTTCTCTAAGGCAGAAAACATAGTGTATATCTAGTCTGACTTTCTTTATTTTATAATGCTGGCTATCCAGAACCTGGCTTTAATTCTGCTCTGGTAGGAAGCTCATCTTAAGAAGGATCTTTTCTTGATGGTTTGTGAAGTGAAATGTCAGCAGTTGGTGGAAGATACCAGGACTTGTTTATCCTGAGCACACAAAGTTTTCTTTTGGAGCTGTTACAGAGATTGTTGTTCCATGGGGGGAACTTTGGCTTGCTGGAGTGTGTGCTCTGGCGGTGACCCAACAATGCACTGTGCAACCTGCTCACCTTTGACAGTGCAGAAGTGGTACCTCCTCATTGGCAAAAGTACTGTAAGTCCTAGAGAATCAAATATGTGAAGACTGACACAGAGCAAAAAGGGCAGTGTCCCTTTATTCCCAAAGGCCTTCTTACACTATCAGTTGGCTCAAGAGGAAGTTCAGATCCGCCTTCAGTGTTTAACTCTCTTTTGTGAATGGTTCACTCAGAACCAACTATTTTCTAGTAGGTGCCAGATGACATCCAGCAGCCCTGGTTTTTCATCCCATGTGTTGAAGTATCAATCATTCATTAGACCCTCATATCCCAAACTACAAACCCAAAGGTCTTGCTGGCCCTGGATTTGAATTGGATATCCAAGGAGGGAGTAAAACAGGGTAAGTGTCCTCATGATACCTTTTCCCTGAGGTATCTCACCCAGCCTTCTACTATTCTCACCTTCAGACTGTTCTTGAAGTCTATGCAATATTTTGCTGTGTCCCCTCCGTGCATTTCTCTTCAATAAACTTGTCTCACTTTGACATCATGCAGACTTTGTGTGCTCAAAATTACTCATTCTTTCTTTGCAATGCCCAATGCCCTGCTCAATGCTGTGACCAGTCCTAATTCAACACTCTCCCACAAATTAAAAAAAAAAAAAATAATTAAAAAAGCAAAAAACCCCCCCAAATCCTCAAAAAAACTTCCCCCAGAAAACAGGAAGCTGAAAACACAAACCCACAATTCTTGGCACAGACAAAGTCAAACAACATGTTTCCTAACTGAAGTCTATTAAAACCTTAAATTGTTGCAACCCAGGAGGGTTTTTCATGGAAAAAGAAATCTTTAGAGCTGTAGGTGTTTAAAATCGACACCTTGGCAGCTTCCAGGAGCTGTGTACTGAAGGGGTAGGAAGTGATATATCACAAAATGTCTATTGATGCTGTATTGCCTTCCTGCCTTGTTTCTTGGAGCTGAGGGGCAGTTGGTAGCTGATGGTGACAGAGAAGGGAGACATTGACTTAGCTCTCCCCATTGGGTTGTTTTTGAACATAGCAAAGAGTACGAAATAACAAATCTTTTCCACTTCAGAGAGAGCACAGAGGAGGCTCCAACACCAGTCTGATCCATGCCAAGAGAACGAGGGTCGGTGAAGCTTTGTCCTTTCCCTTCTCCTTTAGTGTCTTACATGGCCAAGGATACCAAGGAAGACGGGATAAACCTTCTTCATTGATATGGAACTGTGGCAGTAGCAGGAATTGTACCTTTCTGTCAGGTTTTACTAATTTGACAGTTCCTTAGCAAAGTTGTAGGTCTGTGTTAACTTCCCACATACATTTAACTGGGAATGCACTAGCTATTCTGACACATATAGAGCATGAAAAAAACAAACTACAAATATTATGAGTGAGAAGGAGGTATTGCTGAGCTCTAATCAGCTCCATGGCTCTTTTGACTGAAGAACTTGACTCCAGTGGAAGAGATTATTATCTCAATGTGTCCTCAAGGAAAGAATCAATCAATAAAATGGGCTGAAACAAAATCAACATCTCCAAAATTGATTTCCTTCTGTGGTAGAGTCACTCTCCAAAGGGGTGAGGGGAAGGCGATGAATGCAGAGTTTTTGGGGTTTAGGAAATGTTTTCATACTGTCACTCACAGTATCTTCTGGACAAATGGTCCAGCTGTGGGATGAGTGGGTACATGGTGCACTGGGTGAAGAACTGGCTGAAGGGCAGAGCTCAAAGGGTTGTAGTGAACCTGGCTGGTGACCAGTCACCAGAGGTGATTTTTTGAGTTCACTCCTAGGGCCAATGACATGGTAAATTTGAACTACTCTCTTTCCTAACTACTTTGCTTCGTTGAATTGTTAACAGTGACATAGCTATAAAAAGTATCTGGTGGAGGTGTTGCTTGATTCTTTATGACTTTCAAACTGGTGATGTATGAACCACAGCTCTATATCCAACACACTTTCAGGAACAGGCTCTGAAATATTTTTTGAGCCTTTACAGTGAGGTACTGAGGTACTGAGGATGAATTCAATCAGAGCTGATGAGACCAGCACACATCTGAAGTTTAGGTTACAGTTATGGGTCTGGCTTTCTTGGAGATCTGGTTTTTGGACATTTTTAAGAGCAGCACACCTTCAGGAAACCAAATAGTTTGAAACATGCCTTAACTCTATGAAAGCACAATGAAGAGTTTCTATGCAAAAAAGCTGTAGTTTTTCTATTTCAAAAAACTGAATATGGCTTCTCGCCTTCTCTGGCAAAGACATCAAGGGAACCTTCTATTTCTAACATCTGTATTTACTGAAGAAGAATGAAACTGTAATTCCTGATCTGAGAGCTTTCTGTATATTTTTCTTTTTCTGTATTTTTCTTTTCCTTGGTTTTCTAGAAGACATCAAATATTCTCTTACTTTGCTAAGCCTATCTGGCAGGAACTAATTTGCCTATCAGTCACTCAGCCAGCTCTATATTTGTGTTTTCAATGGAGACTTGATTACATAGACTCAGTGTGGGGTAGATGGTGTCTGGCTCACAGCGATATACTTGGAAGGATTCTGTATGTGAAAGTATATTCAGTGGGTGAAGAAGTGAAAATGCATGATTTCATTCCATCCTTGTTTGATTCAATGTTTGAGTAAAATGGTAGGAAGTGTTGACTGCAGATCAACACAAGCTTTGCTATCCTGGAAAATTCCATGGGGAGAACATCCATTCATTTGTCCTGCTTTGCACCATTGGACCTAGAAGGACATTATTACAATAGTAACTGTGTTTTTATATTAAAAAAAGACACCACTTATTTCTCCTCTCCAGCAATAAATGCTCAAAATTGTTTTAAAGGAGAAAGTGTGGCATTAGGACTCTGTATCCAGGGCTTGTTGCCTCACCAGAAATGACAGCCCTTGTTAGCTTTTTCCAGTGACATGGAAACATGTTCTCCTGATGCACGCTTACTAAAGCTTAGACTGAACCAAAGTGCCTGGATTAGGCAGGGTTTGGTTATACTTGGTACTAAAAGAAGATGCTGTGTTATACTACGGCACATTTCTTTGCTTTGAACGTAATTCAGGATATTTTTTTAATTATTTTTTTCCCTCTTTAGTTTCCCTCTTTTGTTTTCCAAATGGCTAAAAGAGAATTCTTACTCTGCCTGTCTCTTATTTACCAAGAAGTTCGGATGTTTTCCCATATCCTGCAAAACTGAACTTTTCCTTGGAGGTAAAGACTTCCAAGGTAGTTGGAAAAGGATAAAGTGTGACTATAGTCCACGTGACATAGACTTCTTAGGGTAAAGACTGTCATGAGGACAAAATGGGTTACTCTTGTGTTTTCTGTGGCTTAGCAAGGAAGAAAGTTGGGAAGATGTGCAGCCTCTGATCCATGAGAAGAGCTTCACCATATCTATTTAACCCAGCCCTTCCCAAAAGGCAGATGGCAGAATTTTGCACCATATTTGTATTAGGGTCCAGCTTCCTGTAAGTCTCCAAGTCTTACTTTTAGGATCTGGGTGTCAGTAAGCCCTTTGCCTTTTCCTATAAACCATGCAGTGTTTGTGAAGTGCATGATGGCAAAGGAAGTATCTGAAGAAGGGTTGTAAGGTAGCCCACTGCACGTTTCTGGAAGGTTCTTTGAAGGCAGGAACACCAGGGCATGTTGAGAAAACAACACTTGAAAACTTCAGTGATTCTCACCAGTACTAAATGAGGGATGAAATGAGGGAAGTACACAAAGCGAGGTGAACACTGTTCAGACTGGTTTTGGCAATGGAGGACAAGTAAAGGGTTACTGAAACAGAAAATAACCCCATGGCAGGATGGAAAATGGCCTTTGAAATATCATGCCAAGCAGACAATGAGCATGGCAAGGCTTCATTCATCAAGGGCAGAGAAAAGGCTGTTCCTAGTCAGAGTGAGCTAAGGGGAAGCAGAGGATGAGTTTTAGGTATGTGCAGAAATAACAAAGTTTCTGTGTAATGGACCTGCCAAAAAACAGGCTAAATGTAAGGACCTAAATGTTTTCATCTAAGTTTACAGTCTTGTAAGTTTAAATCTTGTGTTGCAGGCAGAGAAATAATTAAATCCATAGTGATGAAGAAAGAAAAGAATTTTAGGGGGAATTTGGTAGTAATTCATCTGAAGCTTTAGAGCTGTTGATGTGTGTTGTCATGCTGTTAATTTAATATAGAGTGGTACATACAGAGAAACAATTTTAATGTATTTTTTTTTTATTTTCAATTTTTGCAAAGAAAGAGATCTTTCAAAGGGAGTCTGAAAACCAAAATTTTCATTAAATGTTTTCAAACATGAGATTTGTAATTAAAAATTGTGAAAATCAAACAACTCCCCTAATTCCCATATAATCAAACACAGCCTTTTACGGTTTTTCCTCCCAGTTCAAATCAACAGTTATTTGATTGGTAGGGAGCATGAAACAGGAGAAGGAAAATGTTAGCTTTCACAAAACATTGCCTAGAAGTCATGGAAAGCACTAAGTTCAGGGCAAGGATCTTCTAATCAGTCAATAGAAGTGCTCCATATGTCAGGAAAATAAAAGTGCCTTGACACTTCTATTTCTTTCAAAGCAATTGGAACCAGACTATAACCAGACACGTTATAGAATAATAAACTAAAACTTAAAGTGGTGGTGGTGGAGTAGTAAAGAATTCCATGTAAAGATCTCATCTACAGACAGAAAGCCAGGATGACCTTCCCAAATAACATTCCTCTGCTAGCTGCATAGCCTATGTGAAAGACCCATAATGACTCTTTGAATGTATTTTCAGGCAAGATGTTATTGCTGTATTAAGTCCCCTAAGAGGAAGCCAAGGCTTGAGACTGCAACTCAAGAACTGTTTAATAGCCTTTTTATTACAGCCCATGTGCATTGGCTGGCACAGCTCTCAGATGGATTGTGTTCCAAGCTGCCACAGGCGCATTTTGCAATTTAGCAGTGGCCTGAGCTGTAGTGAACAGTTTCCTCTGCAGTTGGCAGTGTTAAATGCTCTGCCATTAGTCTGGAAAAGCAGCTTTTGTCTCTCAGATGATCAGGACAATCACGTTTTTTGTAATGGGAATATGTTTACAATCACTTTGTTTTTCTTATCTCTGGCCAGTGTTGTGCTGTACTGATAGTGGGGTTAGTGCTGACTTGGGAAGAATGTAGAAAGATGTTATGGGACAAAAGCAGTCACTTGTCTGTGCAGAATAAGTTAGCTCAGAAAACAAAGGCAAAGATCCTAGTCTTGGCTCTGCAGGAAGTTCTCATCACACTTAATATTTAAAAAATCAGTCCTCTGGGTTGCAAACTTCTCAGGAAAGGATTTACAGTCTTCCATGAGGCTGAACACTTACAAAACAGCTGCTGGAGACCTTTTCTTTTGATAACTGAAGTAGTTATGTCCCCTTCGCTTTCTCCTTTCCCATTGCTACTCCATAAAGATTTTCTCCGGGAACACTAACCAGTCTTCTTCTTATCAAAATGCAGATGTATCAGTATTGGTGTATTTGGGAGGCTGATTGTACCAAAAACACTCTACTGCAGATGATCTTTTTCTACACAGCCTTCACTGACCTTTTGTGCTCTTAGTGCAAGTGTTTATCTGCTGTAAGAAAGATTAAAATCCATGCAATTCTTCACACTGAACTCTTTACACAATTTCAGAGTCTTTCTGAGAAGACTGTGGCAAGCAGAACTAGTGATAAATATTTTTGCAGGCAGAAGGGGGGAAAAAAACGTGGGGAAAATATTGTGGCAGTGTATGAAGATATAATTCTTATTCTGTTACATTGAAAATGATAATTTTAAATGGGAATTTTAAAATTAATACTATATTGGTATCCTCTACCAAAACTCTTCTGAACTTTTGAAACTTCAATTTCAAAAATATCTTAAAACTTTTGTCTTTGCTATTTCCCCAACCTTCTTCTCTGCTACACCTTTCTGAAAACCCAACATTCTAGGCTTCTATTGTCTCAAACATTTGTACTTGTGTACGTTTTCTCTCTAGAAAATAATTTTTAAAGGTATATATAGGGTTTTAATGCACTTATTGAAGTAGAGGTGCAAATGAATAACCCAGATATCCTGAGAATTTATTAACATTAGCATCATAGAATCATGGAAAGGCTTTGGTGGGAAGGGAACTTAAAGATCATCCGGTTCCAACCACCTGCCACAGGCAGGGACACCTTCCACCAGACCAGGTTGTTCAACCTGGCCTTGAACACTTCCAGGGATGGTACATCCACAGCTTCTCAGGGCAACATTAGGGAAAGGAATCCTGGTTTTTCTGATGGTGGAACTGCAAACATGAACAATGGTTCTTGTTCCTTCAGACTCTATTGTGATAAGATCAGAGAATGAATCTCATGAGATGCTGGTGAAAAGAGACAGTCAGACTTCTCTCCTGTTTGTCATTCCTTGCCTGCTTCAGAACATTCTAGCCCACCTTCTCCATCTTCTCCTAAATCCCTTGCTCATATCTGTCCATAGATGGAAGATTAATGCTTTAATTTCTGTGGTACGTGGTTCCTCTGGTTTCCTTCAGACAACATCCTGTGGCTTTTGCTAGCTTCCCCTTTGGATACCTTCTTGTGTTCACTGTGGCATCTTTATTTTCACATCTGCTGAGGAAATATACTGTCTTGAAGGTTCCTCAGGGAGTTTTCCACACCCTCCAGCTCATCTCACATTTTATTGATGTTTTCTATTCCCAAGGAGATTTGATACCAAAGGACATCTAGTTATCTGTGTTAATTTATTGTCTCTCAACCCTGAGCATCCTAGCAGCGCCACACACCATATCAGCAACTTTCAAAGGCCTTGGCTTTAAACTTGAATTCTGTGAATTTGCACGAGTGTTTGATCATGTTCTTACNGACCTCCCCAGAGAGCCAGGACTGATCATGTTCTTATCTAATGAGTGGGTAAGAAAGTATTTTACTTTGTAACAAGACCATACTGCTGATCAGTTTTGTTTTTTCTGCAGTGCCTGAAGTCTTAGGAGAGTTGTGGCACTATGTAGCTTTCTTAGCACAGTCTGGCTTGCAGGCCATACTTGTAATATAGATGTATTTGCCATCTAATTGGACTGATGAAAAAAAAAAAGAGCCAGGAGAAAAGATTAAATTTTCATTTGCTTTCACATGAACATATTTCTCTTGGTGCTTTTTGGTGATGAGAAGGGTGTGTTTCTATATAGTTATATAGCAGGACTTCCCTAATTACAATTTAGTTCTTCTGGCTTACATCAAAAGATATCCAACCATCCCCTGGCAAATAATATTGCTTCTAATGGGCTTATAACCATTTGAAGGGTTTATCTTCTCCCACTTGGATGAATTCTGCTGAGCATGGAGTAAGACTTTAATGTGCTGCTGCAGAGATCTTTGGCATATCCCAAAAGTCCAGTACATTTAGGAGTCTTCAATTAATTTGCAGTCGAAATAAGCAAAGGAGCAAACAACATACCAAAAAGAATAACAAAAAAAATTGTGGTTTCTTTTCTTAGTTGTTGATGAGGAGAGACATTGTGCCTTACTCTGGAGCAGATCACGTCTGGGTTCAAGCTTCTGTCATTAAACTAATTGATGTGGACTGTGTGGTATCTCTGAAAGATTTTTGAGGCAGACTTAACTAGATGTGCCATTCAAGATATTCCAGTAATGGAGCCACCAGGAAGGAGATGCCACCAAATGTTGCTACAGCATTGCAATATAGATGCTCTGAATCTTCAAAACATATTACATTTTGATTTTTAACTTTCAGCAATTCCTCACTGTTGCCTTTCACTTCTACAAATGAACATGCTCACATCTCTAAAAGGATCTTTATTGCCTCCATATAACCTATTGCTATTTTATACTTGAAAACAAACAAATAAACAAATTAAATTTAGAACTAATGAGGGAGGAAATAAAAACAGAATTCAAGACTAATTCTGTGCTCTGCTCCTATCAGTTGGCATTTCTGTCAGTGCTGTCTAAAGGCACTATGCAAAATGCAGTCCTAGGAGATTAGAAAAGATGAAATGGGGGGGAAATCACTCCTTTTCTTCCATTGGCTTCCATTATTCCTGTTCAGAAGTACTCTGATGAGAGTCAGATTCAAGGATTCTTTTGCAATAGCTCAGGCTTTCACACACAAGGGGGAAGATATTTCAAAAAGACAGATAATGTGATTATGAAGGAATAAGGATTATCAGAGAGAATGTGCAAAGACAGAAGTAGAACTCAGAGTGCTAGATTTCTTTTTTTCAAGGAGGCTGAATTTTAAACCATTTCCTTTTATGTCCACTGCAACTGGAATCACAGTTGGTGTTGGGAGCATTGGAAGTCAACTTTTATACATATATAAATGTACAGACAATACCTTTTATTTTCTTGAAAACTGTCTCAAACAATTACTTGGACCATCTTTATTTGGAGACAAAAATGTGACTACTTTTACAGCTTTAACTGCTTCAGAATAAATTTAATTTAACCAAACCCCCCAACGAGGTCTAGTTTCATCATCTGCAGTGTTAAACAGCAAAATGATACATACAGAGTGTGCTAGAGATTTCTGAGGAAAAAAAGTGCATTTTTACTTGACATAATTTGCATAGAACTGATGCCTTATCTCAAAAAGGATATTTTAGACCTCAGATGAGTGCAAAGAAGGGTGATGATCAATGAGTGCTGTGAGAGGTCTTCTCTGACGCAAAGCTATGAAGTTTAATACTAATTAAAAAAACCCCAAACAATACTCTTGAGGAAGCAGATCAACAGCTTCTCTGTTTTTGCTATATCTGATCATTTGGAACTAAGCACAGTTAATGAAACTAAATAGTGAGAAGTTCAAATTCAACCAACACAAATGTTCTTTTCCCCAAAATGTGTGGTTCAGATGTGCAAAGTCCTGAGAACAGCAGTGGAAGTGAGTTAGAAAGGGGTTAGATGTTTGTACGTGGATAACAAGAGACTCAGAAACATTACTGGGTTTGAAGTGGATCCTAAATCTTCTGCTTTTGCAGAAGACTGATAAAGATCAAGTCAGATGGATCAAATTTCCCACTCGTGAGTTTTAAGTGTGTCATTCCTTGATGCTTCTAATACAATAATACACTGTAATAAGTGAATGACTTCTGTGATACACGATGGTAATCTGGGATACCAGGTAAGAAACACCTGTGGTAGTTTGACCCCAGATGGATGCCAGGTGCCCAGGAAAGTTGTTCTATCTCTCCCTCTCCTCAGTTGGACAGAGGAGAGAAAATATGACAAAAAAGCTCATGGGTCAAGATAAGGACAGGGAGAGATCATTCCCCAGTGACTGTCAGAGGCAGACTTGACTTGGTGAAATTAGTTTATTATCATTCAAGAGAGTATGTTCATGAAAAATAAACCCAAATCTCAAACCTTCTCCCCAGTCTTCCCTTCTTCCTGAGCTTATGTTTACTCACAATTTTCTCTGTCTCCTCCCCTGCAGTGATGCAGCTGGACAGGGAATGTGGTTATAGTCAGTTCATCACATCTTGTATAGGAATGTTTACTATCAAGAAAATCTACCTCTTCATAAAATGCTATAAGAAGCTGTAAAAAAATGAAGTCAGCATGAAATTGAAGTTTTCTACTGCGTGTTTTAAAGGGCATATTCAGCCCTAATATTTTTGAGAATGTTGCAGGCAGACTTCAAGTTTCTACTGCTTAGTAAAATGTTTTCGCTGCTGCAATGGCCTCTCCATCACAACTGGCTGGATGTATGCTTAATTATTTCTTATCAGAATGGTGCTCAAATTCAGGAGCTGCATTCTAAATGGATGTGCCCAAGCTGGGCACATGTCTGTACCAGAACAAAAACTTCAAGTGACTTGTGAATACCTCTTGCTCTTCTGGTTGGAATTAAAACCTGGCAAACTTAATCTGAGGTGGGAGCTTTTGTGTCTAATTAGCTGTACTTAGTTCTGCTGACCCACCTCTATTTCTATGTGCATTGTCTTTATGAAAATATCAGTGATCGGTGAGAAAGCTCAGGTTTTCAATTAACCAAGTACCTGGAGTTTGGTACTGCATGAATTCTGTAGAACAGTAAAGAATAGTTTAAACTGAACTTTTTTGATATGTGCATTTTGAGGGACATAGGGTTTCTTTTCCTGTTCATACAGCATTTAATATAACACAGTTACAGGCTGAAGGCTGTACAAGTAGACCTGTATTGTTTCTCCAGAAAAGTATGAAAAGGAGACCAGACATAAGAGGTGTTGTGTGCTGAAAGTATATTTCTGCATACACAATTAATTTCTGTGATATTTTATTGTTAATTTCAACTTCAAGTACATATTGTGGGCAAATTAAAATCCATGATGTGGTTTTGCTCAAGAGCAAGGTGTATGCTCCCTTTATAATGGATTCATAAAGGGATGGTAGCAGTGTTGTTTCAGCCTTTCCTAGCATCTAAATCTTGATAAATAATTCAATAAAAGTCATTGCTATAGTGAATAGTAATTAGGTTTGTGAAAGAAAGAACAGTTGCTTCAGATAAAGGAATGAAGGCTCTGTTTCTCACATTGCCAGACAAACATCCATCACTGTTCACTCTCAATGTAACAACGGGTCACACGTTTAATACAAAGCAAGCAGTGCAATTTCCATTTGAGAAAATTAAGGTTGAAATAAATCCTTGTACTTTTTAGTACAACTGTCAAGTGTCACCCAGTTAGCCTCTGCTTGGTCCTAAAGTTAGCTGAAATTTCAACTTTCAATTTCAATGTCAAATTTCAATTACAGAAGAATATGGGATTTACCATGGCCAGCACTTAAAAAAATGAATCTCTGCCTTGTCTCCAGGTACTAGCCAACCTTTTCCAGTTTAGATGATGCGAGTGTTCAGAATAAGTAACTGAATTTGTTCAGCTTGACCACACCATGTGCCCTCTGCACTGTTAAGCATTTAAACACTGATCAAAAATATTTAAAGGCACAAACTTTTTAAGAAGGTTCTAAGCTTCTGATTTATAGCCCTGATATGGGTTTGTTATTCAACCATCTACCATTTTTAGCTGTTCACTTCAATAAGATGTCCCTGCTTTGTAGTATGTCATATGCCATCCAGTGTCTTGACTGTTTTGAGTAGTTCACCAATTTTCAAAGTTCAATGTGTTCTTGAACACCTTCTGCTGCTGTGGCTCCTTGTTTAGGGGGTCAGAGTAGGGTAACATAGTCAAATAAGTTTTTATATCAAAATAATTGTGTCAGTTCTATTTAGTATGTCTTATCAGAATCCTTTCAACTTTGTGAAGTTCTGTATTTCAAGGGATAATAGTCCATAAAAAGACCTTTTTCCCCCATTGAAAACATTAAATAAATAATGGCAAGAATGAGAAATGCCGCACTATACTCTAACATTATGCAACCAGCATGACTGATGTGATTTATCAGTCTTTTACAACTCCTTTTACTGCCAAAGGAACTGTTCCATGAAAAATATTCTGTAGAGCTGGAGAGATGTGGGGAGATTTAGTTACATCTTATTTTCATGACACACATCAGTGTAGATTCATTAAATTTGCAGAAAAAAAGCCCACCAGTCACAGAAATCTTCCCTTTGCTTCCTTCCATCCTCATTTTCCACCCGGGTTCCCCACATGGGAGCTGTGCCCTCCTGCTTCCCTCTGAACCACTGATCTCAGAGTTCTATGCCCGCAAGGAACTCAACTGTTTCCCTTGCTGTACCCTTAATATTTAATATGTAACATTCAGTTCTGTGTTCTAACTCAAATTGTTCAATAGACTATGTATTATTGAACAGGAGGAACTTAGAATGTTAAAAAAGCAGGAACTTCAGATCCATTTGTATGAATGAGCCTGATTACATAACATTTGCTTGCTTTACTGTAGCTTCATAATGAGAAATGCCGCACTATATTTTAATTCTTTCAATTCTTTTAATTTGATGAAGTTTAAAGCAGTTTGCCATGTAGGACACTTCTAGCATTGACCTCCTTTCTTCTAGGTAAGTACAAATGTGCAGTTAGTACTTAGGCCAAGTGCATAACACATTCAAAATTAATAGATGGGCAAGATCTGCTTGAGTGTTACAAAACCAGGACAAATGAATGTGCTGGGATTTTCCCCCCCTCACCATATAGTTTCTTACAGAGGGTTCAAAGTTACTTTTGCAGAATATTCTTTTGTTGAAGAGGGTGGAGGATTCATACTTGCCAGAACATGTGACTGATTTATGCATTCCCAGCTCCTATTGTTATTTATCTCACAATAACAACAGGAGTCCCCACTGGTCTGAATTGCTGTGTAAGCACACACTCAGACTAAAGTATCTTCAGTGATGCTTCACTGAATCTAGAGAAAGAACAAGGAGCTGCAGCACAGATTTTCTGTATTTTATTTATTGACCAGGGATTTGAGTATGAAAAAAAATCTGGGGCCAGTTTTACTGAGGTGTTTAGTTGCCTCAGTTCCATTGAAATGACTGTGAATGAAATGCCACATGGCTGGCTAAAAGATCAGCTAACAGTGACATCTAAAACCAAAAAATGATACCAGGTCTTGGTTAGAGGCATAAAATGCCCTTAAGTTTGCTAATAGACAATAAAACAAATAAATCCATTTTTTTAGCACAATCACTTGGATAATTTGATGCTTTTAAATAATACTGACTTTCCCACCTTCCCATGTGAACGTAGAGCTGCTATGACATGATTCCTCAAGAAGTAAGAGGCATGGCTGTTAGCACTTACTCTGTCTCCCTGCAGCACTACAAATTCAACCTAACAAATCCCCTCTGAGATCTGAGGAAGAAGACAATGTCTAGTAGTATCAAGGGAAGCAATTTTTTTCTCTCTTCAGTCTGTGACAAACCTTATCAATCTTCCCTGGACAAAACCACCATTCCTGGATTGTTAGAAATCATCTTGTAACTTTCCAACCTAAGTCTATTTCTGAACATTATATATCCCGTTGATCTTTTGCCAGTATAACACTTAAAATTAGCTAACCCTTCCACTATGTTGACATTCAGCCTTTACCAGCACAAGTTACTGTATCCTCCCTTAACCTTTGCATTCCTATAACAAGTTGATCTTTTTGAGTATCCTTGTCCCCAGCAATCTTAGTCCTTTTCCATTCTGTTCTCTTGAAAACAAATGCTTAGAAATTTTAACACAATTCCATCTGAGGCCATACAAGGATTTTTTTACAACTGTATGGGTAATTCCTTACCAGTACTAAAAGAAATTCAGAATGCTGTGCCATTTGTACCTGTGCTGTGTCCACAGATTCATAGAGTATCCTGAGTTGGAAGGGACTCACAAGGATCATTAAGCCCAACTCCTGGACCTGCACGCGATCACCCAGAGAACCACACAATATATCTGAGAGCATTGTCCAAACACTTGAAGTCTCTCAGGCTTGGTGCTGTGACCACTTCCCTGGGGAGCCTGTTCCAGTGCCCAGCCACCCTCTGGGTGAAGAACCTTTGCCTAATATCCAACCTAAACCTGGCATAACTTCATGCTGTTTGCTTGGGTCCTGTCACTGGTCACCACAGAGATCAGTGCCTGCCCCTCCGTTTACCCCTATGAGGAAGCTGTAGCACACAATGAGGTCTCCTCTCAGTCTCCTCTTCTCCAGGCTGAACAGAATAAGTGACCTCAGCCACTCCTCATATGGGTTCCCCTCCAGACACTTCACTATCTTCAATGCCCTTCTTTGAACAGTCTCTAATAGCTTTATATCATTCTTATATTGTGCTGTGAGGAACTCACTCATGGGCTGAGCTCTCACAAGAACAGAAATGACACTTCTTGGGGATGAGTGAAGGCGAGGCACAGTCCATTGAACATGTGGCAACAAGGGAGACCACTAAGGATATAAGCTGACCTTGGAGACACTATTTATTGTTTGTTTTGTCTCTGAGGGATACAGTTTTGTCCTTATCAGTATATGATTTAGTATCCTCTTGCATTTAAGTCATTCCATGGAGTTCTCGTTTTCCTCACAGACATGTTGCAACAACATCCCTGATGAATTCACAGCAAATTCACAGCCTTGGAGAACCCAGCAGGGGCCACCTGTCCCTGAAGGGCTGCAGCCTGGGGAAGGGCCTGACCTGGGACAAGGAGACAGATCAGGAGGAAGGAGCATCCTGGAGAGGCTGTCAGGG